>CANTUR010001147.1:0-330802 GCA_947683625.1 Mallotus nudiflorus | reverse complement strand
AAACAAACGAATGCGTGGCACCCGGATCAAACAAAACCCAAGCAATCCAGGTAACAAACAGAAACAATACCTGCCACGGACTGCATTAGATGCCTGAGCATCCTGCTGAGTCAGATGGAAGACTCTGGCCTGACCTCGACCTCCCTGCTGATTGGTAGAAGCCTGGCCAACGCCTCTGGCACCTCCTCTAGTACCTCTACCACGACTCTGCTGTGGAACAAAACTGAGTAGAACTCTGATGCTGGGCTGGTGGCAACTGAAATGGCATGGGTGCTGCACTAGCAATCGACTGCTGTGGGAATCGCGGAATCTACTGCTGCTGATACCCGGAATAAGGACATGATCTGGTAAAATGTCCTGTCTGCCCGCATCTGAGACATGTCAGTGGTGTCAGATAACACGATCCCTGATGGACTCTACCACAAGTCTGACAAACACTGGCCGCTGATCCAGAACTACGACCACTGCTGCTGCTCGAAGCACCTGACCCAAATCTGAATGATCTACGCTGACCTCCACGGCCATGCCTACTGCTCCGATGCACTCGCTGCTGCTGTCTCTGACTCTACTGAGTCGAACCTCGCTGCTGACTACTCGAACCAACATGAAAACTCGAATACGGAGTAGCCTACAATCCACTCGACTGAACTCCTAGCTGGTAATAATCAGGCATCGCTCCCTATCTAACTAACCTCAGCTCAATCTCCTTAGCTAACTCGATCACAGACTCGAGAGTAAGACCTGCTGTAGGCATACCAGCAAAAGCTGAACCCAAACCAGTAACATACGTAGTAACAGCGAAATACTGATCTTGCATCAGATCCTCGGCATATCTACCCAGACGAAGAAACTCTCGGGTATACTCCTCTACAGATCGATCTCCACGAGAAATACTAGTTAGACGAAGACGATAGCTCAAACGAAGAGGCTCTGGACAAAATCTCCTCATGAACCGCTCTTGAAACTGAGCCCATGTCATCGTCATCATATAGGGGCTGGATCATCTGAATGAACCAATCTAGAGCTGGTCCCTCAACAGACAACTCGACGATCATGATTCGCTGGTACTCGGTATGAGCAGTCTGAGTCCTAGTCTCAATCGCATGCAGAAAGTCTAAAGGATCAAAAGTACCATCAAAAGTAATCCTGCCAACTCGGGCATAGAACAAAGCTGCCTCAGGGTCAGACATACCCTGCTGATAGGCAGGCTGAACAGGCTGAACAACTGGAGGAACAAGAACATCAAATTCAGGCTCAACAGGCTCCTCGTCCTGTAAATCTCTCTGCCTACGGCGGCCTGCCGCTCCTCGAGATCTACCTCTGCCATGACCTCTACGTCTAACTGGCTGCTCAGGAGGTAAAACCTCATCCTGAAAAGACTCATCATCCTAGGCCTCAACGACCGGTGGAGCGACACGCGCTCGCCTCCTCATTCTGAAAAGAGAAATGGAAAGATTCAGACAAAACAGATAACGAAGGAATAACGCTGAAAACTACAGTAAGGAATACTTATCAAGACATACTCGAACCTAATACACTGCAGTAGTTACCAAAAGAAAACACAACTTTAAAACTAGGGCCACAACTCACATAACTAAGCCCTGACACAGAACTCCGCTCTGATACCAACTTTGTCACGACCCAAAACAGGGGGCATGACCGGCGCTAGGGAACGGGAATTCTTTCGAATCCGGAACCCGTAGCAAGCCTAAAAATAAAATAAATCATGCAATAATAACAATAACCATTTATATGCAGCGGAAATAAAAATCATAATATCATAATATTATTCACATCAACTGGATTTAAATCTCATCTCATCTCATCACATATATATAGTCTTTAATACAAATCCAGTTTTAATATAATACATCTCTTTAAAATAAAATACATGAAATCCAATACTTTAATTCACAACTACTGCAGTGTCTAGATAAAATAAATAAGACTCAAGTAGACAATTTACATAAAGAAGCCGGGGGGTGGAAGAAATCCGGCGTATCGACCTGCTACTGAGGTCTGAAGAAGTTGACTCTCCTGAAAAATAGTCAACGGAGGGGAGTCAGACCTCACTGAGTGAATTACTATAATATATATACATACACACTAAGTGATAATGCATACAGTCAACAGTATATATATAATATGTATATATACAGGCAAATTCATACAGATGCAGAAAAATCATTTTTATATATTTTACTGAAAAATCCCAGTTTATGAAGGATCACATAGAACCCTAGAATATCGTAACCTCAGAGAAATAGTGTTAAACAACACTCAAGCCATACAGGCTCACTTATTCCAAATATATCCACTTAATCCATTTGGACAGTAGACTAGCCCCGAGACACTAAGTCAACCGAGCTCCAGCAGTCTGACTGCCAGTGTGATTGGCCCCGAGACACTTAGTCAACCGAGCTCCAGCAATCACACCCAAACCACATCTCACATATATCAATAATCATATCAAATCAATATCCACAAATAGCTAGTAATATAGCCTAAAGCTATAGGCGTACCGGTACGTACTCGGTCCTAGTGCTACCCACTAGGTAGCACGTTCTATTGATATCCTTCATTCTTAAATATAAAACATTCATTCACAAAAATAATGATGCATGAATATAAATAAAACAACAATATAAACCATATATATACCTGAAATATACCAAACGTAAACCAGGTAAATTTCGAGTATATATACGTCAAATGAATTCAATCAAATCATAAATTAAACTAAAAATATATTTAAAAACATTTTAAATATATTTTATTAATAAAACATGTATATAATTTATTATATACTAAAAATAAACCAAAAATATACTTAATGTAAACTTAAGAAATAATCAAATTATTTATGCATATTTAATCAATATAAAACATGCATTTCTAAATCATGCATCCTAAGCATATATATATAGTATAGTAACTCACCTAATGCGCTCCACGAGACAGGTCCGACGGGCCTGGTCCACTAGCCCTCGGTCTCGACGCAACTAAACAAGAAATAATTAACTGACATCAGAATAAACCTAACAGAAATCCTAGAATTCAATCTAGAGTATTAAAATACGGAAACAGAATTAGGGGTTCGACTGGATATCACGTTTTACGAGAATTCTATCAAAATCCGGCAGAACCTCCCCTGTAAAACGGACATCTCTCTACTCAAAAGAGTAGAGCCGACCCTGCAAAGAAACACACTTCGAAAAACTACACAAGGCACAATCAAAAATCCACAACCCCTCGGTCGGACCTCCAGACTACAATCTGTCAACCGGGTTCCACAAACACAGAATAATTTCAGATATAATAAAAATATCCTCACAACATAGTAATACATCTCATAGGTAAAAATTACATAATTAACCTTGAAACACTATAAAAATCGATTAAAACTCATTTTATTAGAAAAACCGTATATTATATATAATTGAAAATAATTCACGAAAAAATAGTTTTAATTAGTTAAAAATACTAAATATTTTGTAGAAATCATTTTTATACCTTAAATAACTATTAAAACCAATTAAATTACATTTTTAGACAATTTAGGGTAAAATTACCAAATACCCCTATATATATAAATATACTTAAATTACTTCAAAATTCACCAAAAATTATACAATTATCCAAAATTAATTTTCTCAACATATTTATCAATAATATTAATAATTAAACTCAATTAACCAATTAAATTCAAATAAAAACACATTTAACCCTAATTTCTCAAAATCACATAAACCTCAATAATTCAAAATAAATACTTAGAAATTCATAAAAATTCCAAATAAATTCATATAATTCATTTCAACACCTAATTCAACCATAAACTCCAATTTCATAATTTAAATAATTAATTTCCGAAAATTAGAAATAATATTAAAATATTCAAAAATACCCAAAAATCCAAAAAATCTCCAAAAATTCTACAAAAATTCATACATGTATATTAAGCTACTAGGAACAACATTTGTGAAGGAATTTTTCATGAATCATCCAATTCGAAGCTCAAAAAAATCAAAAACCCTAATAGGCCGAAATTGACAAAATCGAAACCTAAGCAATTCTAGACCATTTTAGCTCAAACCAAAGCTAGAATCACACTCACCGGAGCTCAAGGAGAAGAAAGAGACCAGCGGTGTCGAAAACGGTGGCCGGAATCGACGTGATCGACGGTGGATCGATTTTCGGCTTCTCCGGCCAAAATCGATCTCCGGACGCTGGAAACGGCCTCCTCAGGCGGCGAAATTGGTCGAGGAAGATGGTGGCACACCGGACGGCACACCCACGGTGAAGAAATGGCACGGCAGCGACTGGAAATGGAGAAGGGAAGAATCGGGGAAGAAAGGGATGATCGGGGGCAAAATGGTAATTTTCCAAACTTTTTGATTTTTGACAAATATATGTATATATATATACTTTATACTATATATTAAAATAATATTAAATTACACACATCAAATATACACCACACACATAAAATATTAATATTTTAATACTTTATACTAAATAAAATTAATTAAATAACAATAAAATAAATAAATAATTAATAAAATATTAGGATAATAATAAACCCTAATTAAATAAATATACACACACAGGCTTTATTTAATAATTTAAAAATACGCATGAGTTCATGCAAGTCCGTAAATACATTTAAAATAATTAATAATACATTGTTTACGTGAAAATTTCCCCGAAAATGCATGGTCCCGGGAAAAATTTACGTAAAACACTGAAATAATACACAATAATTAAAATAGGTCTAAAATACATATTAACTCGTAAAAATATCATATAAAATACAGAAATCATTGACACTGCATATCCCGGTACAGTGTAAAAATATTTTAAAAACACGGGATATTACATTAACTAATTAAAACTATTTTTCATAAATTATTTTAAATTATATATATAATATACGATTTTTCTAAATAAATGAATTTTTCTTGGTTTTTAACATGTTTTAGGGTTAAATATATAATTTGGAGTGATAAATGTATTTTTATTATAAAAGGGCATTTTTGGTATTTTGTAATTGTTCTATGAATTGTGGACCTCGATCGGTAAATTGTAGTTTGGAGTCCGACCGAGGGATTTTGGTTATGAATTGTGTTATTTCGAAGTGTGTTTTTTTTTTGCTAGACCGGCTCTACTCTTTGAGTAGAGAGATGCCCATTTTACAGGGGAGGTTCTGCCAGATTTTCGATAGGAATTCTCGAAAAATGTGATGTCCGGACGAATTTTGATTCTAATTATGTGTCTAGTATTCTAGATCAAGTTTCTAAGAATTTTCGTTAGATTTATCTGATTTTCTGCTATCGTTTGTTTGTTTGTTTAGTTACGCCGAGACAGAGGCCTAGTGGACCAGGCCCGTCGGACCTATCTCCAGGAGCGCAATAACAGTGAGTTGTTATTATATATATATATATATATATATATATATGTTTAGGGTGCATATTTTAGAAATGTATGGTTTTATTTTGATAAAGTATGCATAAATGATTTAAGTATTACTTATGTTTACTTTTGGTATTATTTTTGGTATATTTTAAATTATATGCATGTTTTATTAAATATTTATACTTAAAATGTTTTTAAATATATTTCTAATTTATTTTGCAATTATATTGGATTTTATTTTACGTATATATACTCAAAATATACCTGGTTTATTTTTGGTATATTTCTAGTATATATATGGTTTATGTTGCTATTTTATTTCAAATTCATGCATCATTTATTTATGAATGTATGTTTTATATATTAATGAAGGATATCAATAGAACGTGTTACCCAATGGGCAGCACTAGGACTGAGTACGTACTAGTACACCTGATAGCATTTACAGTCAGACTGCTAGAGCTGGGTTGACTTAGTGTCTCGGGGCCAATCTACTGTCCAAATGGAACAAGTGATTATATTTGGAATAAGTGAGCCTGTATGGCTAGAGTGTTGTCTAACACTATTTGAGGTTGCAATTTACTAGGGTTCTATTTGATCCTTCATAAACGGTGATTTTTAGTAAACATATAAAAATGATTTTGCTGCATCTGTGTGTATTTGCTTGTATATATATTTATTATATATAC
This sequence comes from Mallotus nudiflorus, assembly GCA_947683625.1. Lineage (NCBI taxonomy): Eukaryota > Viridiplantae > Streptophyta > Magnoliopsida > Malpighiales > Euphorbiaceae > Mallotus > Mallotus nudiflorus. The sequence goes on along the minus strand of CANTUR010001147.1, from coordinate 324,698 downwards.
TATTGACTGTGTGCATTATCATTTAGTATGCATGTATATATATTATAATAATTCTCTCAGTGAGGTTTGACTCCCCTCCGTTGACTATTTTTCAAGAGAGTCATCGTCTTCAGACCTCAGTAGCAGACCTATACGCCAAATTTCTTCCGCCTCGGCTTCACTATGTAAACTGCTTATCTGATTTTTATTTTATAATCTAGACACTGTAGTAGTTGTAAATAGTTGTAGGGTTTATGTATTTATTTGTGTGAGTTATGTATTTTAAGTATTTGAACTGGAACTTGTATTAAAAGTTTATTTATATATGAGATAAGTTGTTCGATTTAATTTCATTTGATGGATTATTATTTTAATATTTATGATTTTATTTCTGCTGCAGAGCACTTTAATTATGTTAATATGATTATGCATGTTTTTAATTTATTTTAAGGCTTGCTACGGGTTCTAGATTCGAAAGAATTCCTGTTCCCTAGCGCTGGTCATGGCCCTTGTTTTGGGTCGTGACAGATCGAAGCAGATTCCGATGGTCAAGGTTTTGTGGTGTAGCAACAGAGTTGAGGAGCATACGTCGAAGATTAAAGCTGAGATGCGAGCTTCTTACCCGTATCTCTTTCCTCTTGATCTTGAAATTTTCTTTTCTGGAATTCGGGGACGAATTCTTGAAAGGGGGGAAGACTGTAATATCCCGAGTTTTTAAATAATTTTAAATTGCATCAGGATATGCAGTGTTAATAATTTTTATACATATTTATGATATTTTTATGAGTTTTTTATTTATTAAAGCTAATTTTAATTATTTTATATTACTTTAAGAGATTTACGTAAAATTTTCCCGGGGAATTGTATTTTTTGGAAAATTAAAATGTAAATAATATAATATTAATTATTTTAAATAGTTTTACAAATTTGCATGAACCTATACATAATTTTAAAGTGCTAAATAAAATGTATGTATGTACATTATTTAAAGTAAATTAGGGTTTAATTAATTAAATTAATTTTTATTATTTAGTTTTATATTAATTAATTAATTATATATGTGTATAAATTATTAAAATATATGTGTGGTGAGTATTAATGTGTATGGGATTATATATATATATATATATATATATATATATATAATTTATTATCAAAAATAAAAAGTTAGCCAAAATTACAGAATTGCCACCCGATCACCTCTTACGACGTCCGATCATTCCATCTCCATTTATGGCTTTTGTAACTTGGTTTTCTTGCCATCGGTGTGCCTCTCAGCCTTCCTCTTCGACCTCCAGCCTTTACCGACGCCTGAAGCCACCATTTTCGGCATGTTTTGACCGGAAACAAAAGAGGCCGAAATTCATCTCATCGCCGTTCAAGCTGATTTCGGCCACCATTTTCCATCCCACCAGTCTCTATCTTCTCCTTGAGCTCCGATGAGTATGATTCCAAGCTTTATTTCACTTAAAATGGTATAGATTTGCTTAGGTTTTGATTTTCCATTTTCGGCCTATTAGGATTCTTGATTTTTTTTTAGCATTAATTTGAACGATTCAAGCAAACTCCCTTCACAAACATTGATCCTAGTAGCTTATTTACATTCTGGAATTTTTGTGAAATTTTTGGAATTTATTTTGATTTTTGGGAATTTTTTATTATTTTATTAATATTTTCTAATTTTCAAAATTTAATTAATTAAATTATAAAATTGTTGTTTTATGGTAATTATAGGTGTTGAAATGCATTTTAGAAATTTATTGGTAATTTTTGTGAATTTTATATATTTATTTGGAATTTATTTAGTTTATGTAATTTTTGAAAAATTAGGTTAATTACGTGTTTAATTGAGTATATTTATTGATATTATTGAATTATATGTTGAGAAAATTAATTTTGAGTAAATATACTATTTTTGGTGAATTTTTTATTAATTTTAATGAATTTATATATATAGGGGTATTTTGGTAATTTGACACTAAATTAACTAAAAATGTTATTAAATTGGTTTTAATAGTTATTTAAGGTCTAAAAATGATTTCTACAAATTATTTAGTATTTTTAACTAATTAAAACTATTTTTCATAAATTATTTTCAAATTATATATATAATATATGATTTTTCTAAATAAATGAGTTTTTATCAGTTTTTAACATGTTTTAGAGTTAATTATGTAATTTGGATTTGTAAAATGTATTTTATTATTAAGGGCATTTTCAGTATTTCTGTGTTATTTTGTGAATTGTGAACCTCGGTCGGTGAATTGTAGTTTGGAGTCCAACCGAGGGATTGTGGTTGTGAATTGTATTATTTCGAAGTGTGTTTTCTTTGTAGGACTGGCTTTTACTCTTTGAGTAGAGAGATGTCCATTTTATAGGGGAGGTTCTACAGAATTTTCGATAGAATTCTCGTAAAATGTGATGTCCAGTCGAATTCTAATTCTAATTCTGTGTCTAGTATTCTAGATTGAGTTTCTAAAAATTTTTGCTAGATTTATTCTGATTTTCTGCTATCATTTGTTTGTTTAGTTGCACCAAGACCAAGGCCTAATGGACCAGGCCTGTCGAACCCATCTTGTGGAGCGTAATAATAGTGAGTTGTTATTTTATATATATATGTTTTAGGGTGCATGTTTTAGAAACGTATGGTTTATTTTGATAAAATATGTATAAATGATTTAATTATTACTTAGGTTTATTTTTGGTATATTTTAAATTATATGCATGTTTTATTAAACATTTACACTTAAAATGTTTTCAAATATATTTCTAGTTTATTTTGTAACTATATTGGATTTATTTGACGTATATATACTCGAAATATACCTGGTTTACTTTTGGTATATTTCTAGTATATATATGGTTTATATTGCTATTTATTTCAAATTCATGCATCATTTATTTATGAATGTATGTTTTATATATTAATGAAGGATATCAATAGAACGTGCTACCTAGTGGGCAGCACTAGGACCGAGTACGTACTGGTACGCCGATAACATTTAGGCTATATTACTAACCTATTTGTGGATATGGATTGGATTTATTTATTTATGTGATATGAGATATGATTTGGGAGTGTGATTGTTGGAGCTCGATTAACCAAGTGTCTCGGGGCCAATCACACTGACAGTCAGACTGCTGGAGCTCGGTTGACTTAGTGCCTCGGGGCTAGTCTACTGTCCAAATGGAACAAGTGAATTTATTTGGATTAAGTGAGCCTGTATGGCTAGAGTGTTGTCTAATACTATTTTGAGGTTGCAATTTTCTATGGTTCTATTTGATCCTTCATAAATGGTGACTTTCAGTAAACATATAAAAATGATTTTGCTGCATCTGTGTGTATTTGCTTGTATATATATTTATTATATATAGTATTGACTATATGCATTATCATTTAGTATGCATGTATATATATTATAACAATTCACTCAGTGAGGTCTGACTCCCCTCCGTTGACTATTTTTCAGGAGAGTCATCATCTTCAGACCTTAGTAGCAGACCTATACACCGGATTTCTTTCGCCTCGACTTCACTTTGTAAACTGCTTATCTGAGCTTTATTTTATAATCTAGACACTGTAGTAGTTATAGTCAGTTGTGGGATTTATATATCATGTTTATATGAGATATGTATTTTAAAGATTTGAACTGAGATTGTATCGAAAGATTTTATATATATATGAGGTGGATTCGTGTTATTAAATTTGTTGGTGGATTTTTATTTTATTTATGAAATTTATTTCCACTGAAAATTATTTTATTTATGTTATTATTATTATTGCATGTTTTTATTTTATTTTTAGGCTTGCTACGGGTTTCGGATTCGAAAGAATCCCCGTTCCCTAGCGCCGGTCATGACCCCTATTTTGGGTCATGACAAAGTTGGTATCAGAGCGGAGTTTTGTGTCAGGGCTTTAGTTAAGTGAGTAGTGGCCCTAGATTTTAGTGTTGTTTTTTCTTTAAAGACTACTATAGTGAATTAGGTTCAATTATGTCTTGATGAGTATTCCTTGCTTTAGTTTTCTACTAAGGTTTGAAGACGTAGACTCTCTTAAAGAAAAAAGTCAACTGAGAATTGTTATAATATATATACATGCCTAGCTAAATGACAAATGCACACATTCAATAGTATATATAATAAATATATATACAAGCAAAATCACACAGATGTAGCAAAATCATTTTATATATATACTAAAAATAATATCCGATTATGAAGGATCAAATAGAACCCTAGAAAATCGTAACCTCAAATAGTGTTAGATAACACTCTAGCCATACAGGCTCACTTATTCCAAATAATTTCACTTATTTCATTTGGACAGTAGACTGGCCCCGTGACACTAAGTCAACCGAGCTCCAGCAGTCTGACTGTTAGTGTGATTGGCCCCGAGACACTAAGTCAACCGAGCTCCAGCAATCACACTCCCAAATCACATCTCACATCATATAAATCAATCCAATCAATATTGTAATATCCCGTGTTTTGAAATATTTTAATGCTGCATCGGGATATGCAGTGTTAATAATTTTTGTATATATATTATGATATTTTTACGAGTTGATGTGTATTTAAAACCTATTTTAATTATTGTGTATTATTTAAAGTCCTTTACGTAAAATTTTCCCGAGAATTACATTTTCAGGCAAATTTTCATGTAAATATTTTATTATTAATTATTTTAAATAGATTTACGGACTTGCATGAACTCATACGTATTTTTAAATTACTAAATAAAGCCTATGTGTGTATATATTTATTTAATTAGGGTTTAATTTATTACCCTAATATTTTATTATTTATTTATTAGTTTTATTGTTATTTAATTATTTTTATTTATTATTAAATTTTAAAATATTAAATTATATGTGTGTGGTGTATATTTAATGTGTGTAATTTAATATTATTTTATTATATAGTGTAAAGTATATATATATACATATAATAAGTCAAAAAAATCAAAATTTGGAAAATTACCGAATTGCCCCTGAGCATCCCCTTCTTCCCTGACCATCCCCATTGCCGTTCCGCCGCCTGTCATGTCGATTTCTTGCCGTTGGTGTGCCGTCTGGCGTGCCACCACCTTCCTCAGCCTTCCTCGCCGCCTGTTGCAGCCGTTTCCGACGTTTGGAGGTCGGTTTTGACCAGAGAAGCCGAATTCTTCTTCACCATCGATCACAACGTTTTCGGCCACCATTTTTGACACCGCCAGTCTCTTTCTTCTCCTTGAGCTCCGGTGAGTGTGATTCTAGCTTTGGTTTGAGCTTAAATGGTCTTGATTTGCTTAGGTTTTGAATTTTTGATTTCGGCCATATTAGAGTTCTTGAATTTTTTGGACTTCAATTTGATTGATTCATGAAAAATTCCTTCACAAATGTTGTTCCCCTTAGCTTAATCTACATGTATGAATTTTTGTGGAATTTTTGGAGATTATTTTGATTTTTGGGTATTTTTGAATATTTTAATATTATTTTCTAATTTTCGGAAATTAATTAATTAAATTATGAAATTGTGTTTTATGATAATTATAGGTGTTGAAATGAATTATAGGAATTTATTTGGAATTTTTATGAATTTCTATGTATTTATTTTGAATTATTTAAGTTTATATAATTTTGGGAAAATTAGGTTAATTGTTTTTTTAATTGAAATTAATTGGTTAATTGAGTTTAATTATTGATATTATTGATAATTATATTGAGAAAATTAATTTTGGATAATTATACTATTTTTGGTGAATTTTTGAATGAATTTTAGTATATTTATATATATAGGGGTATTTTGGTAATTTTACCCTTAATTGGCTAAAAATGTAATTTAATTGGTTTTAATAGTTATTTAAGGTATAAAAATGATTTCTACAAATTATTTAGTATTTTTAACTAATTAAAACTATTTTTCGTGAATTATTTTCAATTATATATATAATATACGATTTTACTAATAAAATGAGTTTTTATCAGTTTTTACTGTGTTTTAAGGTTAATTATGTAATTTCTACCTATAAAATGAATTTCAATGTTATAAGGGTATTTTGGGTATTTCTGTAATTATTCTGTGATTGTGGACCTCGGTCGGTAGACTGTAGTTTGGAGTCCAACCGAGGGGTTGTGGATTTGTTTTGAGCTTGTTTTTCAAAGTGTATTTCTTTGCAGGATCGGCTCTACTCTTTGAGTAGAGAGATGTCCGTTTTACAGGGGAGGTTCTGCCGAATTTTCGATAGAATTCTCATAAAACGTGATGTCCGGTCGAACCCTAATTCTGTTTTTGTGTCTAATATTCTAGATCGAGATTCTAGGATTTCCTATTAGGTTTATTTTGATTTCTGTCATTATTATTTGTCTAGTTGCGCCGAGACCGAGGCCTAGTGGACCAGGCCTGTCGGACCTATCTCGAGGAGCGCACTAAGTGTGAGTTACTATTTTATATATATATGCTTTAGGGTGCATGATTTAGAAATGTATGTTTTATTTTGATTAAATATGCATAAATAATGTGATTTGTATTTAAGTATATTTTTAGTTTACTTTTGGTTTATTTTTGGTATATATTAAATTATATGCATGTTTTATTAATGAACTATGTTTAAAATGTTTTCAAATATATCTCTAGTTTATTTTGTAATTTAATTGGATTTATTTGACGTATATATACTCGAAATATACCTAGTTTATTTTGGTATATTTCCAGTATATGTATGGTTTATATTGTTAATTTATTTAAATTCATGCATCATTTATTTGTGAATGAATGTTTTATATTTATTAATGAAGGATATCGATAGAACGTGCTACCTAGTGGGCAGCACTAGGACCGAGTACGTACCGATACGCCTATAGCATTTAGGCTATATTACTAACCACTTATGATATTGATTGGTTATGATTATCTGATGTGTGATGTGAATTGGGAGTGTGATTGCTGGAGCTCGGTTGACCTAGTGTCTCGAGGCCAATCACAGTGACAGTCAGACTGCTGGAGATCGGTTGACTTAGTGTCTCGGGGCCAGTCTACTGTCCAAATGGATTAAGTGAACATAATTAGAATAAGTGAGCCTGTATGGCTAGAGTGTTGTCTAACACTATTTTTGAGGTTGCGATATTATAGGGTTCTATTTGATCCTTCATAAATGATGATTTTCAATAAAAATATATAAAATGATTTTATTGCATCTGTGTGTAATTGCCTGTATATATACATATTAGATATATACTATTGACTGTATGCATTGTCATTTAGTATGCATGTATATATATTATAGTAGTTCACTCAGTGAGGTCTGACTCCCCTTCGTTGACTATTTTTTTTCAGGAGAGTCATCATCTTCAGACCTTAGTAGTAGGCCTGTATGCCGGATTTCTTCCGCCCCGGCTTCTTTATGTAAACTGCTTCTTTGAGTCTTGAGTTTTATTTTATCTAGACACTGCAGTAGTCATTAAATTATTTAAGAGATGTTGTATTATATTTGAACTGAATTTGTATTAAAAGAGTTTATATATATGAGATGAGGATTTAATTTAAATCCAGTTAGTGCAGATGTTATTGTGATATTTATGATTTTTATTTTCGTTGCATTATATATTGTTATTACTATTGCATGTTTTATTTTATTTTTAGGCTTGTTACGGGTTCCGGATTCGAAAGAATTCCCGTTCCCTAGCATCGGTCATGGCCCCTGTTTTGGGTCGTGATAAATATCCACTAATAGGTTAGTAATATAGCCTAAATGCTATCGTCGTACCGGTATGTACTCGGTCCTAGTGCTGCCCACTAGGTAGCGCGTTCTATTGATATCCTTCATTATTATATAAAACATACATTCATTAAACAAATAATGCATGATATTAAATAAAATAACAACATAAACCATATATATACTAGAAATATACCAAAAATAAACCAGGTATATTTCGAGCATATATACGTCGAATAAATTCAATTTAATTATAAAATAGACCAGAAATAAGCTATACATATACTTAAAAACATTTTAAGTATAAATTCATAATAAAACATGCATATAATTTAAAATATACCAATCATATACCAAAAATCAACTTAAGCAATAATTAAATCATTTATGCATAATTTACCAAAATAAATTATACATTTCTAAAACATGCAATCCTAATACAAGTATATATAGAATAACAACTCACTATTATTGTGCTCCTTGATACGGGTCCTGTCACGACCCAAAACAGGGGCCATGACCGGCGCTAGGGAACGGGAATTCTTTCGAATCCGGAACCCATAGCAAGCCTAAAATAAATAAAACATGCAATAGTAATAATAACAATATATGATGCAGCGGAAATAAAAATCATTAATATCAAAATAAAAATCCATTAATATAATAATAATATTTTCACCAACTGAATTTAAATTAAATCCTCATCTTATATATATAAACCTTTTAATACAAATCCAGTTCAAATATAATACAACATCTCTTTAACAGTTTAATGACTACTGCAGTGTCTAGATAAAATAAAACTCGAGACTCAGATAAGCAGTTTACATAAAGAAGCCGGGGCGGAAGAAATTCGGCGTACAGGCCTGTTACTGAGGTATGAAGACGATGACTCTCCTGAAAAATAGTCAACGGAGGGGAGTCAAACCTCATTGAGTGAATTACTATAATATATATACATGCATACTAAATGACAATGCATACAATCAACAGTATGTATCTAATATGTATATATACAGGCAAATACACAGATGCAATAAAATTATTTTATATATTTTATTGAAAATCATTGTTTATGAAGGATCAAATAGAACCCTATAATATCACAACCTCAAACAGTGTTAGACAACACTCTAGCCATACAGGCTCACTTATTCCAAATATATTCACTTGTTCCATTTAGACAGTAGACTGGCCCCGAGACACTAAGTCAACCGAGCTCCAGCAGTCTGACTGTCAGTGTGATTGGCCCCGAGACACTTGGTCAATTGAGCTCCAGCAATCACACCCAAATCACATCACACATCAGATAAATCAATTTAAATCAATATCCTCAAACTGGTTAGTAATATAGCCTAAATGCTATAAGCGTACCGGTACGTACTCGGTCCTAGTGCTGCCCACTAGGTAGCACGTTCTATCGATATCCTTCATTAATAAATATAAAACATTAATTCACAAATAAATGATGCATGAATTTAAATAAAATAACAATATAAACCATATATATACTGGAAATATACCAAAAGTAAATCAGGTATATTTTGAGTATATATATGTCGAATAAATCCAATTAAATTACAAAATAAGCTAGTAATGTGTCACGACCCAAAACAGGGGCCATGACCGGCGCTAGGGAACGGGAATTCTTTCGAATCCGGAACCCGTAGCAAGCCTAAAAATAAACTAAATCATGCCATAATAACAGTAACAATATAATATGCAGCGAAAATAAAAAAAATCATAATATCATAATATTATCCACATCAACTGGATTTAAATCAAAATCTCATCACATATATAAAATCCCTTTAATACAAATCCAGTTTCAACATAATACATCTCTTTAAAATAAAATACATGAAATCCAACACTTTAATTCACAACTATTGCAGTGTCTAGATAAAATAAATAAGACTCAAGTATATAATTTACACAAAGAAGCCGGGGCGGAAGAAATCCGGCGTATCGACCTGCTACTGAGGTCTGAGGATGTTGACTCTCCTGAAAAATAGTCAACGGAGGGGAGTCAGACCTCACTGAGTGAATTACTATGATATATATACATACACACTAAGTGATAATGCATACAGTCAACAGTATCTATATAATATGTATATATACAGGCAATTGCACACAGATGCAATAAAATCATTTTATATATTTTATCTGAAAAACATCTTTTATGAAGGATCACATAGAACCCTAGAATATCGCAACCTCAGAAATAGTGTTAAACAATACTCTGGCCATACAGGCTCACTTATTCCAAATATTCCACTTAATCCATTTGGACAGTAGACTGGCCCCGAGACACTAAGTCAACCAAGCTCCAGCAGTCTGACTGCCAGTGTGATTGGCCCCGAGACACTTGGTCAACCGAGCTCCAGCAATCACACCCACAAACCACATCTCACACATCAATAATCACATCAAATCAATATCCAAAATTAAGTTAGTATTATAGCCTAAATACTATAGGCGTACCGGTACGTACTCGGTCCTAGTGCTGCCCACTAGGTAGCATGTTCTATTGATATCCTTCATTAGTAATATAAATCATTCATTCACAAAAATAAATGATGCATGAATATAAATGAAATAACAATATAATCCATATATATACCAGAAATATACCAAAAGTAAACCAGGTATATTTCGAGTATATATATATGTCAAATAAATCCAGTCAAATCATAAATTAAACTAAAAATATATTTAAAAACATTTTAAATATATTTTATTAACAAAACATGTATATAATTTAATATATACCAAAAATAAACTAAAAATATACTTAATGTAAACTTAAGAAATAATCAAATTATTTATGCATATTTAATCAACATAAAACATGCATTTCTAAATCATGCATCCTAAGCATATATATATAAAATAGTAACTCACCTAATGCGCTCCACGAGACAGGTCCGACGGGCCTGGTCCACTAGCCCTCAGTCTCGGCGCAACTAAACAAGCAATAAATAACCGATATCAGAATAAACCTAACAGAAATCCTAGAATTCGATCTAGAGTATTAAACATAGAATCGGAATTTAGGGTTCGATTGGACATCACGTTTTACGAGAATTCTACCGAAAATCCGACAGAACCTCCCCTGTAAAACGGACATCTCTCTACTCAAAAGAGTAGAGCCGACCCTGCAAAGAAATACACTTCGAAAAATAGGCTCAACACAATCAAAATCCCACGGTCGGACTCCAAACTACAGTCCACCGACCGGGGTCCACAAACACAGAACATATTCCAGATATACCAAAAATATCCTCACAATATAGTAATACATCTCATAGGTAAAAATTACATAATTAACCTTGAAACACTGTAAAAACCGATTAAAACTCATTTTATTAGAAAAACCGTATATTATATATATAATTGAAAATAATTCACGAAAAATAGTTTTAATTAGTTAAAAATACTAAATAATTTATAGAAATCATTTTTATACCTTAAATAATTATTAAAACCAATTAAATTACATTTTTAGACAATTTAGGGTAAAATTACCAAAATACCCCTATATATATAAATATACTTAAATTACTTCAAAAATTCACCAAAAATCATACAATTATCCAAAATTAATTTTCTCAACATATTTATCAATAATATCAATAATTAAACTCAATTAACCAATTAAATTCAAATAAAAACACATTTAACCCTAATTTCTCAAAATCACATAAACTTCAATAATTCAAAATAAATACTTAGAAATTCATAAAAATTCCAAATAAATTCCTATAATTCATTTCAACACCTAATTTAACCATAAACTCCAATTTCATAATTTAAATAATTAATTTCCGAAAATTAGAAAATAATATTAAAATATTCAAAAATACCCAAAAATCCAAAAAATCTCCAAAAATTCTACAAAAATTCATACATGTAGATTGAGCTACTAGGAACAACATTTCTGAAGGGAGTTTCCATGAATCATCCAATTTGAAGCTCAAAAAAATCAAAAACCCTAATAGGCTGAAATTGACAAAATCGAAACCTAAGCAAATCTAGACCATTTTAGCTCAAACCAAAGCTAGAATCACACTCACCAGAGCTCAAGGAGAAGAAAGAGACTGGCGGTGTCGAAAACGGTGGCCGGAGGAGGGAGAAACGGCGAAGGGTTGATTTTCGGCCAAAAGAGGAAGAATGGAGCTGCCGGCGCCGGGGAAAGGAGCTGGAGGCGGCGGTGGCAAGCCGGGAGGCACACCGACGGTAGGTGGCCGGAGTTGCAGTGGGAGGGAATGGGTGGTGGTCGTCGGGCGCGGGAGAAGGAAGAAGGAGAAGAAGAAAAAGAAAAAGAAAGAAAAAGGAAAGAAAAAGAAAAAGAAAAAGAAAGAAAAAGGAAAAAAAGAAAAAAAGAAAAAGAAAAATAAAATAAAATAAAATAATTAAATATTAATAAAAAAATAATAATAATAAAAAATAAATTTTAATAAAATAATTAAATAATAATAAATAAATAAATAATACAATATTAGGGTTTTATGTATTAAACCCTAATTAAATAAATATACACACACGTAGGCTTTATTTAGTATTTAAAAATACGTATGAGTTCATGCAAGTCCGAAAATATATTTAAAATAATTAATATTAAAATATTTACGTGAAAATTTCCCCAAAAATGCAAGTCCCGGGAAAATTTTACGTAAAACACTGAAAATAATACACAGTAATTAAAATAGATTTTAAATACATATCAACTCAATAAAATATCATAATATATATACAAAATTATTGACACTGCATATTCCGGTACAGTGTAAAAATATTTTAAAAACACGGGATATTACAGTCTTCCCCCCTTACAAGAATTCGTCCCCGAATTCCAAAAGATAAGATCAAAAAGGAAAGAGATATGGGTAAGAAGCTCGCATCTCAGCTTCAGTCTCCCACATATGCTCTTCAACTCTATCGCTGCGCCACAGAACCTTGACCATCGGAATCTGCTTTGATCGCAACTGTCGAACTTGAAAATCAACGATCGCCACAGGTTCTTCCACAAACGTCAAATCTTCACTCACTTCCACACTGTCAGGCTGCAACACGTGTGAAGGATCTGAGATATACTTCCTCAACATCGAGATATGAAATACTGGATGCACCTGTGACATACTCGGAGGCAAATCCAATCGATATGCAACAGTGCCAACTCTCTCCAGAATCTCAAACGGTCCAATGTATCTCGGTGCTAACTTACCCTTCCTGCCAAATCTCATCACACCTTTCATCGGAGATACCTTCAGAAAAACAAAATCTCCAACCTGAAACTCCACATCTCTGTGCCTAGGGTCCGTATAACTCTTCTGTCTGCTAACTGCGGTCTCTAATCTGCGCTTGATCACGGTGACTTTCTCTGCAGCATCCTGAACCATCTCTGGTCCAGTCAAAGCTCTCTCACCAATCTCATCCCAACTCAACGGGGATCTACACTTCCTTCCATACAACGCCTCGTATGGTGCCATGCTAATACTGCTATGGTAGCTGTTATTATATGCAAACTCAACAAGCGACAAATGATCATCCCAGCTACCTCCCAAATCCAAGACACACATCCTCAACATATCTTCCAGTGTCTGGATCGTCCTCTCAGACTGACCATCTGTCTGAGGATGAAAAGCAGTACTGAAATCCAACCTAGTGCCCATCGCTTCCTGCAACTTCTGCCAAAAATGAGAAGTAAACACCAAACCTCTATCTGACACAATGGACACAGGTACTCCATGAAGGCACACAATATGCTTCACATACAACTTCGCCAATCTAGCAACTGAATATGTGGCTTTCACAGGCAAGAAATGTGCAGACTTCGTCAACCTGTCTATAATCACCCAGATGGAATCGTATCCATCCTTCGAACGAGGTAAACCGACCATAAAATCCATAGCTATCCTTTCCCACTTCCACTCGGGAATAGGAAGAGGTTTAAGCTTCCCAGAAGGCTTCTGATGTTCGACTTTCACTTGCTGACACGTCAAGCACTTAACAACATAATCGGCGTCATCCTTCTTCAATCCATCCCACCAGTATAGATCTCTGATACTGTGGTACATCTTGGTAACACCCGGATGAACGCTATAGGCTGTAGAATGTGCTTCCTCTAAAATCTCCTCTCTCAAGTCATCCACATCTGGAACACACAATCTACCACTGATCCACAACACACCATCATCATCGAGTGTGAAATCAGTGAACTTCCCTGCCCTAACATTCTCTGCAAGCTCTTCTAGAATAGGATCTCGGCTCTGAGCTGCTTTAATCCTATCCCTCAGTATAGATCGTACTTTAAACTGAGCTAACAGTCCACCTGATCTACTAATCTTCATCATCAGACCTTGATCCACCATCAGATGTAACTCCTGGATTAATGGTCTCCTCTCAACATCGATGTGAGCAAGACTACCTGAGGACTTCCTACTCAAGGCATCTGCTACAACATTAGCTTTACCCGAATGGTAAAGAATCTCGCAATCATAGTCCTTCAACAATTCCAACCATCTTCTCTGCCTCAGATTCAAATCTCGCTGCTGAAAAATGTACTTAAGGCTCTTGTGATCAGTAAACATCTCACAAGTCACCCCATACAAATAATGTCTCCAAATCTTCAAAGCAAAGATCACTGCAGCCATCTCAAGATCATGCGTAGGATAGTTCTGCTCATGCTTCTTCAACTGCCTCGAAGCATAGGCTATCACCCTTCCATTATGCATCAACACACAACCAAGACCAATTCTAGAGGCATCACAGTAAACTGTGAACTTATCCACACTATTAGGCAAAGCTAATACTGGCGCTGTGGTTAACTTCTCCTTCAACAACTGAAAACTGTTCTCACAAGCTTCTGACCACTCGAATCTAACATTCTTCTGAGTCAAGCGAGTCATAGGGGCTGCTATCCTGGAAAAATCCTGCACAAACCGCCTATAATACCCGGCTAAACCCAGAAAACTCCGAATCTCCGTAACAGAAGTAGGTTTAGGCCACTCAGATACTGCTTCAACCTTCTTTGGATCAACCTGAATACCTTCTTTAGACACTACGTGTCCAAGAAAAGAAACACTCTCCATCCAGAAATCACACTTCGAGAATTTAGCATAAAGCTGATGATCTCTCAGTGTCTGTAGTACAATCCTCAAGTGATATACGTGCTCTTCCATACTCCTCGAATATACTAGTATATCATCAATGAAGACTACCACAAACTGATCCACATATGGTCTGAATACTCTGTTCATCAGGTCCATAAAAGTTGCTGGTGCATTTGTCAAACCAAAAGACATCACCAGAAACTCATAATGGCCATATCGAGTGTGGAACGCTGTCTTAGGAATATCGGCTTCACTGATACACAGCTGATGATAACCCAACCTCAAGTCAACCTTAGAAAAGAACTGTGCACCCTGTAGCTGATCAAATAAGTCATCTATCCTCGGGAGAGGATACTTGTTCTTCACCGTCACCTTATTAAGCTCTCTGTAGTCAATGCACAGTCTCAGGGTACCATCCTTCTTCTTCACAAACAGGACTGGTGCACCCCAAGGAGAAACACTAGGTCTAATGAAACCTTTATCCAACAACTCTTGCAACTGCTCCTTCAACTCTTTCAACTCTGCAGGAGCCATACGATAAGGTGGCATAGATATAGGAGTAGTACCTGGAACCACATCTATACAGAATTCAATCTCTCTGTGAGGTGGTAAACCTGGCAACTCCTCTGGAAAAACATCAGGAAACTCACAAGCAATAGGAACATCTGTGAGTGACAACTTCTCCACTGACGTATCCCTAACCAATGCCAAAAACCCCTGACAACCTTTCCTCAACAACTTCCTAACTAAAATAGTAGAAATAAGATTCTGAGGTGCTGAACTCCTATCACCAACAAACTTAAAATCTTCTTCACCAAGAATTCTGAAAGTCACCTCCTTATTCCTACAATCTACCACGGCACAGTGCTGAGATAACCAATCCATTCCTAAAATAACATCAAACTCCATCACATCCAACAAAATCAAATCAGCGGGTAATTCTCTATCTCCCACGAGAACTGGACAACCAGAAAGAACAATATCGGCGTCCAAGGAATCGCTCAGAGGAGTGGCAACAGACAAAGGAAAAGCCATCCTCGAAGCTTGCCAACAAGATTTAGAAGCAAAAATGGGAGAAACAAACGAATGCGTGGCACCCGGATCAAACAAAACCCAAGCATCCAGGTAACAAACAGAAACAATACCTGCCACGACTGCATTAGATGCCTGAGCATCCTGCTGAGTCAGATGGAAGACTCTGGCCTGACCTCGACCTCCCTGCTGACTGGTAGAAGCCTGGCCAACACCTCTGGCACCTCCTCTAGTACCTCTACCACGACTCTACTGTGGAACAAACTGAGTGGAACTCTGATACTAGGCTGGTGGTAACTGAAATGGCACGGGTGCTACACTAGCAATCCACTGCTGTGGGAATCACGGAATCTGCTGCTGCTGATAACCGGAATAAGGACACGATCTGGCAAAATGTCCTGTCTGCCCGCATCTGAAGCAAGTCAGTGGTGTCAGATAACACGGTCCCTGATGGACTCTACCACAAGTCTGACAAACATTGGTCGCTGATCCAGAACTACGACCACTGCTGCTGCTCGAAGCACCTGACCCAAATCTGAACGATCTACGCTGACCTCCACGGCCATGTCTACTGCTCTGATGCACTCGCTGTTGTTGTCTCTGACTCTGCTGAGTCGAACCTCGCTGCTGACTACTCGAACCAACATGAAAACTCGAATATGGAGTTGCCTGCGATCCACTCGACTGAACTCCCAACTGGTAATAATCAGGCATCGCTCCCTGCCTAACTAACCTCAGCTCAATCTCCTTAGCTAGCTCAATCACAGACTCGAGAGTAAGGCCTGCTGTAGGCATACCAGCAAAAGCTGAACCCAAACCAGTAACGTATGTAGTAACAGCGAAATACTGATCTCGCATCAAATCCTCAGCATATCTACCCAACCGAAGAAACTCTCGGGTATACTCCTCTACAGATCGATCTCCACGAGAAATACTAGTCAACCGGAGACGATAACTCAAACGAAGAGGCTCTGGACAAAATCTCCTCATGAATCGCTCTCTGAACTGAGCCCATGTCATCATCATCATATAGGGCTGGACCATCTGAATGAACCAATCTAAGGCTGGTCCCTCGACAGACAACTCAACAATCATGATCCGCTGGTACTCGGTATGAACAGTCCGAGTCCTAGTCTCAATCGCATGCAGAAAGTCTAAAGGATCAGAAGTACCATCAAAAGCAATCCTGCCAACTCGGGCATGGAACAAAGCTGCCTCAGGGTCAGACATACCCTGCTGATAGGCAGGCTGAACAGGCTGAACAACTGGAGGAACAGGAACATCAAACTCAGGCTCAACAGGCTCATCATCCTGTAACTCTCTCTGCCTACGGCGACCTGCCGCTTCTCGAGGTCTACCTCTGCCACGACCTCTACGTCTAACTGGCTGCTCAGGAGGTAAAACCTCATCCTGAAAAGACTCATCATCCTCGGCCTCAACGACCGGTGGAGCGACACGCGCTTGCCTCCTCATTCTGAAAAGAAAAACGGAAAGATTCAGACAAAACAGACAACGGAGGAATAATGCTGAAAACTACAGCAAGGAATACTTATCAAGACATACTCGAACCTAATACACTGCAGTAGTCCAACAGAAATCACAACTTTAAAACTAGGGCCACAACTCACATAACTAAGCCCTGACACAAAACTCCGCTCTGATACCAACTTTGTCATGACCCAAAATAGGGGCCATGATCGGCGCTAGGGAACGGGAATTCTTTCGAATCCGGAACCCGTAGCAAGCCTAAATATAAAATAAATCATGCCATAATAACAGTAACAAAATAATATGCAGCGGAAATAAAAAAAATCATAATATCATAATATTATCCACATCAACTAGATTTAAATCAAAATCTCATCACATATATAAAATCCCTTTAATACAAATCCAGTTTCAACATAATACATCTCTTTAAAATAAAATACATGAAATCCAACACTTTAATTCACAACTACTGCAGTGTCTAGATAAAATAAATAAGACTCAAGTATATAATTTACAAATAGAAGCCGGGGCAGAAGAAATCCGGCGTATCGACCTGCTACTGAGGTCTGAGGATGTTGACTCTCCTGAAAAATAGTCAACGGAGGGGAGTCAGACCTCACTGAGTGAATTACTATGATATATATACATACACACTAAGTGATAATGCATACAGTCAACAGTATCTATATAATATGTATATATACAGGCAATTGCACACAGATGTAATAAAATCATTTTATATATTTTATCTGAAAAACATCTTTTATGAAGGATCACATAGAACCCTAGAATATCGCAACCTCAGAAATAGTGTTAAACAACACTCTGGCCATACAGGCTCACTTATTCCAAATATATCCACTTAATCCATTTGGACAGTCGACTGGCCCCGAGACACTAAGTCAACCGAGCTCCAGCAGTCTGACTGCCAGTGTGATTGGCCCCGAGACACTTGGTCAACCGAGCTCCAGCAATCACACCCACAAACCACATCTCACACATCAATAATCACATCAAATCAATATCCAAAATTAAGTTAGTATTATAGCCTAAATACTATAGGCGTACCGGTACGTACTCGGTCCTAGTGCTGCCCACTAGGTAGCACGTTCTATTGATATCCTTCATTAGTAATATAAATCATTCATTCACAAAAATAAATGATGCATGAATATAAATGAAATAACAATATAATCCATATATATACCAAAAATATACCAAAAGTAAACCAGGTATATTTCGAGTATATATATATGTCAAATAAATCCAGTCAAATCATAAATTAAACTAAAAATATATTTAAAAACATTTTAAATATATTTTATTAACAAAACATGTATATAATTTAATATATACCAAAAATAAACTAAAAATATACTTAATGTAAACTTAAGAAATAATCAAATTATTTATGCATATTTAATCAACATAAAACATGCATTTCTAAATCATGCATCCTAAGCATATATATATAAAATAGTAACTCACCTAATGCGCTCCACGAGACAGGTCCGACGGGCTTGGTCCACTAGCCCTCGGTCTCGGCGCAACTAAACAAGCAATAAATAACCGATATCAGAATAAACCTAACAGAAATCCTAGAATTCGATCTAGAGTATTAAACACAGAATCAGAATTTAGGGTTCGACTGGACATCACGTTTTACGAGAATTCTATCGAAAATCCGATAGAACCTCCCCTGTAAAATGGACATCTCTCTACTCAAAAGAGTAGAGCCGACCCTGCAAAGAAATACACTTCGAAAAATAGGCTCAACACAATCAAAATCCCATGGTCGGACTCCAAACTACAGTCCACCGACCGGGTTCCACAAACACAAAACATATTCCAGATATACCAAAAATATCATCACAATATAGTAATACATCTCATAGGTAAAAATTACATAATTAACCTTGAAACACTATAAAAACCGATTAAAACTCATTTTATTAGAAAAACCGTATATTATATATATAATTGAAAATAATTCACGAAAAATAGTTTTAATTAGTTAAAAATACTAAATAATTTATAGAAATCATTTTTATACCTTAAATAATTATTAAAACCAATTAAATTACATTTTTAGACAATTTAGGGTAAAATTACCAAAATACCCCTATATATATAAATATACTTAAATTACTTCAAAAATTCACCAAAAATCATACAATTATCCAAAATTAATTTTCTCAACATATTTATCAATAATATCAATAATTAAACTCAATTAACCAATTAAATTCAAATAAAAACACATTTAACCCTAATTTCTCAAAATCACATAAACTTCAATAATTCAAAATAAATACTTAGAAATTCATAAAAATTCCAAATAAATTCCTATAATTCATTTCAACACCTAATTTAACCATAAACTCCAATTTCATAATTTAAATAATTAATTTCCGAAAATTAGAAAATAATATTAAAATATTCAAAAATACCCAAAAATCTCCAAAAATTCTACAAAAATTCATACATGTAGATTGAGCTACTAGGAACAATATTTCTGAAGGGAGTTTCCATGAATCATCCAATTCGAAGCTCAAAAAAATCAAAAACCCTAATAGGCCGAAATTGACAAAATCGAAACCTAAGCAAATCTAGACCATTTTAGCTCAAACCAAAGCTAGAATCACACTCAATGGAGCTCAAGGAGAAGAAAGAGACTCGCGGTGTCGAAAACGGTGGCCGGAGGAGGGAGAAACGGCGAAGGGTTGATTTTCGACCAAAAGAGGAAGAATGGAGCTGCCGGCACCGGGGAAAGGAGCTGGAGGCGGCGGAGGACGGCGGTGGCAAGCTGGGAGGCACACCGACGGTAGGTGGCCGGAGTTGCAGCGGGAGGGAATGGGTGGTGGTCGTCGGGCGCGGGAGAAGGAAGAAGGAGAAGAAGAAAAAGAAAAAGAAAGAAAAAGGAAAGAAAAAGAAAAAGAAAAAGAAAGAAAAAGGAAAAAAAGAAAAAGAAAAATAAAATAAAATAAAATAATTAAATATTAATAAAAAAATAATAATAATAATAAATAAATTTTAATAAAATAATTAAATAATAATAAATAAATAAATAATACAATATTGGGGTTTTATGTATTAAACCCTAATTAAATAAATATACACACACGTAGGCTTTATTTAGTATTTAAAAATACGTATGAGTTCATGCAAGTCCGAAAATATATTTAAAATAATTAATATTAAAATATTTACGTGAAAATTTCCCCAAAAATGCAAGTCCCGGGAAACTTTTACGTAAAACACTGAAAATAATACACAGTAATTAAAATAGATTTTAAATACATATCAACTCAATAAAATATCATAATATATATACAAAATTATTGACACTGCATATCCCGGTACAGTGTAAAAATATTTTAAAAACACGGGATATTACATAATGTATTTAAAAACATTGTAAGCAGAAATGGTTAATAAAGCACGCATATAATTTAATATATACCAAAAATAAACCAAAAGTAAACTAAAAATAAACTTAAATAATAATCAAACCATTTATGCATATTTAATCAAAATAAAACATACATTTCTAAATCATGCACCCTAAGCATATATATATATAATAGTAACTCACACTTAGTGCGCTCCTCGAGATGGGTCCAATGGCCCTGGTCCACTAGGCCTCGGTCTCGACGTAACTAAACATCCAAAAATAACAGACATCAGAATAAACCTAACAGAAAATCCTAGAAACTCGATATAGAATATTGAACACAGAATTAGAATTAGGGTTTGACCGGACATCATGTTTTACGAGAATGCTACCAAAAATTCAGTAGAACCTCCCCTGTAAAATGGACATCTCTCTACTCAAAGAGTAGAGCCGGCCCTGCAAAGAAACACACTTCGAAAAACAGATAACAAAACACATCCATAACCCCTCGGTCGGACTCCAAACTACAGTCTACCGACCGGTGTCCACAATCACAGAACAATATAAAAATACAAAAAATGCCCTTATATCACAGAAATACATTTTATACATAGAAATTACATAATTAACCTTAAGCACAGTAAAAACCGATAAAAACTCATTTTATTAGAAAAATCGTATATTATATATATAATTGAAAATAATTTACGAAAAATAGTTTTAATTAATTAAAAATACTAAATAATTTGTATAAATCATTCGTGTACCTTAAATAACTATTAAAACCAATTAAATTACATTTTTAGCCAATTTAGGATAAAATTACCAAAATACCCCTATATATATAAATATACTAAAATTACTCCAAAAATTCACCAAAAATAGTATAATTATCCAAAATTAATTTTCTCAACATATTTATCAATAATATCAATAATTAAACTCAATTAACCAATTAATTTCAATTAAAAACACAATTAACCTAATTTTCCAAAAATTCCATAAACTAATTAAATTCAAATTAAATACATAGAAATTCATAAAAATTCCAAATAAATTTCTATAATTCATTTAAATACCTATATTTATCATAAAACACAATTTCATAATTTATTTAATTAATTTTCGAAAATTAGAAAATAATATTAAAATATTCAAAAATACCCAAAAATCAAAATAATCTCCAAAAATTCCAAAAAAATTCATACATGTAGATTAAGCTAAGGGGAACAACATTTGTGAAGGAATTTTTCATGAATCAATCAAATTGAAGTTCAAAAAAATCATGAACTCTAATATGGCCGAATTCGAAAAATTAAAACCTAAGCAAATCAAGACCATTTTAAGTGAAACAAAGCTTGGAATCACACTCACCCGAGCTCAAGGAAAAGAAAGAGACCGACGGTGTAGAAAATGGTGGCCGGAAACGTCGTGAACGACGTTGCTCTAACTTTTGGCTTCTCTGGCCAAAAATGGCTCCCAGACGCCGGAATCAACTGCAACAGGCGGCGGGAGAGGCTGGGGAAGGAGGTGGCATGCCGGACGGCACACCAACGGCAAGGAATCAGCGGTAGCAGTGGCGGATGGTGATGGGGAACGGTCGGGAGGAAGAAGATGCTTGGGTGGCAATTTGGTAAATACTTCAAACTTTAATTTTTTTGTTAATATTAAATGTATATATGTATATATATATACTTTATACTATATATTAAATTAATATTAAATCACACACATTAAATATACACCACACACATATATTTTAATATTTTAATACACTTAAAATAATTAAATAATATTAAAATAAATAAACAAATAATAAAATATTAGGGTAATATTAATTAAACCCTAATTAAATAAATAATTACACAAACATACATTATTTAGTATTTTAAAAATATATATGAGTTCATGCAAGTCCGTAAATCTATTTAAAATAATTAATAGTAAATTATTTACATGAAAATTTCCCCGAAAATGCAAGTCCCTGGAAAATTTTACGTAAAGTACTTAAAATAATATAAAACAATAAAAAAATTCAATTTTAATTAAATAAAAGCTCATGAAATATCAATATTATATTTAAAAATTATTAACACTGCATATCCCGATGAAATATTAAAACATTTAAAAATACGGGATATTACAGGTCCGACGGGCCTGGTCCACTAGGCCTCAGTCTTGGCGCAACTAAACAAACAAATGACAACATGAATTAGAATAAGTCTATCGACATTCTAGAGACTCAATCTAAGAATATTGGACACAAAATCAAAATAAGAATTTGACTGGATATCACGTTTTATGATAATTCTACTGAAAATTTGATAGAACTTTCCCTGTAAAACGGACATCTCTCTACTCAAATAGTAGAGCCGGTCCTGCAAAAAAACACACTTCGAATAGAAACAAACTCACAACCCCTCGGTCGGACTCCCAAACTACAATTCTACCGACCGAGGTTCACAATTCACGAGATAATACAGAACACATTAAAAATACCAAAAATGCCCTTCAATACTCAAAATGTAGCAAATTAGAAATTTAAATGCTAAAAATAATTATTTTACTGATAAATACATAAAAACCCTAATTTTAATAAAATATTATTAAAAATCGATAATTCTCAATAAATTCATAAATATTGACCAAAATACATTTTATAATTCCAAA
The DNA here is from genome assembly GCA_947683625.1 of Mallotus nudiflorus. Classification (NCBI taxonomy): domain Eukaryota; kingdom Viridiplantae; phylum Streptophyta; class Magnoliopsida; order Malpighiales; family Euphorbiaceae; genus Mallotus; species Mallotus nudiflorus. The sequence goes on along the minus strand of CANTUR010001147.1, from coordinate 301,318 downwards.
TTACATAATTAACTCTAGAACATACTAAAAATCGATAAAAACCCATTTATTTAGAAAAATAATATATTATATATAATTTGAAAATAATTTACGAAAAATAGTTTTAATTAGTTAAAAATACTAAATAATTTTTAGAAATCATTTTTATACCTCAAATAACTAATAAAACCAATTTAATTATATTTTTAGCCAATTAAGTGTCAAATTATCAAAATACCCCTAGTTATATAAATTCCCTAACATTAATAAAAAATTCACCAAAAATAGTATAATTACTCAAAAATTAATTTCTCAACATATAATTCAATAATATCAATAATTATACTCAATTAACCAATTATTTTCAATAAAACACATAATTAACCTAATTTTCTAAAAATTACATAAAATAAATAAATTCATAATAATTATATTAAAATCACAAAAATTACTAATAAATTTCTAAAATTCATTTTAGCACCTATAAACACCATAAATCACAATTTCATAATTTAATTAATTAATTTTCGAAAATTAGAAAATATTAATAAAATAATAAAAAATTCACAAAAATCAAAATAATTCCCAAAAATTCTACAAAAATTTACAGAGGTAGATTAAGCTAAGGGGAACAACATTTGTGAAGGAATTTTATATGAATCATCCAAATTGAAGCTCAAAAAAATCAAAAACCCTAAATGGCTGAAATTGAAAATTCAAAACTTAGGGAAATCTAGACCATTTCAAGTGAAACAAAGCTTGGAAATGCACTCACTGGAGCTCAAAGAAGAGATAGAGACCGGTAGGGCTCAAAATGGTGGCCAAAAAGTGCTTGAACGACGTTAATGGCAACTTTTAGCAACTCTATGAAAATCTTGCCAAACTTACAAGAAATGGAGGCTTTGGACATCGGGAATGGCTGGAAGGGAAGGTGGCATGCCGGGAGGCACACCGACGGTGAAGGAACGGACTTACAGGCAATGGAAATGGCGAAGATCAATTGGGGAAGAAGGAGGAGCTGTCGATGGCACAATGGTAATTATTTCAAACTTTATTTTAGTTATGAATATTATATGTATATATGTATATACATATCTAACTTTATATTATTTTAATATATAATATAATACACACAATAAATATGCACCACACACATATTTTAATAATATATATACACATATATACATATATACACACTTAATTAATATTAAAACTATATAATATAATATAATTTAATTAAATAAACCCTAATTTTTTTAAAATGGATGTATTTATATATATTTTATTTGACACTTTAAAATTATGCATGGACTCATCCAACTCCACAAAACTACTTAAAATAATTAATATTTAATTATTTACGTTTTAATTTCCCCGAAAATAAAATTCTTGGGAAAATTTTACGTAAAAATTTAAAAATAATAAAAAAAATTAAAAATGACTTAAATAAATAATAAACTCATTAAATAATCATATATATATATATATATATATATATATATATATATAATTATTAACACTGCATATCCCGATGCAGTTTAAAATTATTTTAAAACTCGGGTTATTACACAACCGGTCCGAGTCTAGTTTTAAATTTCTAATTGAGTTTTTCTGTAGTAACTATAATATCCCGAGTTTTTAAATAATTTTTGTCACAACCCAAAACAAGGGCCATGACTGGCGCTAGGGAACGAGAATTCTTTCAAATTCGGAACCCGTAGCAAGCCTAAAAATAAAATAAAACATGCAATAGTAATAATAACAATATCAAATGCAGCGGAAATAAAAATCATAAAAATCATAATATTATTTTCACCAACTGGATTTAAGTCAAATCTCATCTCATATATATAAATCTTTTAATACAAATCCAGTTCTCAAATATAATACAATATCTCACATAAGTAAAATACATAAAATCCCACAAATTAATTTACAACTACTGCAGTGTCTAGATTATAAAAATAAGACTCAAGTAAGCAGTTTACACAAAGAAGCCGGGGCGGAAGAAATTCGGCATATAGGCCTGCTATTGAGGTCTGAAGATGTTGACTCTCCTGAAAAATTGTCAACGGAGGGGAGTCAGACCTCACTGAGTGAATTACTATAATATATATACATACACACTAAATGACAATGCATACAATCAACAGTATATATATATCTAATATATATACAGGCAAATACACACAGATGCAATAAAATCATTATATATATATATATTTTATTGAAAATCATTTTTTATGAAGGATCACATAGAACCCTAGAATATCGCAACCTCAGAAACAGTGTTAGACAACACTCTAGCCATACAGGCTCACTTAATCCAAATATATCCACTTAATCCATTTAGAGAGTAGACTGGCCCCGAGACACTAAGTCAACCGAGCTCCAGCAGTCTGACTGCCAGTGTGATTGGCCCCGAGACACTTGGTCAACCGAGCTCCAGCAATCACACCTCCAAACCATATCTCACACATATCAATAATCACATTCAATCAATATCCACAAATAAGTTAGTAATATACCCTAAATACTATAGGCGTACCGGTATGTACTCGGTCCTAGTGCTGCCCACTAGGTAGCATGTTCTATTGATATCCTTCATCATTAATAATATAAAACATTCATTCACAAAAATAAATGATGCATGAAGTTCAATAAAATATCAACACAAACCATATATATACTAGAAATATACTAAAAATAAACCAGGTATATTTCGAGTATATATACGTCAAATAAATCCAATCAAATTATAAATTAAGCTTGAAATATATTTAAAAACATTTTAAATATATTTTATTAACAAAACATGTATACAATTTATTATATACCAAAAATATACCAAAAATATACTTAAATACAAATCACATTATTTATGCATTTTTAATTAAGATAAAACGTATATTTCTAAAATCATGCATCCTAAGGCATATATATATAATATAGCAACTCACCCTAGTGCGCTCCACGAGACGGGTCCGACGGGCCTGGTCCACTAGCCCTCGGTCTCGGCACAACTAAACAAGCAATAAATAACCGACATCAGAACAAACTTAACAGAAATCCTAGAATTCGATCTAGAGTATTAAATACAGAAACAGAATTAGGGTTCGACCGGATATCACGTTTTACGAGAATTCTACCAAAAATCCGGCAGAACCTCCCCTTGTAAAACGGACATCTCTCTACTCAAAAGAGTAGAGCCGACCCTGCAAGGAAATACACTTTGAAAAACTACACAGAGCACAATCAAAATCCCACGGTGGGACTCCAAACTACAGTCCACCGACCGGGGTCCACAAACACATAATAATTTAGGAAATACCAAAAATACCCTTATCTCATAGAAATACATTTTATAGGTAGAAATTACATTATTAACCTTAAAACACAATAAAAACCGATAAAAACTAATTTTATTAGTAAAATCGTATATTATATATATAATTGAAAATAATTCATGAAAAATAGTTTTAATTAGTTAAAAATACCAAATAATTTGTAGAAATCATTTTTATACCTTAAATAACTATTAAAACCAATTAAATTACATTTTTAACAATTTTGTGTAAAATTACCAAAATACCCCTATATATATAAATATACTATATTTACTTCAAAAATTCACCAAAAATAGTATAATTATCCAAAATTAATTTTCTCAACATATTTATCAATAATTAAACTCAATTAACCAATTAAATTCAATTAAAAACATAATTAACCCTAATTTCCGAAATTACATAAACTTCAATAATTCAAAATAAATACTTAGAAATTCATAAAAATTCCAAATAAATTCCAATAATTCATTTCAACACCTAATTCAACCATAAAACACAATTTCATAATTTAAATAATTAATTTCCGAAAATTAGAAAATAATATTAAAATATTCAAAAATACCCAAAAATCCAAAAAATCTCCAAAAATTCTACAAAAATTCATACATGTATATTAAGCTACTAGGATCAATATTTGTGAAGGGAGTTTTCATGAATCAATCAATTTGAAGCTCAAAAAAATCAAAAACCCTAATATGGCTGACTTGGAAAAATTCAAAACTAAGCAATTCTAGACCATTTTAGCTCAAACCAAAGCTAGAATCACACTCACCGGAGCTCAAGGAGAAGAAAGAGACTGGTGGTGTCGAAAATGGTGGTCGGAATCACGAGGTGTGAAGAAATTGCAACTTTCGGCCAAAAATGGAAAAATAGCTCGTCGGCGCCGGGGAAGGAGGCTGCTGGCGGCGGGGGACGGCTGGGAACGGCGGTGGCAAGCCGGGAGGCACATCGACAGCCGGTGATCGGGGTAGCAGTGGGGGAGAGGGAAATGGAGGAGAGTCGGGTGCGCGGGGAAGGAGGAAGAAGAAGAAGAAAAAGAAAAAGAAAGAAAAAGAAAAGAAAAAGAAAAAGAAAAAGAAAAGAAAAAGAAAAAAAGAAAAATAAAAAAAAGAAATAATAAAATAATATGTATATATTAAAATATAGTGTATAAATAAAATATGTGGGAAAAATACACACCACATATTATTATATTAATTTAAATAAATAATTAATAATAAAATGATAAAATATTAGGGTAATATATTAAACCCTAATTAAATAAATATTGCACACACATACACGGTGTTTAGTAATTTAAAAATACGTATGAGTTCATGCAAGTCCGAAAATATATTTAAAATAATTAATAATAAATTATTTACGTGAAAATTTCCCCGAAAATGCAAGTCCCGGGAAAATTTTACGTAAAGCACTGTAAATAATACACAATAATTAAAATAGGTTTTAAATTCATATCAACTCGTAAAAATATCGTAATATATATTCAAAATTTATTAACACTGCATATCCCGGTACATTGTAAAAATATTTAAAAACACGGGATATTACAATCTTTCCCCCTTACAAGAATTCATCCCCGAATTCCAGAAAATAGGATCAAGAAGGAAAGAGATATAGGTAAGAAGCTCGCATCTCAGCTTCAGTCTCCCACGCATGCTCCTCAACTCTATCGCTATGCCACAGAACCTTGACCATCGGAATTTGCTTCGATCGCAACTGTCGAACTTGATAATCTACGATTGCCACAGGTTCTTCCACAAACGTCAAATCTTCACTCACTTCCACACTGTCAGGCTGCAACACATGTGAAGGGTCTGAGATGTACTTCCTCAACATCGAGATATGAAATATTGGATGCACCTGTGACATACTTGGAGGCAAATCCAACCGATATGCAACAGTGCCAACTCTCTCCAGAATCTCAAACGGTCCAATATACCCCGGTGCTAACTTACCCTTCCTGTCAAATCTCATCATACCCTTCATCGGAGATACCTTCAGAAAAATGAAATCTCCAACCTGAAACTCCACATCTCTGCTCCTAGGATCTGCATAACTCTTCTGTCTACTAACTGCGATCTCTAATCTTCGCTTAATCATGGTGACTTTCTCTATAGCATCCTGAACCATCTTAGGTCCAGTCAAAGCTCTCTCACCAATCTCATCCCAACTCAACGGGGATCTACACTTCCTTCCATATAACACCTCATATGGTGCCATACCAATACTGCTATGGTAGTTGTTATTATATGCAAACTCAACGAGTGGCAAATGATCTTCCCAGCTACCTCCCAAATCCAGGACACACATCCTCAACATATCTTCTAGTGTCTGGATCGTCCTCTCAGACTGACCATCTGTCTGAGGATGGAAAGCAGTATTGAAATCTAACCTAGTGCCCATCGCTTCCTGTAACTTCTGCCAAAAACGAGAAGTAAACACCGATCCTCTATCTGACACAATGGACACAGGTACTCCATGAAGGCACACAGTATGCTTCACATACAACTTTGCCAATCTAGCAACTGAATATGTGGCTTTCACAGGTAGGAAATGTGCAGACTTCGTCAATCTATCTACAATCACCCAGATGGAGTCGTATCCATCCTTCGAACGAGGTAAACTGACCACAAAATCCATAGCTATCCTTTCCCACTTCCACTCGGGAATAGGAAGAGGCTAAAGCTTCCCAGAAGGTTTCTGATGTTCGGCTTTCACTTGTTGACACGTCAAGCACTTCGCAACATAATCAGCGACATCCTTCTTCAATTTTTCCCACCAGTATAAATCTCTAATATTGTGGTACATCTTAGTAACACCTGGATGAACGCTGTAGGCTGTAGAGTGTGCTTCCTCTAGGATCTCTTCTCTCAAATCATCCACATCAGGAACACACAATCTACCACTGATCCACAACACACCATCATCATCGAGTGTGAAATCAGTAAACTTCCCTGCTCTGACATTCTCTGCAAGCTCTTCCAGAATAGGATCTCGGCTCTGAGCTACTTTAATCCTATCCCTCAGTACAGATCGTACTTTAAACTGAGCTAGCAGTCCACTTAATCTACCGATCTTCATCATTAGACCTTGATCCACTAATAAATGCAATTCCTGGATCAATGGTCTCCTCTCAACACCGATGTGAGCAAGACTACCTGAGGACTTCCTACTCAGGGCATCTGCTATAACATTAGCTTTACCCGAATGATATAAGATCTCATAATCGTAATCTTTCAACAGTTCCAACCATCTCCTCTGCCTCAGATTCAAATCTCTCTGCTGAAAAATGTACTTAAGGCTCTTATGATCATTAAATATCTCATAAGTCACCCCGTACAAATAATGTCTCCAAATCTTCAAAGCAAAGATCACTACAGCCATCTCCAGGTCATGTGTAGGATAGTTCTACTCATGCTTCTTCAACTGCTTCGAAGCATAGGCTATCACCCTTCCATTTTGCATCAACACACAACCAAGACCAATTCTAGAGGCATCACAGTAAACTGTGAACTTATCCACACTATTAGGCAAAGCTAATACTGGCGCTGTAGTTAACTTCTCCTTCAACAATTGAAAACTGTTCTCACAAGCTTCTGACCACTCGAATCTAACATTCTTCTGAGTCAAGCGAGTCATAGGGGCTGCTATTCTAGAAAAATCCTGCACAAATCGCCTATAATACCCGGCTAAACCCAAAAAACTTCGAATCTCTATAACAGAAGTAGGTCTAAGCCACTCAGATACTACCTCAATCTTTTGTGGATCAACCTGAATACCTTCTTTAGACACTACGTGTCCAAGAAAAGAAACACTCTCCATCCAGAAATCACACTTCAAGAATTTAGCATAAAGCTGATGATCTCTTAGGGTCTGCAGTACAATCCTCAAGTGATATACATGCTCTTCCATACTCTTCGAATATACCAGTATATCATCAATGAAGACTACCACAAACTGATCCACATACTGTCTGAATACCCCGTTCATCAGATCCATAAAAGTTGATGGTGCATTAGTCAAACCAAAAGACATCACCAGAAACTCATAATGGCCATATCGAGTGCGGAATGTCGTCTTAGGAACATCGACTTCACTAATCCGCAGCTGATGATAACCCGACCTCAAGTCAACTTTAGAAAAGAACTGTGCACCCTGTAGCTGATCAAAAAAATCATCTATCCTCGGGAGAGGATACTTGTTCTTCACTGTTACCTTATTCAGCTCTCTGTAGTCAATGCACAGTCTCAGGGTACCATCCTTCTTCTTCATAAATAAGACTGGTACACCCCAAGGAGAAACACTAGGTCTTATGAAACCTTTATCCAACAACTCTTACAACTGCTCCTTCAACTCTTTCAACTCTGCAGGAGCCATTTTGTAGGGTGACATAGATATAGGAGTAGTACCTAGAACCACATCTATACAGAACTCAATCTCTCTGTGAGGTGGTAAACCTGGCAACTCCTCGGGAAAAATATCAGGAAACTCATAAGCAACAGGAACATCTGTGAGTAAAAACTTCTCCACTGAAGTATCCCTGACCAATGCCAAATATCCCTAATATCCTTTCTTCAACAACTTCCTAGTCGTAATAGCAGAAATAAGATTCTGAGGTGTTGAACTCCTATCACCCATAAACTTAAAATCTTCTTCACTAGGAATTCTGAAAGTCACCTTTTTATTCCTGCAATCTACCATGGCATAATGCTAAGATAACTAATCCATTCCCAAAATAACATCAAACTCCATCACATCCAACAGAATCAAATCAGCGGGTAATTCTCTATCTCCCACGAGAACTGGACAACCAGAAAGAACAATATCGGCGTCCAAGGAATCGCTCAGAGGAGTGGCAACAGACAAAGGAAAAGCCATCCTCGAAGCTTGCCAACAAGATTTAGAAGCAAAAATGGGAGAAACAAATGAATGCGTGGCACCCAGATAAAACAAAACCCATGCATCCAGGTAACAAATAGAAACAATACCTGCCACGACTGCATTAGATGCCTGAGCATGCTGCTGAGTAAGATGAAAGACTCTAGCCTGACCTCGACCTCCCTGCTGACTGGTAGAAGCCTGGTCAACACTTCTGGCACCTCCTCTAGTACCTCTACCACGACTCTGCTGTGGAATAAACTGAGTGGAACTCTGATGCTGAATTGGTGGTAACTGAAATGGCACGGGTGCAGCACTAGCAATCGACTACTATGGGAATCTACAGAATCTACTGCTGCTGATACCCGGAATAAGGACACGATCTGGCAAAATGTCCTGTCTGCCCGCATCTGAAACATGTTAGTGGTGTCAGATAACACGATCCCTGATGGACTCTACCACAAGCCTGGCAAACGTTGGCCGCTGATCCAGAACTATGACCACTGATGCTGCTCGAAGCACCTGATCCAAATCTGAACGACCTACGCTGACCTCCACGGCCATGTCTACTGCTCCGATGCACTCGCTGCTACTGTCTCTGACTCTGCTGAGTCGGACCTCGCTGCTGACTACTCGAACCAACATGAAAACTCAAATACGGAGTAGCCTGCAATCCACTCGACTAAACTCCTAGCTGGTAATAATCAGGCATCGCTCCCTGCCTAACTAGTCTCAGCTCAATCTCCTTAGCCAACTCAATCACAGACTCCAGAGTAAGGCCTGCTGTAGGCATACCAGCAAAAGTAGAACCCAAACCAATAACATATGTAGTGATTGCGAAATACTAATCTCGCATCAAATCCTCTGCATATCTACCCAGACAAAGAAACTCTTGAGTATACTCCTCTACAGATCGATCTCCATGAGAAATACTGGTCAACCGGAGACGATATCTCAAACGAAGAGGTTCTGGACAAAATCTCCTCATAAATCGCTCTTGAAACTGAGCCCACGTCATCGTCATCATATAAGGCTGGATCATCTGAATGAACCAATCTAAGGCTGGCCCCTCGACAGACAACTCAATGATCATGATCCGCTGGTACTTGGTATGAGCAGTTTAAGTCCTAGACTCAATCGCGTGTAGAAAATCTAACGGATTGGAAGTCCCATCAAAAGCAATCTTGCCAACTCGGGCATAGAACAAAGCTGCCTCAGGGTCAGACATACCCTGCTGATAGGAAGGCTGAACAACTGGAGGAACAGGAACATCAAACTCAGGCTCAATAGGCTCCTCGTCCTGTAACTCTCTCCGCCTACGGTGACCTGCCACTCCTCGAGGTCTACCTCTGCCACGACCTCTACGTCTAACTGGTTGCTCAAGAGGTAAAACACCATCCTGAAAAGACTCATCATCCTCGGCCTCAACAATCGGTGGAGCAACACGCGCTCGCCTCCTCATTCTGAAAAGACAAACGGAAAGATTCAGACAAAACAAACAACGGAGGAATAACGCTGAAAACTACAGCAAGGAATACTTATCAAGACATACTCGAACCTAATACACTGTAGTAGTTCAATAGAAAACACAACTTTAAAACTAGGGCCACAACTCACACAATTAAGCCCTGACACAGAACTTCACTCTGATAGCAACTTTGTCATGACCCAAACCAGGGGCCATGACCGGTGCTAGGGAATGGGAATTCTTTCGAATTCGGAACCCGTAGCAAGCCTAAAAGTAAAATAAAACATGCAATAGTAATAATAACAATATCAAATGCAGCGGAAATAAAAATCATAAATATCATAATATTATTTTCACCAACTGGATTTAAGTCAAATCTCATCTCATATATATAAATCTTTTAATACAAATCCAGTTCTCAAATATAATACAATATCTCATATAAATAAAATACATAAAATCCCACAAATTAATTTACAACTACTGCAGTGTCTAGATTATAAAAATAAGACTCAAGTAAGCAGTTTACACAAAGAAGCCGGGGCGAAAGAAATCCGGCATATAGGCCTGCTACTGAGGTCTGAAGATGTTGACTCTCCTGAAAAATTATCAACGGAGGGGAGTCAGACCTCACTGAGTGAATTACTATAATATATATACATACACACTAAATGACAATGCATACAATCAACAGTATATATATATCTAATATATATACAGGCAAATACACACAGATGCAATAAAATCATTTTATATATATATTTTATTAAAAATCATCTTTTATGAAGGATCACATAGAACCCTAGAATATCGTAACCTCAAAAACAGTGTTAGACAACACTCTAGCCATACAGGCTCACTTAATCCAAATATATCCATTTAATCCATTTAGACAGTAGACTGGCCCCGAGACACTAAGTCAACCGAGCTCCAGCAGTCTGACTACCAGTGTGATTGGCCCCGAGACACTTGGTCAACCGAGCTCCAGCAATCACACCTCCAAACCATATCTCACACAAATCAATAATCACATTCAATCAATATCCATAAATAAGTTAGTAATATAGCCTAAATACTATAGGCGTACCGGTAAGTACTCGGTCCTAGTGCTGCCCACTAGGTAGCACGTTCTATTGATATCCTTCATCATTAATAATATAAAACATTCATTCACAAAAATAAATGATGCATGAAGTTCAATAAAATATCAACATAAACCATATATATACTAGAAATATACCAAAAATAAACCAGGTATATTTTGAGTTTATATACGTCAAATAAATCCAATCAAATTATAAATTAAGGTTGAAATATATTTAAAAAAATTTTAAATATATTTTATTAACAAAACATGTATACAATTTATTATATACCAAAAATATACTTAAATACAAATCACATTATTTATGCATTTTTAATTAAGATAAAATGTATATTTCTAAAATCATGCATCCTAAGGCATATATATATAGTATAGCAACTCACCCTAGTGCGCTCCACAAGACGGGTCCGATGGGCCTGGTCCACTAGCCCTCGGTCTCGGCGTAACTAAACAAGCAATAAATAACCGACATCAGAATAAACCTAATAGAAATCCTAGAATTCGATCTAGAGTATTAAATACAGAAACAGAATTAAGGTTCGATCGGATATCACATTTTACGAGAATTCTACCAAAAATTCGACAGAACCTCCCCTGTAAAACAGACATCTCTCTACTCAAAAGAGTAGAGCCAACCCTGCAAGGAAATACACTTCAAAAAACTACACAGAGCATAATCAAAATCCCACGGTCGGACTCCAAACTACAGTCCACCGATCGGGGTCCACAAACACAGAATAATTTAGGAAATACCAAAATACCCTTATCTCATAGAAATACATTTTATAGGTAGAAATTACATTATTAACCTTAAAACACAATAAAAACCGATAAAAACTCATTTTATTAGTAAAATCGTATATTATATATATAATTGAAAATAATTCATGAAAAATAGTTTTAATTAGTTAAAAATACCAAATAATTTGTAGAAATCATTTTTATACCTTAAATAACTATTAAAACCAATTAAATTACATTTTTAACAATTTTGTGTAAAATTACCAAAATACCCCTATATATATAAATATACTATATTTACTTCAAAAATTCACCAAAAATAGTATAATTATCCAAAATTAATTTTATAAACATATTTATCAATAATATCAATAATTAAACTCAATTAACCAATTAAATTCAATTAAAAACATAATTAACCCTAATTTCCCAAATTACATAAACTTCAATAATTCAAAATAAATACTTAGAAATTCATAAAAATTCCAAATAAATTCCTATAATTCATTTCAACACCTAATTCAACCATAAAACACAATTTCATAATTTAAATAATTAATTTCCGAAAATTAGAAAATAATATTAAAATATTCAAAAATACCCAAAAATCCAAAAAATCTCCAAAAATTCTACAAAAATTCATACATGTATATTAAGCTACTATGATCAACATTTGTGAAGGTATTTTTCATGAATCAATCAATTTTAAGCTCAAAAAAATCAAAAACCCTAATGTGGACAAATTGAAAAAATTCAAAACTAAGCAATTCTAGACCATTTTAGCTCAAACCAAAGCTAGAATCACACTCACCAGAGCTCAAGGAGAATAAAGAGATTGACGGTGTCAAAAATGGTGGTCGGAATCGTGAGGTGTGAAGAAATTGCAACTTTCGGCAAAAAATGGAAAAATAGCTCGCCGGTGCCGGGGAAGGAGGCTGCTGGCGGCGGGGGACGGCTGGGAACGGCGGTGGCAAGCCGGGAGGCACACCGACGGCCGGTGATCGGGGGTAGCACCGGGGGAGAGGGAAATGGAGGAGAGTCGGGCGCGCGGGGAAGGAAGAAGAAGAAGAAGAAAAAGAAAAAGAAAGAAAAAGAAAAGAAAAAGAAAAAGAAAAGGAAAAGAAAAAGAAAAAAAATAAAAATAAAAAAAATAAATAATAAAATAATATGTATATATTAAAATATAGTGTATAAATAAAATATGTGGGAAAAATACACACCATATATTATTTAATTAATTTAAATAAATAATTAATAATAAAATGATAAAATATTAGGGTAATATATTAAACCCTAATTAAATAAATATTGCACACACATACACGGTGTTTAGTAATTTAAAAATACGTATGAGTTCATGCAAGTCCAAAAATATATTTAAAATAATTAATAATAAATTATTTACGTGAAAATTTCCCCGAAAATGCAAGTCCCGAGAAAATTTTACGTAAAGCACTGTAAATAATACACAATAATTAAAATAGGTTTTAAATTCATATCAACTCATAAAAATATCGTAATATATATTCAAAATTTATTAACACCGCATGTCCCGGTACAATGTAAAAATATTTAAAAACATGGGATATTACAATTTTAAACTGCATCGGGATATGCGGTGTTAATAATTTTTTATATATTTATAATTATTTTCATGAGTTTGATAATTATTAAGTTATTTTAATTATTCTTAATTATTTTAAGTTCTTTACATAAAATTTTCCCAGAAATGTTATTTTCGGGGAAATTAAGACATAAATAATTTAATATTAATTATTCTAAATAGTTTTACGAATTTGCATGAACCCATACATAATTTTAAAGTGCTAAATAAAATGTATATATGTACATTTATTTAAATTAAATTAGGGTTTAATTAATTAAATAAATTTTTATTATTTAGTTTTACTATTAATTAATTAATTATATATGTGTATATATTATTAAAATATATGTGTGGTGAGTATTAATGTGTGTGAGATTATATATTATTATAATATATATATATATATATATATATATATACATATACATAATTTATTATCAAAAATCAAAAGTTAGCAATATTTACGAAATTGCCACCCGATCTTCTCCTTCCTTCCCGATCGTCCCATCTCCATTTTCGACCACTGCAAGCTGATTTTCTTGCATTCGGTGTGCCTCTTAGCCTTCCTCCTCCACCTCCAGCTATTCCCGACATCTGAAGCCACCATTTCCGATGAGTTTTGGCTAATTTTTCTTAAAGAAACCGAAACTTGCCATTAACTCCGATCACAATGATTCCGGCCACAAAACTCGACACCGCCAGTCTCTATCTTCTCCTTGAGCTCCAGTGTGATTCTAAGCTTTGTTTCACTTAAAATGGTCTAGATTTCCCTAGGTTTTGATTTTACATTTTCGGGCACTTTGAGTTTTTGATTTTTTTGAGCTTCAATTTGATTGATTCAGGAAAACTCCCTTCATAAACTTTGATCCTTGTAGCTTAATCTATACTTTGGAATTTATTTTGATTTTTGGGAATTTTTGATTATTTTATTAATATTTTCTAATTTTCAAAAATTAATTAATTAAATTATGAAATTATGTTTTATGGTAATTATAGGTGTTGAAATGCATTTTAAAAATTTATTGGTAATTTATGTGAATTTTATATGTTTATTTGGAATTTATTAACTTTATGTAATTTTTGAAAAATTAGGTTAATTATGTGTTTAATTGAAATTAATTAGTTAATTGAGTATATTTATTGATATTATTGAGTTATATGTTGAGAAAATTAATTTTGAGTAATTAAACTATTTTTGCTGGATTTTTTATTAATTTTAGTGAATTTATATATATAGGGGGTATTTTGGTAATTTGACACTAAATTGGTTAAAAATGTAATTAAATTGGTTTTAATAGTTATTTAAGGTATAAAAATGATTTCTACAAATTATTTAGTATATTTAACTAATTAAAACTATTTTTCGTAAATTATTTTCAAATTATATATATAATAGATGATTTTTCTAAATAAATGAGTTTTTATCGGGTTTTAATGTGTTTTAGGGTTAATTATGTAATTTGGATTGATAAAATGTATTTTTATTATTAAAGGGCATTTTCGATATTTTTGTAATTGTTCTGTGAATTGTGGACCTCGATCGGTGAAATTGTAGTTTGGAGTCTGACCGAGGGATTGTGAATTGTGTTATTTCTAAGTATATTTCTTTACAGGACCGGCTCTACTCTTTGAGTAGAGAGATGTCTATTTTACAGAGGAGGTTCTGCCGGATTTTTTGTAGAATTCTCATAAAACATAATGTTCGATTGCACTCTAATTCTAATTCTATGTCTAGTATTCTAGATCAAGTTTTTAGGAATTTTCACTAAATTTATTCTGATTTTCTGCTATCTTTGTTTGTTTAGTTGCACCGAGACCGAGGCCTAGTGGACTAGGCCCGTCGGACCCATCTCATGGAGCGCAATAACAGTGAGTTGTTATTTTATATATATATATATATATATATATATATATATATATATATATATATATATATATATATATATATATATATATATATATATATATATATATATATATATATATGTTTTAGGGTGCATGTTTTAGAAATGTATGATTTATTTTAGTAAAATATGCATAAATTATTTATTTATTATTTAGGTTTACTTTTGGTATATTTTCAACTATATGCATGTTTTATTAATAAATTATTCTTAAAATGTTTTTATGTGTATTCATGGTATATTTTTAGTTTATTTTGTAATTTAATTGGATTTATTTGACGTATATATACTCGAAATATACCTAGTTTATTTTTGGTATATTTCTAGTATATATATGGTTTATGTTGTTATTTTATTCAATTTCATGCATCATGTGTTTAAAGAATGTATGTTTTATGTATAATGAAGGATATAAATAGAATGTGCTACCTAGTGGGCAGTATTAGGACCGAGTATGTACTGGTATGCTGATAGCATTTAGGCTATATTACTAACCTATTTGTGGATATTGATTGGATTGATTTATTTATTTGATGTGAGATATGATTTGGGAGTGTGATTGCTGGAGCTCGGTTGACCAAGTGTCTCGGGGCCAATCACACTGACAGTTAGACTATTGGAGCTCGGTCGACTTAGTGTCTCGGGGCCAATCTACTGTCCAAATGGAACAAGTGAAATTATTTGGATTAAGTGAGCCTGTATGACTAGAGTGTTGTCTAACACTGTTTGAGGTTTTGATTTGCTAGGGTTCTATTTGATCCTTCATAAATAGTGATTTTCAGTAAATATATAAAAAAATAATTTTGCTGCATTTGTGTGTATTTGCTTGTATATATATTTATTATATATATACTATTGAATGTGTGCATTGTCATTTAGTTATGCATGTATATATATTATAACAATTCACTCAGTAAGGTCTGACTCCCCTCCGTTGACTATTTTTCAAGAGAGTCATCGTCTTCAGACCTCAGTAGCAGACCCATACGCCGGATTTCTGCTGCCCCGACTTCACTATGTAAACTGCTTATCTGAGCTTTATTTTATAATCTAGACACTGCAGTAGTTGTAAACAGTTGTGGGGTTTATGTACTATATTTGTGTGAGTTATGTATAAAGATTTGAACTGGAATTTGTATTAAAGGATTATATATATATGAATTGAGTTGTTTGATTTAATTTCACTTGGTGGATTAATATTTCAATATTTATGATTTTTGTTCCGCTGCAGAATACTTTATTTATGTTGTTATTATTATTTTGCATGTTTTATTTTATTTTAAGGCTTGCTATGGGTTCCGAATTCGAAAGAGTTCTCGTTCCCTAGCGTTGGTCATGGCCCCTATTTTACGTTGTGACAGTAACTTTAGAAGCGTAGAGTTGGAATTTATTCTTGTCATGACCGAAAACAGGAGCCATGACCGACACTAAGGAACGGGAATTCTTTCAAATCCGGAACCCGTAGCAAGCTTAAAAATAAAATAAAAGCATGCAATAATAATAATAATAACATAATTAAAATATTTTGCAATGGAAACGAAATCATAAATAAGATAAAGTAAATATCCACCAATAAAATTAAATGAACATCCACATCTTATATATATAAATAATACTTTAGTACAAATTCCAGTTCAAATCTTTAAAATAGATAACTCACACAAATATAATACATAAACGCTACAACTGTTTACAACTACTGCAGTGTCTAGATTATACTCAAGTCAACAGTTTACATTGTGAAGCTGGGGCGGAAGAAATCCGGCATATGTGTCTGCTACTGAGGTCTGAAGATGATGACTCTCTTGAAAAATAGTCAATGAAGGGGAGTCAGACCTCACTGATTGAATTGTTATAATATATATACATGCATAACTAAATGACAGTGTACACAATCAATAGTATATATAATAAATATATATACAAGCAAACACACACAGATGCAACAAAATCATTTTATATATTTATTGAAAATCACTATTTATGAAGGATCAAATAGAACCCTAGAAAATTGCAACCTCCAACAGTGTTAGACAACACTCTAGCCATACAGGCTCACTTATTCCAATTATATTCACTTGTTCCATTTGGACAGTAGACTGGCCCCGAGACACTAAGTCAACCGAGCTCCAACAGTTTGACTGTCAGTGTGATTGGCCCCGAGACACTTAGTCAACCAAGCTCCAGCAATCACACTCTCAAATCACATCACACATCAAATAAATCAATCCGATCAATATCCATAAATAGGTTAGTAATATAGCCTAAATGCTATCAGCGTATCGGTACGTACTCGGTCCTAGTGCTGCCCACTAGGTAGCACATTCTACTGATATCCTTCATTTATATATAAAACATACATTCTTTAAACAAATGATGCATGAAATTGAATAAAATAGCAACATAAACCATATATATACTAGAAATATACCAAAAATAAACCAGGTATATTTCGAGTATATATATGTCAAATAAATTCAATTTAATTACAAAATGAACTAGAAATATACTTAAAACATTTTAAGTATAAATCATTAATAAAACATACATATAGTTTAAAATATACTAAAGTATGCCGAAAATATACCAAAAATAAACCTAAGTAATACTTAAATCATTTATGCATGCTTTACTAAAATAAACCATACATTTCTAAAACATGCACCCTAAAACATATATATATATATATATATATATATATATATATATATATAATAACAACTCATTGTTATTGCGCTCCCTCAAGACGGATCCGACGGGCCTAGTCCACTAGGCCTCAGTCTCAGCGCAACTAAACAAACAAATGACAACACGACATTAGAATATATCTATCAAAATTTCTAGAAACTCGATCTAGAATACTAGACACAAAACTAGAATAGGAATTCGATCGGACATCATGTTTTACGAGAATTCTACCGAAAATCCTGCAGAACTTCCCTGTAAAACAAACATCTCTCTACTTAAAGAGTAAAGTCGGTCCTGTAAAGAAACACACTTCTATATAACACAATTCACAACCCCTCGGTCGGACTCTAAACTACAATTTCATCGACTGAGGTCCACAATTCACAGAATAACACAAAACACATGAAAAAATTCAAAAAATGCCCTTCAATACTCAAAATATATCAATTTAAATATTCAAACGCTAAAAATATTTATTTAACCGATAAATACACAAAAAACCCTAATTTTAATAAAATATTATTAAAAATCGATAATTCTCAATAAATTCATAAATATTGACCAAAATACATTTTATAAATCCAAATTACATAATTAACCCTAAAACTTACTAAAAATCAGTAAAAACTCATTTATTTAGAAAAATCGTATATTATATATATAATTTGAAAATAATTTATGAAAAATAGTTTTAATTAGTTAATGTAATATCCCGAATTTTTAAATATTTTTATACTGCATCGGGATATGCAGTGTTAATAATTTTTGTATATATATATTTATGATATTTTATGAGTTTGTTGTTTGTTTAAAGCTAATTTTAATTATTTTATATTATTTTAAGTACTTTACGTAAAATTTTTCTGGAAATTATATTTTCGGGGAAATTGACACATAAATAAATTAATACTATTTATTTTGACTAGTTTTATGAATTTGCATGAACTCATATATAATTTTAAAGTGCTAAAATAAAATGTATATATGTGTATTTATTTAAATTAATTAGAGCTTAATTAATTTCCTTAATTTTATTATTTAATTTTTGTATTAATTAATTTTAAGTTTATAAATTATTAAACATATTAAAATATGTGTGTGGTGTATATTTAATGTGTGTGAAATTTTATATTATTATAATATATAGTGTAAATATATATATATATATATACATATATACATAATTTTTTTATCAAAAAAACCAAAACTTTCATTTATTTACAGTTTTGCCCCTCCTTCATCTTCTTCCTCCCAAAACGTTTTCTTCCATTTCCAGCCACTTTCAAGCTGGTTTTCTTCTTGTTACTATGCCTCTCAGCCTTCCTCTTCCACCTCCAGCCATTTCCACCACCTAAAACACTCTTTTCCGGTGAGTTTTCGCCGGATTTTTTTCAAAGAGGCAAAAATCAACTTAACTCCGACCAAGCACTTTCCGGCCACCAAATTTGATGCTGTCGGTCTCTATCTTCTCCTTGAGCTCTGGTGAGTGTGATTCCAAGCTTTGTTTCACTTGATTTGGTCTATAATTGCTTAGGTTTCAAATTCTTCAAATCAGCCATTTTGGGTTTCGAATTTGTTTTAGCCTCAATTTGATTGATTCATGAAAACTTCCTTCACAAACTTTGTTCCTGGAAGCTTAATCTACATGCTTTAATTTTTTTAGAATTTTTGGAATTTATTTTAATTTTTGTGAATTTTTTATTATTTTATTATTATTTTCTAATTTTTGAAAATTAATTAAATTATGAAATTGTGTTTTATGGTTATTATAGGAGTTGAAATGAATTATAGAAATTTATTTGTAATTTTTGTGAATTTTTATGTATTTATTTGGAATTTATTAAGTTTAGGTAATTTTGAAAAATAGGGTTAATTATGTGTTTAATTGAAATAAATTGGTAAATTGAGTATATTTATTGATATTATTGAATTATATGTTGAGAAATTAATTTTTTAGTAATTATATAATTTTTGGTGAATTTTTGAACATTTATAGTGAATATATATATATAAGGGTATTTTGGTAATTTTACACTAAATTGGTTAAAAATGTAATTAAATTGGTTTTAATAGTTATTTAGGGTATAAAAATGATTTCTGCAAATTTTTAGTATTTTTAATTAATTAAAACTATTTTTCGTAAATTATTTTCAAATTATATATAATATACTATTTTTCTAAATAAATGGGTTTTTATTGATTTTTAGTATGTTTTAGGGTTAATTACGTAATTTGGATTTATAAAATGTATTTTTATTATATAAGGGCATTTTCGGTATTTTATAAATATTCTGTGTATTGTGAACCTCGGTCGGTGAATTGTAGTTTGGAGTCTGATCGAGGGATTTTGATTGTAATCCTGTGTTTATTCCGAAGTGTATTTCTTTGCAGGATCGGCTCTACTCTTTGAGTAGAGAGATGTCCATTTTACATGGGGAGGTTCTGTCAGATTTTCGATAGAATTCTCGTAAAACGTGATGTCCGGTCAAATTCCTATTCTAAAGTTGTGTCTAAAATTCTAGATCGAGTCTTTAGAATTTTTGTTAAATTTATTCTGATTTCATGTTGTCATTTGTTTGTCTAGCTGCGCTGAGACCGAGGCCTAACGGATCAGGCCCGCCGAGTTTGTCTCGTGGAGCGCTAACATGTGAGTTATTATACTGTATATATATGCACTGCATATAGGGTGCATTATTTAGAATTTTTCATTTTCATTGTATGTTTTAAAAAATGATTTAAATTATAATATTTTTGGTATATCTAGGGTTGCATTCTTATATATATGCATATTAAATAATTATGCATGTTAGTTTGATATATGCACATTAAACAATTAGGTTTAGGTTTAATACATTTGAGTAATATACACATGTTTTAAAATGTACACTTAGACATAATTATTTTATTAAATGATTAGTATACTTTAGGTATAGTTTCAGTAGATTTTAGGTTTATTCTTAAATAATTGCATGTTAAGTTATAAACCTATACTTAAATTATTTTTAAGTTTATTTTTGGTATATTTTTTATTTATTTCCGAATAAATAAATGTTTTATTATTAAATTAAACCTAACACATTAGTGGTATATTTAGGGTTTATTTTTGATATATGCATGCTAGATAATTAAGTTTATTTTTAGTATATTTGTGAATATATGTTAAACACAAACACGTATTTAAACGAATATTTATACATAAATGGCTTATTAAATGATTTGAGTACTTATGGTATATCTTTTGCATATTTAAGTATATTTTTAAGATAATGCATGTTATATTATTGTTACTCATTTAAATTTTTTTTAACTATATTAATGATTTATCTTTAGTTTATTTCATATTTTATTTGACTATATATATATATATATATATACCTGAAATATACTAGGTATATTTTAGGTATATTTTTGGTATATATATATATGGTTGGTTTTACTATTATGAATATTGTTCTACATTAATTATTTTTCGAATGAATGATTTATTCGAAGTGAAGGATATCAATAGAACGTGCTTCCTAGTGGGCAGCACTAGGACCGTGTACGTA
Organism: Mallotus nudiflorus; assembly: GCA_947683625.1. Lineage (NCBI taxonomy): Eukaryota > Viridiplantae > Streptophyta > Magnoliopsida > Malpighiales > Euphorbiaceae > Mallotus > Mallotus nudiflorus. The sequence goes on along the minus strand of CANTUR010001147.1, from coordinate 280,048 downwards.
CCGGTACGATATATAAGGATTGAGTGAGAGTTAAAATTGGGTGATTATAATTGATTTAATTGATTTGACTAAGATTAATGGTATGTTAGATAGTGTGATTGCTGGAGCTCGGTTGACTAAGTGTCTCGAGGCCAATCACATTGACAATCAGACTGCTGAAGCTCGGTTGACTTAGTGTCTCGGGGCCAGTCTACTATCCATAAGTGAATTGAATGATCTATTGGGTTGATTGAGATGTGAGGTGATGGATAGTGTGATTGTTGGAGCTCGGTTGACCAAGTGTCTTGGGGCCAATCACACTGACAGCCAGACTGCTGGAGCTCGGTCGACTTAGTGTCTCGGGGCCAGTCTGCTGTCCAAATTGGAATAAGTGTTCTATTTGGAATCAAGTGAGCCGGTATGGCTAGAGTGATGATGAGATTGTTTGAGGTTGTTATTATTTAGGGTTCTATGGATCCTTCATGAATTAAAACAAACATTTTCTACATTTAGTATATTTATAAAAGCAAAGTTTGGCATTCGTGTGAAATGTGTGTATATACATATATATATAAGAATGCCTAATTGTTATGGTTTAGTTTGCATGTATATATAGTATAATAATTCACTCAGTGAGGTCTGACCCCCCTCGATTATTTTTTTTCAGGAGATTCCATATCGTCAGACCTTAGTTGTAGAGTTCCTCACCGGTGTTCTTCAGTCCTGGCTGTTTTATGCAAATGTATATTCTAAACTTTGAATTGTATTCTAGAAACTGCAGTAGTAGTGTCATTATATTGGAAGTGTGTTATTTTTTTTGGATATTAAATACTTTGAGAATTTTTATTTGAATATTGTACGAATATGTATTCATTTATAAAAGGATTTGGAGTATTTATTTTATATATTGATTCAGAAAAATTTTAATTTGGTCATACTTTTATATAATTATTGCATGATTTTATTTTCTAAGGCTTGCTACGGGTTCCAGATTCAAAAGAATTCCCGTTCCCTAGCGCCGGTCATGACTCCTAGTTTGGGTCGTGACAAAGTTGGTATCAGAGTTGAGTTCTGTGTCAGGGCTTAGTTGTTTGAGTTGTGGCCCTAGTTTTCGAAGTTGTGTTTTCTGTTAAACTACTGCAGTGAATTAGGTTCGGTCATGTCTTTGAAAAGTCTTCCTTGCATTAGGAATTCCGCGTAACCGTTAGGGTGTCTGTTGATGTTTATGATTATTTGAACTATTTGTTTATTTTTGCTCCTTATTGATTGCCTTGAGCGTGAATCACTCCATCGATCGATGATAGTTGATCTTCTGAGCACGAGGTTCTACCCCCTATGCATCCTATTAGGCGTAGGGGTAGAGATGGATTTAGAAGGCCTGACGATCACTGTTGACAATGGGAATAATTGAATGAGGAGTTGGTGGCTTAGCATTGCAATGATGTTGCTTCTGCAACAGGAGTTTTACAGGATGCGGTGCTGATACCTTCGATCATTCAGCAGATGTAATTTCTTTTTCAACCGAGAACTTGAGACATGTCAATTCTGCGTATATGCTATATTTTGAATTCTGTTGATTTCTATATCTTTTCAACGTAGTGAATGTGAATTGTTTCTTCTCCAGAGACAATATTGATAATCAGTCTTTTCAAGTTCAAGTTGTGGTTATAGTTCCAGCTCTACTACACCTATCTAGTATAGGGGTAGGTTAGAGGCAACTATAACTCAAGGGTTAAGGTAGTCATTGTAAGTAGTACAAGCATTCCTTTTGGACTTGAACGTGCAACAATTATGGCCAAGATAGCCGAGATTAATAAAAGCTTGATAGCATTTAATCAAGTTTGACAGTTGTTTGAATATGCTTTGATGGGGGAATTGGAAAATGTCTAATGAAGACGAAGCACTCTTGTACTCTTTATGGCAAGCTGTCAGTTCTGACTGTAACACATAATTTGAGTTAAAGGGGGATTTCTAAGATACTTCCATCCACCTTTAAGGAAGGATAATTACCTGTATCAGCTATTGCATAGAGTAAGGGAATAGCAATCAGTTGAGAAGATTACCTGTAAACTCTTCAATCTGATACGTCATGCTAAAGACATAATAAAGTATAAGAGGAGACTGGTGGAATTATATGTTACAGGATTAAGCGTAATATATTGGCATTTAAATCGAGAATTAAGACTCAGAGAGTTATTATGAATTCAGTCTTTTGGGTGTAATTAATCTTGATGAGATGTGAAAGGGTTGTCAAGAATATCTGGCTCTAGTTGAGTATACTTCAGCGGAGAAGTTGTCTCTCCCAGATGTTTTAATTGCATGTGAGTTACCAGGTTTACCATTTTACAGAGATTGAATTCTGTATCGATGTGGTTCCTGATATAACTCCTATTTCAACGTAGCCCTACAAAATGACTTTTGTAGAGCTGTAGGAGCAATTACGAGAGCTGTATGACCAAGGTTTTATCAGACCTTATGTTTCTCTTCGGGGTGCACTAGTCCTATTGTAAGGAAGAAGGATGGTTCCTTGAAACTATGCATTAAATGTAGAGAGATGAACAGGGTAACAGTGAAGGACAAGTATCCTCTTTTGAGGATAGATGACCTATCTGATCAGCTAAAGAGTGCACAGTTCTTTTCAAAAATTAATTTGAAGTCAGGTTATCATTAGTTGTGGATCAGTTTGTAGTAGTCTTCATTAATGATATACTAATGTATTCGAAGTGAATAAAAGGGCACATATCACTTGAGGACTATACTACAGACACTAAGAGAATGTCAGCTTTATGCTGAATTCAAGAAGTGTGATCATTGGGTGGAGAGTGTTGTTTTTCTTAGAATTATGGTGTTTAAAGATAGAATTCGAGTTGATCCACAAAAGATCAAAATAGTATCTGAGTGGCCCAGACTGACTGAATCCATTGAGATCTATAATTTTCTAGGTTTAATTGGGTATCACAGGAAATCTGAATAGAATTCTCTAGAATTACAGCTCCTATGACCCTCATAACTCAGAAGAATAGGAAGATTGTGTGAACAGATGTTTGTTATAACAGCTTCTAAGTACTGAAGAAGACTGATTGATCTGAGGGTTACATGAACTTTAGAGGATAAGACCTGATATCATTACAGCATTTCATCATATCATCATAGCATCTCGTTACAGCATTTCATCACGACATTTCATTCTAGCATTTCATGATAACATTTCATTAGATCATCTCATCATGACATTCATCATAGCATGTCATCATGGCATATCACTATAGAATGATCTGCTGATAGGAGATGCCTAAGTTAATGATACAGGGTTGATGTTGTAATCTGAGAAAGGGATTCTATATAAGCTGTGGAAGTGAACTTGCAGTGTACATCCAAATGGTTACCAAGAATTATCACAGTATTCAGGATCAGTACTAGTGGGTTGGATTATAGAAGGATGTGACTGATTGTATTTCTAAGTGTTAAAATTGCCAGTCGGTGAAAGCTGAATATCAAAAGTCTTCTGGGAGGTTTTGATCTCTTTTGAATTTGGGTGGAAATAAGAGAGAATTGTGATAATTTTTATGGTTGGTTACCTCGTTCGAAGGGTGAATATGATTTCGTTGGAATGATTGTAGACAAATTGACAAAGTCAGCTAATTTTTGGCCAGTGGAAGCCACTTATTCAGTAGTTAAGTGGGCTAAGCTGTATATGAAGCATATTGTGTGCCTGCATGGACTACCTGTGTCCATTGTATATGGTAAAGGTACAGTGTTTACCTTTCAATTTTGGTAGAGATTATGGAGAGTAATAGACACCTGATTGGATTTCAATATTGCTTTTCATCCTCAGACAGATGATAGTCTGAGAGGACGATCCAGACACTAAACAGTATGTTGAAGATGTGTGTTTTGGATCTAGAAGGTAGCTAGGTTGATTATATGCTACTTATAGAATTCGCTTATAATAACAGCTACCATAGCAGTATTGGAATGACACCACCTGAAGCTTTTATGGAAAGAAGTCTTAATTAGATATGAGATGGTTCAGAATACAGCGAAGAAGTTACTGTGATCAGAAGAGCGATATGGATCCTAGATGCAGAGATATGGAGTTTCAGATCGAAGACTGTAATTCTGAATATGTCTCCGAAAAGTGGTGTGATGAGATGCGTTGAACAATATAGAACTGAATGAAGACCTGAAGTTTGAGAAAGAATCAGTTGTAATTGTAAATTATCAAGCTCGATAGTTATGTTCGAATTAGATTCAGATGATCAAGGTTCCGTGACGTGGCAACAAAGTGAAAGAGCTTACGTAAAAGACTGAAGTTGAGATATGAGCTTCTTACCCGTATCTCTTTCTTTCTTGATCTTGTAATTTTCTTTTTGGAATTCGGGGACGAATTCTTGTAAGGGGGGAAGACTGTAATATCCTGAATTTTTAAATATTTTTATACTGCATCGGGATATGCAGTGTTAATAATTCTTGTATATATATTTATGATATTTTATGAGTTTGTTGTTTGTTTAAAGCTAATTTTAATTATTTTATATTATTTTAAGTACTTTACGTAAAATTTTCCCGAAAATTATATTTTCGGGGAAATTGACACGTAAATAAATTAATACTATTTATTTTGACTAGTTTTATGAATTTGCATGAACTCATATATAATTTTAAAGTGCTAAAATAATATATATATATATATATATATATATATATATATATATATATATATATATATATATATATGTGTGTGTATTTATTTAAATTAATTAGAGCTTAATTAATTTCCTTAATTTTATTATTTAATTTTTGTATTAATTAATTTTAAGTTTATAAATTATTAAACATATTAAAATATGTGTGTGGTGTATATTTAATGTGTGTGAAATTTTATATTATTATAATATATAGTGTAAATATATATATATATATATACATATATACATAATTTTTTTATCAAAAAAACCAAAACTTTCATTTATTTACAGTTTTGCCCCTCCTTCATCTTCTTCCTCCCAAAACGTTTTCTTCCATTTCCAGCCACTTTCAAGCTGGTTTTCTTCTTGTTACTATGCCTCTCAGCCTTCCTCTTCCACCTCCAGCCATTTCCACCACCTAAAACACTCTTTTCCGGTGAGTTTTCGCCGGATTTTTTTCAAAGAGGCAAAAATCAACTTAACTCCGACCAAGCACTTTCCGGCCACCAAATTTGATGCTGTCGGTCTCTATCTTCTCCTTGAGCTCTGGTGAGTGTGATTCCAAGCTTTGTTTCACTTGATTTGGTCTATAATTGCTTAGGTTTCAAATTCTTCAAATCAGCCATTTTGGGTTTCGAATTTGTTTTAGCCTCAATTTGATTGATTCATGAAAACTTCCTTCACAAACTTTGTTCCTGGAAGCTTAATATACATGCTTTAATTTTTTTAGAATTTTTGGAATTTATTTTAATTTTTGTGAATTTTTTATTATTTTATTATTATTTTCTAATTTTCGAAAATTAATTAATTAAATTATGAAATTGTGTTTTATGGTGATTATAGGAGTTGAAATGAATTATAGAAATTTATTTGTAATTTTTGTGAATTTTTATGTATTTATTTGGAATTTATTAAGTTTAGGTAATTTTGAAAAATAGGGTTAATTATGTGTTTAATTGAAATAAATTGATAAATTGAGTATATTTATTGATATTATTGAATTATATGTTGAGAAATTAATTTTTGAGTAATTATATAATTTTTGGTGAATTTTTGAACATTTATAGTGAATACATATGTATAGGGGTATTTTGGTAATTTTATACTAAATTGGTTAAAAATGTAATTAAATTGGTTTTAATAGTTATTTAGGGTATAAAAATGATTTCTGCAAATTTTTAGTATTTTTAACTAATTAAAACTATTTTTCGTAAATTATTTTCAAATTATATATAATATACTATTTTTCTAAATAAATGGGTTTTTATTGATTTTTAGTATTTTTTAGGGTTAATTACGTAATTTGGATTTATAAAATGTATTTTTATTATATAAGGGCATTTTTGGTATTTTATAAATATTCTATGTATTGTGAACCTCGATCGGTGAATTGTAGTTTGGAGTCCGACCGAGGGATTTTGATTGTAATCCTGTGTTTATTCAGAAATGTATTTCTTTGCAGGATCGGCTCTACTCTTTGAGTAGTGTCACGACCCAAAACAGGGGTCATGACCGGCGCTAGGGAATGGGAATTCTTTCAAATCCGGGACCCGTAGCAAGCCTAAAAATAAAATAAATCATGCAATAATAACAATAACAATATTATATGCAGCGGAAATAAAAATCATAAATATAATAATAACATTTCATCACTGGATTTAAATCAATTCTCAACTCATCACATATATATATCTTTCAGTACAAATCCAGTTTCAATACAATGCAACATTTCTTTAAATAAAATACATAAAATCTCACACTTTAATTCACAACTACTGCAGTGTCTAGATTATAAAAATAAGACTCAAGTAGATAATTTACACAAAGAAGCCGGGGCGGAAGAAATCCGGCATATCGACCTGCTACTGAGGTCTGAAGATGTTGACTCTCCTGAAAAATTATCAACGGAGGGGAGTCAGACCTCACTGAGTGAATTACTATAATATATATACATACACACTAAATGATAATGCATACAATCAACAGTATATATATCTAATATATATACAGGCAAATACACACAGATGCAATAAAATCATTTTATATAAATATTTTATTGAAAATCATCTTTTATGAAGGATCACATAGAACCCTAGAATATCGTAACCTCAAAAACAATGTTAGACAACACTCTAGCCATACAGGCTCACTGAATCCAAATATATCCACTTAATCCATTTAAACAGTAGACTGGCCCCGAGACACTAAGTCAACCAAGCTCCAACAGTCTGACTGCCAGTGTGATTGGCCCTGAGACACTTGGTCAACCGAGCTCCAGCAATCACACCTCCAAACCATATCTCACCCATATCAATAATCACATTCAATCAATATCCACAAATTGTTAGTAATATAGCCTAAATACTATAGGCGTACCGGTACGTACTCGGTCCTAGTGCTGCCCACTAGGTAGCACGTTCTATTGATATCCTTCATCATTAATAATATAAAACATTCATTCACAAAAATAAATGATGCATGAAGTTCAATAAAATATCAACATAAATCATATATACTAGAAATATACCAAAAGTAAACCAGGTATATTTCGAGTATATATACGTCAAATAAATCCAATCAAATCATAAATTAAACTAAAAATATATTTAAAAACATTTTAAATATATTTTATTAACAAAACATGTATACAATTTATTATATACCAAAAATATACTTAAATACAAATCACATTATTTATGCATATTTAATCAAAATAAAACATACATTTCTAAATCATGCATCCTAAAGCATATATATATAGTATAGTAACTCACCCTAGTGTGCTCCACGAGACGGGTCCAACGGGCCTGGTCCACTAGCCCTCGGTCTCGGTGCAACTAAACAAGCAATAAATAACTGACATTAGAATAAACCTAACAGAAATACTAGAATTCGATCTAGAGTATTAAATACAGAAATAGAATTAGGGTTCGACTGGACATCACGTTTTACGAGAATTCTACCGAAAATTCGACAGAACCTCCCTTGTAAAACGGACATCTCTCTACTCAAAAGAGTAGAGCCGACCCTGCAAGGAAATACACTTCGAAAAGCTACACAGAGCACAATCAAAATCCCACGGTCGGACTCCAAACTACAGTCCACCGACCAGGGTCCACAAACATAGAAAAATTTTGAAAATACCAAAAATATCTTTATAACATAGAAATTCATTTTATAAATAGAAATTACATAGTTAACCTTTAAACACTGTAAAAACCGATAAAAACTCATTTTATTAGTAAAATCGTATATTATATATAATTGAAAATAATTCACGAAAAATAGTTTTAATTAGTTAAAAATACTAAATAATTTGTAGAAATCATTTTTATACCTTAAATAACTATTAAAACCAATTAAATTACATTTTTAGCCAATTTTGTGTAAAATTACCAAAATACCCCTATATATATAAATATACTATAATTACTTCAAAAATTATACAATTAATCAAAATTAATTTTCTCAACATATTTATCAATAATATTAATAATTAAACTCAATTAACCAATTAAATTCAATTAAAAACACAATTAACCATAATTTCCCAAATTTACATAAACTTCAATAATTCAAAATAAATACTTAGAAATTCATAAAAATTCCAAATAAATTCCTATAATTCATTTCAACACCTAATTTAACCATAAAACACAATTTCATAATTTAAATAATTAATTTCCGAAAATTAGAAAATAATATTAAAATATTCAAAAATACCCAAAAATTCCAAAAAAAATCATACATGTAGATTAAGGTACTAGGAACAACATTTGTGAAGGGAATTTTCATGAATCAATCAATTCAAAGTTCAAAAAAATCAAAAACCCTAATGTGATCGAAATTGAAAATTCGAAACCCAAACAATTTTAGACCATTTCAGCTCAAACCAAAGCTAGAATCACACTCACCGGAGCTCAAGGAGAAGAAAGAGACTGGCGGTGTCGAAAATGGTGGCCGAAATCGTCGTGATCGACGGTGAAGAGAAGTTCGGCTTCTCCGGCCAAAACCGACTTCCAGGCGTCGGAATCTGCTGCTACAGGCTGTGAGGAAGGCTGGAGAAGGTGGTGGCACACCGGACGGCACACCAATGGTGAGAAATTGGCAGTTACAGGCATCGGACGGCGAAGAAACGATCGGGAGGGAGAAGAGAGAAGTCGGGGGCAAAATGGTAATTTTCCAAAAACTTGATTTTTTGATATATTATATGTATATATATATATACTTTATACTATATAATAAAATAATATTAAATTACACACATTAAATATACACCACACATATAAAATTTCATATTTTAATAATTTATACTAAATAAAAATAATTAAATAACAATAAAACTAATAAATAATTAATAATATACACGGTGTTTAATATTTTAAAATATGTATGAGTTCATGCAAGTCTGAAAATATATTTAAAATAATTAATAATAAATTATTTATGTGAAAATTTCCCCGAAAATGCAAGTCCCGGGAAAATTTTACGTAAAGCACTGTAAATAATACACAGTATTTAAAATAGGTTTTAAATACATATCAACTCATGGAAATATCGTAATATATATACACAAATTATTAACACTGTATATCCCGGTACAGTGTAAAAATATTTTAAAAACACGAGATATTACAGTCTTCCCCCCTTACAAGAATTCGTCCCCGAATTCCAAAAAGAATAGATTACAGGATCAGGAAGGAAAGAGATACGAGTAAGAAGCTCGCATCTCAGCTTCAGTCTCCCACGTATGCTCCTCGACTCTGTCGCTACGCCACAGAACCTTGACCATCAGAATCTGCTTCGATTGTAACTGTCGAACTTGAAAATCAACGATCGCCACAGGTTCTTCCACAAACATCAAATCTTCACTCACTTCTACACTGTCGGGCTGCAACACATCTGAAGGGTCTGAGATATACTTCCTCAACATCGAGATATGAAATACTGGATGCACTTGCGACATACTCGGAGGCAAATCCAACTGATATGCAACAGTGCTAACTCTCTCCAGAATCTCAAACGGTCCAATGTATCTCGGTGCTAACTTACCCTTCCTGCCAAATCTCATCACACCCTTCATCGGAGATACTTTCAGAAAAATGAAATCTCCAACCTGAAACTCCACATCTCTGTGCCTAGGATCCGCATAACTCTTCTGTCTACTAAATGCGGTCTCTAATCTGCGCTTAATCACGACGACTTTCTCTGCAGCATCCTAAACCATCTCAGGTCCAGTCAAAATTCTCTCACCAATCTCATCCCAACTCAAAGGGGATCTACACTTCCTTCCATACAACGCCTCGTATAATGCCATGCCAATACTACTATGGTAGCTGTTATTATATGCAAACTCAACGAGCGACAAGTGATCATCCCAGCTACCTCCTAAATCCAAGACACACATCCTCAACATATCTTCCAGTGTCTGGATCGTCCTCTCAGACTGGCCATCTGTCTGAGGATGAAAAGCAGTACTGAAATCCAACCTAGTGCCCATCGCTTCCTACAACTTCTGCCAAAAACGAGAAGTAAACGCTGAACCTCTATCTGACACAATGGACACAGGTACTCCATGAAGGCATACGATATGCTTCACATACAACTTTGCCAATCTAGCAACTGAATATGTGGCTTTCACAGGCAAGAAATGTGCAGACTTTGTCAATCTGTCTACAATCACCCAGATAGAATCGTATCCATCCTTCGAACGAGGTAAACCGACCACAAAATCCATAGCTATCCTTTCCCACTTCCACTCGGGAATAGGAAGAGGCTAAAGTTTCCCAGAAGGCTTATGATGTTCATTTTTCACTTGCTGACACGTCAAGCACTTTGCCATATAATCAGTGACATCCTTCTTCAATCCGTCCCACCAGTATAAATCTCTGATACTGTGGTACATCTTAGTGACACCTGGATGTACGCTATAGGCTGTAGAATGTGCTTCCTCTAAAATCTCCTCTCTCAAATCATCCACATCAGGAACACATAATCTACCACTGATCCACAACACACCATCATCATCGAGTGTGAAATCAGTGAACTTCCCTGCTCGAACATTCTCTGTAAGCTCTTCCAGAATAGGATCTCGGCTCTGAGCTGCTTTAATCCTATCCCTCAGTATAGATCGCACTTTAAATTGAGCTAGCAGTCCACTTGATCTACTAATCTTCATCATCAGACCTTGATCCACCAACAGATGCAATTCCTGGATCAATGGTCTCCTCTCAACATTGATGTGAGCAAGACTACCTGAGGACTTCCTACTCAAGGCATCTGCTACCACATTAGCTTTACCCGGATGATATAAGATCTCGCAATCATAATCCTTCAACAATTCCAACCATCTTCTCTGCCTCAAATTCAAATCTCATTACTGGAAAATGTACTTAAGGCTCTTGTGATCAGTAAATATCTCACAAGTCACCCCGTACAAATAATGTCTCCAAATCTTCAAAGCAAAGATCACTGTAACCATCTCAAGGTCATGTGTGGGATAGTTCTGCTCATGCTTCTTCAACTGCCTTGAAGCATAGGCTATCACCCTTCCATTCTGCATCAACACACAACCAAGACCAATTCTAGAGGCATCACAGTAAACTGTGAACTTATCCTCATTATTAGGCAAAGCTAACACTGGCGCTGTAGTCAACTTCTCCTTCAACAACTGGAAACTATTCTCACAAGCTTCTGACCACTCGAATCTAACATTCTTCTGAGTCAAGTGAGTCATAGGGGCTATAATTCTAGAAAAATCCTGCACAAACCGCCTATAATACCCGACTAAACCCAGAAAACTCTGAATCTCTGTAACAGAAGTAGGTCTAGGCCAATCAGATACTGCCTCAATCTTCTGTGGATCAACCTGAATACCTTCTTTAGAAACTACGTGTCCAAGAAAAGAAACACTCTCCATCCAGAAATCACACTTCGAGAATTTAGCATAAAGCTGATGACTCTCAGTGTCTGTAGTACAATCCTCAAGTGATAAACATGCTCTTCCATACTCCTTGAATATACCAGTATATCATCAATGAAGACTACCACAAACTGATCCACATACGGTCTGAATACCTTGTTCATCAGGTCCATAAAAGCTGCTGGTGCATTAGTCAAACCAAAAGACATCACCAGAAACTCATAATGACCATATCGCGTGCGGAATGCTGTCTTAGGAATATCGACCTCACTAATCCACAACTGATGATAACCCGACCTCAAGCCAACCTTAGAAAAGAACTATGCACCCTGTAGCTGATCAAACAAATCATCTATCCTCGGGAGAGGATACTTGTTCTTCACTGTCACCTTATTCAGCTCTCTGTAGTCAATGCACAGTCTCAGGGTACCATCCTTCTTCTTCACAAATAGGACTGGTGCACCCCAAGGAGAAACACTAGGTCTGATAAAACCCTTATCCAACAACTCTTGCAACTGCTCCTTCAACTCTCTCAACTCTGCAGGAGCCATACGATAAGGTGGCATAGATATAGGAGTAGTACCTGGGACCACATCTATACAAAACTCAATCTCTCTATGAGGTGGTAAACCTGGCAACTCCTCAGGAAAAACATCAGGAAACTCACAAGCAACAGGAACATCTGTGAGTGACAACTTCTCCATTGAAGTATCCCTGACCAATGCCAAATATCCCTGACAACCTTTCCTCAATAACTTCCTAGCTGTAATAGCAGAAATAAGATTCTGAGGTGCTGAACTCCTATCACCAACAAACTTAAATTCTACTTCATTAGGAATTCTGAAAGTCACCTCTTTATTCCTGCAATCTACCACGGCATAGTGCTGAGATAACCAATCCATTCCCAGAATAACATCAAACTCCATCACATCCAACAGAATCAAATCAGCGGGTAATTCTCTATCTCCCACGAGAACTGGACAACCAAAAAGAATAATATCGGCATCCAAAGAATCGCTCAGAGGAGTGGCAACAGACAAAGGAAAAGCCATCCTTAAAGCTTGCCAACAAGATTTAGAAGCAAAAATAGGAGAAACAAACGAATGCGTGGCACCCGGATCAAACAAAACCCAAGCATCCAGGTAACAAACAGAAATAATACCTGCCACGACTGCATTAGATGCCTGAGCATCCTGTTGAGTAAGATGAAAGACTCTGGCCTATCCTCGACCTCCCTGCTGACTGGTAGAAGCCTGGCCAACACCTCTGGCACCTCCTCTAGTACCTCTACCACGACTCTGCTGTGGAATAAACTGAGTGGAACTCTGATGCTGAATTGGTGGTAACTGAAATGGAACTGGTGCAGCACTAGCAATCGACTACTGTGGGAATCATGGAATCTACTGCTGCTGATACCCGGAATAAGGACACGATCTAGCAAAATGTCCTGTCTGCCCGCATCTGAAGCATGTCAGTGGTGTCAGATAACACGATCCCTAATGGACTCTACCACAAGTTTGACAAACGCTAGCCGCTAATCCAGAACTACGACCACTGCTGCTGCTCGAAGCACCTGATCCAAATCTGAACAATTTACGCTGACCTCCATGACCATGTCTACTGCTTCGATGCACTCGCTGCTGCTGTCTCTGACTCTGCTGAGTTGGACCTCACTGTTGACTACTTGATCCAACATGAAAACTCGAATACGGAGTAGCCTGCAATCCACTTGACTGAACTCCTAGCTGGTAATAATCAGGCATCGCTCCCTGCCTAACTAGTCTCAGCTCAATCTCCTTAGCCAACTCAATCACAGACTCCAGAGTAAGGCCTGCTGTAGGCATACCAACAAAAGCAGAACCCAAACCAGTAACATAGGTAGTAACTACGAAATACTGATCTCGCATCAGATCCTCAGCATATCTACCCAGACGAAGAAACTCATGGGTATACTCCTCTACAGATCGATCTCCACGAGAAATACTGGTCAAACGAAGATGATAGCTCAAACGAAGAGGCTCTGGACAAAATCTCCTCATAAATCGGTCTCAAAACTAAGCCCACGTCATCGTCATCATGTAAGGCTGGATCATCTGAATAAACCAATCTAAGGCTGGTCCCTCGATAGACAACTCGACGATCATGATCCGCTGGTACTCGGTGTGAGTAGTCCGAGTCCTAGTCTCAATCGCATACAGAAAATCTAATGGATCGGAAGTACCATCAAAAGCAATCCTGCCAACTCGGGCATAGAACAAAGCTGCCTCAGGGTCAGACATACCCTGCTGATAGGCAGGCTGAACAGGCTGAACAACTGGAGCAACAGGAACATCGAACTCAGGCTCAACAAGCTCCTCGTCCTATAACTCTCTCTGCCTACGGTGACCTGCCGCTCCTCGAGGTCTACCTCTGCCACGACCTCTACGTCTAACTGACTGTTCAGGAGGTAAAACCTCATCCTGAAAAGACTCATCATCCTCGGCCTCAACGACCGGTGGAGCGACACGCGCTCGCCTCCTCATACTGAAAAGATAAACGGAAAGATTCAGACAAAATAGACAACGGAGGAATAACGCTGAAAACTAAGCAAGGAATACTTATCAAGACATACTCGAACCTAATACACTGCAGTAGTTCAACAGAAAACACAACTCTGAAAACTAGGGCCACAACTCACACAACTAAGCCCTGACACAGAAAACTTCGCTCTGATACCAACTTTGTCACGACCCAAAACAGGGGCCATGACCGGCGCTAGGGAACGGGAATTCTTTCGAATCCGGGACCTGTAGCAAGCCTAAAAATAAAATAAATCATGCAATAATAACAATAACAATATTATATGCAGCGGAAATAAAAATCATAAATATAATAATAACATTTCATCACTGGATTTAAATCAATTCTCAACTCATCACATATATATATCTTTCAGTACAAATCCAGTTTCAATACAGTGCAACATTTCTTTAAATAAAATACATAAAATCCCACACTTTAATTCACAAACTACTGTAGTGTCTAGATTATAAAAATAAGACTCAAGTAGATAATTTACACAAAGAAGCCGGGGCGGAAGAAATCCGACGTATCGACCTGCTACTGAGGTCTGAAGATGTTGACTCTCCTGAAAAATTATCAACGGAGGGGAGTCAGACCTCACTGAGTGAATTACTATAATATATATACATACACACTAAATGATAATGCATACAATCAACAGTATATATATCTAATATATATACAGGCAAATACACACAGATGCAATAAAATCATTTTATATATATATTTTATTAAAAATCATCTTTTATGAAGGATCACATAGAACCCTAGAATATCGTAACCTCAAAAACAGTGTTAGACAACACTCTAGCCATACAGGCTCACTGAATCCAAATATATCCACTTAATCCATTTAGACAGTAGACTGGCCCCGAGACACTAAGTCAACCAAGCTCCAACAATCTGACTGCCAGTGTGATTGGCCCCGAGACACTTGGTCAACCGAGCTCCAGAAATCACACCTCCAAACCATATCTCACCCATATCAATAATCACATTCAATCAATATCCACAAATGGTTAGTAATATAGCCTAAATACTATAGGCGTACCGGTACGTACTCGGTCCTAGTGCTACCCACTAGGTAGCACGTTCTATTGATATCCTTCATCATTAATAATATAAAACATTCATTCACAAAAATAAATGATGCATGAAGTTCAATAAAATATCAACATAAATCATATATACTAGAAATATACCAAAAGTAAACCAGGTATATTTCGAGTATATATACGTCAAATAAATCCAATCAAATCATAAATTAAACTAAAAATATATTTAAAAACATTTTAAATATATTTTATTAACAAAACATGTATACAATTTATTATATACCAAAAATAAACCAAAAATATACTTAAATACAAATCACATTATTTATGCATATTTAATCAAAATAAAACATATATTTCTAAATCATGCATCCTAAAGCATATATATATAGTATAGTAACTCACCCTAGTGTGCTCCACGAGACGGGTTCGACGGGCCTGGTCCTCTAGCCCTCGGTCTCGGCGCAACTAAACAAGCAATAAATAACCGACATTAGAATAAACCTAACAGAAATCCTAGAATTCGATCTAGAGTATTAAATACAGAAACAGAATTAGGGTTCGACTGGACATCATGTTTTACGAGAATTCTATCAAAAATTCGGCAGAACCTCCCCTGTAAAACGGACAACTCTCTACTCAAAAGAGTAGAGCCGACCCTGCAAGGAAATACACTTCGAAAAGCTACACAGAGCACAATCAAAACCCCACGGTCGGACTCCAAACTACAGTCCACCGACCGGGGTCCACAAACATAGAAAAATTCTAAAAATACCAAAAATATCTTTATAACATAGAAATTCATTTTATAAGTAGAAATTACATAGTTAACCTTTAAACACTGTAAAAACCGATAAAAACTCATTTTATTAGTAAAACCGTATATTATATATAATTGAAAATAATTCACGAAAAATAGTTTTAATTAGTTAAAAATACTAAATAATTTGTAGAAATCATTTTTATACCTTAAATAACTATTAAAACCAATTAAATTACATTTTTAGCCAATTTTGTGTAAAATTACCAAAATACCCCTATATATATAAATATACTATAATTACTTCAAAAATTATACAATTAATCAAAATTAATTTTCTCAACATATTTATCAATAATATTAATAATTAAACTCAATTAACCAATTAAATTCAATTAAAAACACAATTAACCATAATTTCCCAAATTTACATAAACTTCAATAATTCAAAATAAATACTTAGAAATTCATAAAAATTCCAAATAAATTCCTATAATTCATTTCAACACCTAATTTAACCATAAAACACAATTTCATAATTTAAATAATTAATTTCCGAAAATTAGAAAATAATATTAAAATATTCAAAAATACCCAAAAATCCAAAAAATCTCCAAAAATTCCAAAAAAATTCATACATGTATATTAAGATAATAGGAACAACATTTGTGAAGGGAATTTTCATGAATCAATCAATTCAAAGTTCAAAAAAATCAAAAACCTTAATATGACTGAAATTGAAAATTCGAAACCCAAGCAATTCTAGACCATTTCAGCTCAAACCAAAGCTAGAATCACACTCACCGGAGCTCAAGGAGAATAAAGATACTGGTGACGTCAGAAATGGTGGCCGGAATCGTCGTTATCGACGATGAAGAGAAGTTTGGCTTCTCCGACCAAAACTGACTTCCAAGCGCCGGAATCCGCTGCTACAGGCGGCGAGGAAGGCTGGAGAAGGTGGTGGCACATCGGACGGCACACCAACAGTGAGAAATTGGCAGTTACAGGCGTCGGACGACGAAGAAACGATCGGGAGGGAGAAGAGAGAAGTCGGGGGCAAAATGGTAATTTTCTAAAAACTTGATTTTTTGATATATTATATGTATGTATATATACTTTATACTATATAATAAAATAATATTAAATTACACACATTAAATATACACCACACACATAAAATTTCATATTTTAATAATTTATACTAAATAAAAATAATTAAATAACAATAAAACTAATAAATAATTAATAAAATATTAGGGTAATACTAAACCCTAATTAAATAAATAATTATATGTATACACGGTGTTTAATATTTTAAAATATGTATGAGTTCATGCAAGTCTGAAAATATATTTAAAATAATTAATAATAAATTATTTACGTGAAAATTTCCCCGAAAATGCAAGTCCCGGGAAAATTTTACTTAAAGCACTGTAAATAATACACAGTATTTAAAATAGGTTTTAAATACATATCAACTCATGGAAATATCGTAATATATATACACAAATTATTAACACTGTATATCCCGGTACAGTGTAAAAATATTTTAAAAACACGGGATATTACAAGTAGAGAGATGTCCGTTTTACAGGGGAGGTTCTATCGGATTTTCGGTAGAATGCTCGTAAAACATGATGTCCGGTCAAATTCCTATTCTAAAGCTGTGTCTAAAATTCTAGATCGAGTCTTTAGAATTTTTGTTAAATTTATTCTAATTTCATGTTGTCATTTGTTTGTCTAGCTACGCCGAGACCGAGGCCTAACGGATTAGGCCCACCGAGTTTGTCTCGTGGAGCGCTAACATGTGAGTTATTATACTGTATATATATGCACTGCATATAGGGTGCATTATTTAGAATTTTTCATTTTCATTGTATGTTTTAAAAAATGATTTAAATTATAATATTTTTGGTATATCTAGGGTTGCATTCTTATATATATGCATATTAAATAATTATGCATGTTAGTTTGATATATGCACATTAAACAATTAGGTTTAGGTTTAATACATTTGAGTAATATACACATGTTTTAAAATGTACACTTAGACATAATTATTTTATTAAATGATTAGTATACTTTAGGTATAGTTTCAGTAGATTTTAGGTTTATTCTTAAATAATTGCATGTTAAGTTATAAACCTATACTTAAATTATTTTTAAGTTTATTTTTGGTATATTTTTTATTTATTTCCGAATAAATAAATGTTTTATTATTAAATTAAACCTAACACATTAGTGGTATATTTAGGGTTTATTTTTGATATATGCATGCTAGATAATTAAGTTTATTTTTAGTATATTTGTGAATATATGTTAAACACAAACACGTATTTAAATGAATATTTATACATAAATGGCTTATTAAATGATTTGAGTACTTAGGGTATATCTTTTGCATATTTAAGTATATTTTTAAGATAATGCATGTTATATTATTGCTACTCATTTAAATTGTTTTTAACTATATTAATGATTTATCTTTAGTTTATTTCATATTTTATTTGACTATATATATATATATACCTGAAATATACTGGGTATATTTTAGGTATATTTTTGGTATATATATATATGGTTGGTTTTACTATTATGAATATTGTTCTACATTAATTATTTTTCTAATGAATGATTTATTCGAAGTGAAGGATATCAATAGAACGTGCTTCCTAGTGGGCAGCACTAGGACCGTGTACGTACCGGTACGATAGATAAGGATTGAGTGAGAGTTAAAATTGGGTGATTATAATTGATTTAATTGATTTGACTAAGATTAATGGTATGTTAGATAGTGTGATTGCTGGAGCTCGGTTGACTAAGTGTCTCGGGGCCAATCACACTGACAGTCAGACTGCTGGAGCTCAGTTGACTTAGTGTCTCGGGGCCAGTCTATTGTCCATAAGTGAATTGAATGATCTATTGGGTTGATTGAGATGTGAGGTGATGGATAGTGTGATTGCTGGAGCTCGGTTGACCAAGTGTCTTGGGGCCAATCACACTGACAGCCAGACTGCTGGAGCTCGGTCGACTTAGTGTCTCGGGGCCAGTCTGCTGTCCAAATTGGAATAAGTGTTCTATTTGGAATCAAGTGAGCCGGTATGGCTAGAGTGATGATGGGATTGTTTGAGGTTGTTATTATTTAGGGTTCTATGGATCCTTCATGAATTAAAACAAACGTTTTCTACATTTAGTATATTTATAAAAGCAAAGTTTGGCATTCGTGTGAAATGTGTGTATATACATATATATATAAGAATGCCTGATTGTTATGGTTTAGTTTGCATGTATATATAGTATAATAATTCACTCAGTGAGGTCTGACCCCCCTCAATTATTTTTTTTCAGGAGATTCCATATCGTCAGACCTTAGTTGTAGAGTTCCTCGCCGGTGTTCCTTAGTCCCGACTGTTTTATGCAAATGTATATTCTGAACTTTGAATTGTATTCTAGAAACTACAGTAGTAGTGTCATTATATTGGAAGTGTATTATTTTTTTTGGATATTAAATACTTTGAGAATTTGTATTTGAACATTGTACGAATATGTATTCATTTATAAAAGGATTTGGAGTATTTATTTTATATATTGATTCAGAAAAATTTTAATTTGGTCGTACTTTTATATAATTATTGCATGATTTTATTTTCTAAGGCTTGCTACGGGTTCCAGATTCGAAAGAATTCCCGTTCTCTAGCGCCGGTCATGACTCCTAGTTTGGGTCGTGACAGTTAAAAATACTAAATAATTTGTAGAAATCATTTTTATACCTTAAATAACTAGTAAAACCAATTTAATTACATTTTTAGCCAATTTGGTGTTAAATTACCAAAATACCCCTAGTTACGTAAATTCCCTAAAATTAATAAAAAATTCACCAAAAATAATATAATTACTCAAAATTAATTTTATCAACATATAATTCAATAATATCAATAAATATACTCAATTAACCAATTAATTTCAATAAAACACATAATTAACCTAATTTTCCAAAAATTACATAAACTAAATAAATTCAAAATAATTATATAAAATTCAAAAAAATTAAAAATAAATTTATAAAATGAATTTCAATACCTATAATCACCATAAAACACAATTTCATAATTTAATTAATTAATTTTCAAAAATTAGAAAATATTAATAAAATAATAAAAAATTCACAAAAATCAAAATAAATTCCAAAAATTCCAGAGTATATATTAAGCTACAAGGATGAAAGTTTATGAAGGGATTTTTCTTCAATCATTCAAATTGAAGCTCAAAAAATTCAAAAACCCTAATAGGCTGAAAATGGAAAATCAAAACCTAGGGAAATCTAGACCATTTTAAGTGAAACAAAGCTTGGAATCACACTCACCGGAGCTCAAGGAGAAGATAGAAATTGGTGGCGTCGAGTTTGGTGGCTGGAATCGGCTTGATCGACGGTGGAAGAGATTTCGGCTTCTTAAGGATTTTTTTTGTCAAAACACGCTGGAAATGGAGGCTTCAGGTGACGGGAAAGTCTGGAGGTGGTGGTGGTAAGCCAAGAGGTACACCGGCGGGAATAAAATCGAGTTGCAGATGTTGGAAGCCGAAGGAGGATGATCGGGAAGAAGAAGATGCAGAAAATGACAATTTTGTAAATAAGTTAAACTTTTGTTTTTTGTTAAATAAATATGCATATATATGTATATATATAACTATACTATATATTATAATATTATACAATATCACACACACAATAAATACCCACCACACACATATTTTAATAATATATACACATATATAATTAATTAATTAATATTAAAACTATATATAATAAAAATTAATTTAGTTAATTATACCCTAATTTAATTTAAATAAATGTACGTATATGTATTTTATTTAACACTTTAAAATTATATATGAGTTCTTTCAAATTCGTAAAACTATTTAAAATAATTAATATTAAATTATTTACGTTTTAATTTCCCTGAAAATACAATTTTCGGGAAAATTTTATGTAAATATCTTAAAATAATATAAAATAATTAAAATTAACTTTAATAAATAACTCATAAAATATCATAGATATCTATAAAAATTATTAACACTGCATATCTCGATGCAGTTTAAAATTATTTAAAAATTCGGGATATTACAATTCTGATGGTTGTTATTTTATTTTTCTAGCTACATTAAGACCGAGGCCTAACATACTAAGCCCGTCGAGTCTATCTTGTGGAGTGCACACCAGTGAGTTATTATACTGTATATATATGCATTGCATTTAGGATGCATCACTTAGGGTTTTTCATTTTCATTATATGTTTTTAAAGTGATTTAAATTATAATATTTTTAGTATACCTAAGGTTTGTATTTTTGTATATATGCATGTTAAATTATTATGCATGTTATTTTGATATATGCACGTTAAATAATTAGATGTATGTTTAATACATTTTAGTATATATACATGTTTTTAAATTGTCACGACCCAAAACAAGGGCCATGACCGGCACTAAGGAATGGGAATTCCTTAGAATCCGGAACCTGTAGCAAGCCTTAAAATAAAATAAAACATGCAACAATAATAATAACATAAATAAAGTATTGTGCAGCGGAAATAAAATCATAAATATTAAAATAATAATCCACCAAATGAAAATAAATCGAATAACTCATCTCATATATAAATAAACCTTTAGTACAAATTTCAGTTCAAATATTTCATATACATAACTCACACAAATAAATACATAAACCCCACAACTATTTACAACTACTGCAATATCTAGATTATAAAATAAAACTCAGATAAGCAGTTTACATAGTGAAGCCGGGGAGGAAGAAATCCGGCGTATAGGTCTGCTACTGAGGTCTAAAGACGATGACTCTCCTGAAAAATAGTCGACGGAGGGGAGTCAGACCTCACTGAGTGAATTGTTATAATATATATACATGCATACTAAATGACAATGCACACAGTCAATAGTATATATAATAAATATATATACAAGCAAATTCACATAGATTCAGCAAAATCATTTTACATATTTTTATTGAAAATCACTGTTTATGAAGGATCAAATAGAACCCTAGAAAATCACAACCTCAAACAGTATTAGACAAACTCTAACCATACAGGCTCACTTATTCCAAATATATTCACTTGTTCCATTTGAAGAGTAGACTGGCCTCAAAAAACTATGTAATACCCTATATATTTATTTAAATAAAGGGATTTTTAAATAGTGTTATTAATAATTACTTTTGCATGATATTATATTTATGTTAATATAATTTTAGGGTTATTAATTTATATGAGTATTATTTATTTATTATCTAGAATTTTATTTGTCTATTATTATCATTATTATTATCATTACTATTTTAAACTATATTAAATTTTAAGGTTATTTATGTGCTACTATAAACATGCATATATACATATTTATATGTATATATATATATTTAGGGTTAAATATTATTTTAGATGTGTGTATATTAAAATAATTTGTGTGTATATATATATGTGTATGTAGTATATGCATATATATATCAATATTTACCTATACACACATACATGCATAATTATATATTAATATATATTAATAGTTTATAATATATATATATATATATATACTACATACACATATATATATATACACACAAAAGAAATATATATATATACATATAGAGAAATACCAAAATCGAAACACAAAACAAAAGAAAACAAAAGAAAAAAAAACGAAAACAGGGAAGAAGCTTCCCGAACCAGCTCCTGCAGCCACCCCCTCTCCGTCCCTCACCATCTCTCCCTTCTTCTTCACTGCGCCATTCATCCTGCCACCACTAGAGACGCCATTGCCACCGCGGGAAGGAGCTTCAGGACGTGCTGCTGTCACTGCCTCTCGTTTCCTTCCTCTGTCAACTCGAACCCAAGCTGATCCAGTGCCAACCAAGCTTCCCTAACTTCCCTCATCCTCTTAGGTGTCCGTCTAAGCCAAGAGCCGCCGCTGCAACTCACCTCCGGCGCCGGAATTGGAGGTTGAAGGTGAGTTGCTCAGTGTTGTTTCTAGGTTGCTGTCAGGTTATTTTCTGGTTGTTGATCGAATTTGAATGTTAATTTTAGGTTGTTCTTGAGTATATGTTGGATTATGCCAATAAATTGCTTTAATTTGAATTTTTAAACATTTTTTCTTAATTTTCCTTAATTTACAGAATTTTTACATAATTTTATTTAATTTTCTTAGTTGATTTATTGGATTTTATTTGGTTTAATTAGTAAAATTAGAGTAATTATAATTAATTTTTTTAGTATATTAATTTTACTTAAGGTTTTAGAATTTTGGTGTTAATTAGAGGTATATATAAATTTTAGGTATTTAATGGGTAATTATGTTAATTTCGAAAATTATTGTGAAAAATTATGAAATTTTGATAATTGAAGTTATTGGTGAATGTTATTAATTTTAGAACTCAAATTATAATTTTTGTGATTTTTATACTATTTTTATAAATATTTTTTAGTTTATGTCAAATATGATTTTTAGGTTAAATTATATTTTTAGGAGAAAGTATTGGTTGATTTTATGTTCTAATTATTAGGAAGATTAATTGTGAGAAAATAAATTTTTGGGGT
The DNA here is from genome assembly GCA_947683625.1 of Mallotus nudiflorus. NCBI lineage: Eukaryota > Viridiplantae > Streptophyta > Magnoliopsida > Malpighiales > Euphorbiaceae > Mallotus > Mallotus nudiflorus. Next base: position 256,472 of record CANTUR010001147.1, on the reverse strand, counting down.
GATTAAATAATTTTAAGGAATTATTTTTAGTATTAATAATACATTATGTAATTTATGTATTTTAGGGGGTAAAAAACATAATTTTATGCTAATTATAGTTGAATATATATTTTTGTTAGTTTTATTAATAATTAAGGGGTTTAGACAATTTGTATAAATTAATTGATATTTCTAACTAAGTGGGGTTAATTTTGAATATTAATTCCAAATAATATATATATATATATATATATATATATATATTTTAATACATTATAATGGTTTTAAATTGGGTTATAATTATATTTTGACGAAGGAATACAAATTTAGTTGTTTAATTTTGAATAATTGAGATTTTATATATTTTTGTCTATTTTTAGTATATGTGTATGTGAAATATGTATTTTGAGAAATAAATGTTATTAATTTTCGATATTTTGTTGAGTTGTGATCTCGGTCGGGGCTAAATGTAGTTTTGGGAGCCCAAGTCGAGTGTGGATGTTTGTGGATATTAGAAGTGCATTTTTATGCAGGTCTGGCTCTACCTTTGGTAGAGAGATGTCCATTTTACAGAGGAGACTCTGTCGAAATTTTAGTAGATTTTCTCATAAAACGTGATATTTGTAAAATTTCTACCGCTAGTTAGGTTATATCCTGTCTATCGAGTCTTGTCCCGTTTTCCTCGAGTCAGCTTAGAATTTCATTGTTTTGTTGATTGTTGATTTTGATTCCATAATCGTGTTTTGAAAGTCGATTTGTTATTTTTTCTTCTAGAGCATATCGGAGCAGAAGCTGTGAGACCGAGGCAGATGCGTGGTCGTCAACCTTCGCATTCATCTTGTAAGTTGATAGAATGATTTGTGCGTGTGCTTTAATTAACAAATGCATGTGCTCATATTTGAATATTGATTATATGGTTTATTTAATTTAATGTTGCTATTTAAGATTTAAATGCATTTTATTTATTTAAAATCGATTTTGAGAAATTTTGGTAGAGCAGGCTACCTGGTGGGCTTTACCAGGACTATGTGCACATGGTAGAGATTGAGAGATGGATCCATGATATATATGATTGGTGAATGCTAAATTGGGACGGGTGCCTCGGTAGAAGCGTTTGCTCTCAGGGACCGCCAGTGATTGTAAGGTTATTAATGGACTAGGATGGGTGCCTCGGTCGATGCCTTTGCTCTCAGGGACCGCCAGTGCCATATATTTGGATTAAGTGAACGACTGTGACTTGGTGACTCGGTTGATGCCTTTACTCTCGGGGACCAGCAGTCTGATTAGAATAAGTGGGCCCGATTGGCCATTTAGACTTTTGGGTTTAGGGTTCTACTGAGATTTTTCAAAAGCTATACCTTTACATTATAAATTATTTTCACTACAATTATATAGTTTCCAAAAAGGTTTTTAAACCATACAGCTCTTTTATTGACTTACTCAGTGAGGTCTGATTCCCCTCAATTTATTTTTTTTCAGGAGCTTTGGAGTTCGACCTCAGACTACCTCCACGCCGGGTTTCTTCTTCACTGGCTATTTCATATAGGTCATTGTAAGTTGTACTATGTATTAATCTAGGTTGCTATAGTAGTGTATGTACTAAGGATTTATATGGTTAAAACATAATTGTGTAATTTATTTGTGTAACCACGCTTATGTATAAAGATTTAAATTTGATTTATAATATAAGACGTTGAAGCACATTTTAATTAAGCACTTGAATTTGTGCATTTTGAGAAAAATCAGTTTGATAATATGTTCTGTTATTAATTAAAGTTTAAAATTGGAAGGTTTTATTTTTCTTTTCTTTTAGGCTTACTACGGGGTTTCGGAGGCCTTATGCCTACCCATTCCCTAGTGCCGGTCACGTGCCCTCAGGTTTGGGTCATGATTAAAGTTGGTATCAGAGCATAAGTTCGATTAATTGTCCATGTCTGTCTTTCTGTGTAACTACTGTAGCTTTATGATTGATAATTGTCTTTGAGATGTTCTTGTTTCTGATTCTGCATTGCGTTAAATATTCTTACCCCATTTTGAATTCAATTTTCCTTGTCTCCTTTTCATAATGAGACGTGTGCGCACCGACCCCGATGTCGATTCGACCCTTAGACTTGATGAGCAGTCTGTGCACGATGAGGCTCCCCTTCCTGCTTCACATCGTAGGGGTAGAGGTAGAGGTAGAGGTCGAGCCAGGGTAGCTGCAGCTGAGATTCCTGATGAGCAGCCAGTCAAGCCTGAAGCCCTAGCTGTAGAGCCCACAGCCTTTGCAGCTGGACTGGTAGGGATTAATTAGGGTCCAGCAGCATTGAATCAAGTGATGCCCCTTGTATAGCAGATGCTTCAACAGAGGAACCCAGGGGATGTCAGACACTGAGGCAGCACTTCTTTACTCTCGGATCAGTAGAGTTTCTTTTGACGGTATAGGTGATGCCTTAGACTTCATTAATACGATTGAGGCGCGTACCAGGATGGGACACACGGATTATCACAGGATTATGATTGTGGAATTATCAGTTCAGGCAGCAGCTCAGGATTGGTTTATGCAGTCGATTCAGCCATCTATGCACAAGTTGACTTAGCCAGAGTTTAAGGACCGCTTTTTGAGATTCTTTTGCCCTCCAGCCACCAGAGATGCCTACAGGTGGCAGTTACTCCACATCACTAGAGTCGATAGGTTAGTGGAGGACTATACTAGAGAGTTTAATAGGTTGTCCCGACATGCAGAGGATATCAGGAGGGACCCTTATAGAGCAGTGGAGCTGTATGTTACTGGATTGGGACCTACTTTTATTGGTATGTGTACCGAGGGCCGCACCTTAGAGAGTGTGATTGAGGAGGCCCGTTTGATTGAGAGGTGACATATCCGCCAGGGCACCATGATAGATCCTTATATGGTCGGGGGTAGTGGATATGGAGTAGCTCCCGGGGTACCAGCAGCCAACATTTCACATTGGTAGTTCGAGCCAGCAGGCTGCGGGTAGTTCACAGTAGAATGGTAGGAGGTCCAGGACCCATCGAGTTGGTCACCATGGTTATGCCATGAACAGGAGGAGTGGTAGAGGTCATGGATTCAGTACTGGAGTCAACAGCAGTAGTAGTGGGCAGAGTAGTTCTGGGTCAGGAGCCAGTGCATGTGCGAGTTGTGGATGATTTCATCAGGGCCCGTTTCACCTGTTATCGGGCACTTGCTTCAGATGTGGCCAGATTGGACATCTTGCCAGAGCTTGTCCTCACTTTGGATACTAGCCACAATACGTTTAGGGTTCATCTTCGTCAGTGGCTCAGGCCCTACTATCAGATGCCTCAACAGTATCGAGCACCCATACAGCCACAACAGAGACCACCTCAGCCTATGAGTCAGTAGGGGTCGAGGTTCAGTTGGTAGACCTAGCGATCGTGGATGTCACGACCTAAACTAGGAGTCATGACCGGCGCTAGGGAACGAGAATTCTTTCAAATTCGAAACCTGTAGCAAGCCTAAGAAAAAAAAATCATACAATAAATAAATAAAAGTATAACCAAATTAAAATTTTTTGAATCAATATATAAAATAAATACTCCAAATCCTTTTATAAATGAATACATATTCGTACAATGTTCAAATACAAATTCTCAGAGTATTTAATATCCAAACAAAATAATACACTTCCAAAAATTATAACAATACTACTGTTTCTAGAAATACAATTCAAAGTTCAGAATATACATTTGCATAAAATAGTCGAGACTGAAGAACACCGGCGAGGAACTCTACAACTAAGGTCTAACGATATGGAATCTCCTGAAAAAAATAATTGAGGGGGGTCAGACCCTCACTGAGTCAATTATTATACTATATATACATGCAAACTAAACCATAACAATCAGACATTCTTATATATATATATATATATATATATATATATATATACACACACACACATTTCACACGAATGCCAAACTCTACTTTTATAAATATACTACATGTAGAAAATGATTGATTAAATTCATGAACGATCCATAGAACCCTAATAATAACAACCTCAACAACCCGATCATCACTCTAGCCATGCAGGCTCACTTGATTCCAAATAGAAACACTTATTCCAATTTGGACAGCAGACTGGCCCCGAGACACTAAGTCGACCGAGCTCCAACAGTCTGACTGTCAGTGTGATTGGCCCCGAGACACTTGGTCAACCGAGCTCCAGCAATCACACTATCTATCACCTCACATCTCAATCAACCCAATAGATCATTCAATTCACTTATGGACAGTAGATTGGCCCCGAGACACTAAGTCAACTGAGCTCCAGCAATCTGACTGTCAGTGTGATAGGCCCCGCACTCACACTATCTAACATACCATTAATTTTAGTCAAATCAATTATATCAATTATAATCACCCAATTTTAACTCTCACTCAATCTTATCTATCGTACCGGTACGTACACGGTCCTAGTGCTGCCCATTAGGAAGCACGTTTTATTGATATCCTTCACTTAGAATCAATCATTCATTCGAAAAATAATTAATGTAGAACAATATTCATAATAGTAAAACCAACCACATATATATATATACCAAAAATATACCTAAAATATACCCAGTATATTTCAAGTATATATATATATATGTGTGTCAAATAAAATATGAAATAAACTAAAGATAAATCATTAATATAGTTGAAAACAATTTAAATGAGTAACAATAATATAACATGCATTATCTTAAAAATATACTTAAATATGCAAAAGATATACCCTAAGTACACAAATCATTTAATAAAACATTTATGTATAAATATTCATTTAAATACGTGTTTGTGTTTAACATATATTCACAAATATACTAAAAATAAACCTAATTATCTAGCATGCATATATCAAAAATAAACCCTAAATATACCACTAATGTGCTAGGTTTAATTTAATAATAAAACATTTATTTATTTGGAAATAAATCAAAAATATACAAAAATAAACTTAAAAATAATTTAAGTGTAGGTTTATAATTTAACATGCAATTATTTAAGAATAAACCTAAAATCTACTAAAACTATACCTAAGGTATACTAATCATTTAATAAAATAATTATGTCTAAGTGTACATTTTAAAACATGTGTATATTACTCAAATGTATTAAACCTAAACCTAATTGTTTAATGTGCATATATTAAACTAACATGCATAATTATTTAATATGCATATATATAAAAATGCAACCCTAGATATACCAAAAATATTATAATTTAAATCCCTTTTAAAACATACAATGAAAATGAAAAATTCTAAATAATGCACCCTATATGCAGTGCATATATATACAGTATAATAACTCACATGTTAGCGCTCCACTAGACAAACTTGGCGGGCTTGATCCGTTAGAGCTCGGTTTCGGCGCAGCTAGACAATGACAACATGAAATCAGAATAAATTTAACGAAAATTCTAAAGACTCGATCTAGAATTTTAGACACAGAATTAGAATAGGAATTTGACCGGACATCACGTTTTATGAGAATTCTACCGAAAATCCAGTAGAACCTCCCCTGTAAAACGGACATCTCTTTACTCAAAAAGTAGAGTCGATCCTACAAAGAAATACACTTCGGAATAAATACAAAATTACAACCACAATCCCTCGGTCGGACTCCAAACTACAATTCACCGACCAAGGTTCATAATTCACATAATAATTATAAAATACTGAAAATGCCCTTATATAATAAAAATATATTTTATAAATCCAAATTACGTAATTAACCCTAAAACATACTAAAAATCAATAAAAACCCATTTATTTAGAAAAATAGTATATTATATATAATTTGAAAATAATTTACGAAAAATAGTTTTAATTAGTTAAAAATACAAAAAATTTACAGAAATCATTTTTATGGCTCAAACAATTATTAAAACCAATTTAATTATATTTTTAGCCAATTTAGTATAAAATTACCAAAATACCCCTATATATATATATTCACTATAAATGTTCAAAAATTCACCAAAAATAATATAATTACTGAAAATTAATTTTCTCAACATATATTTCCATAATATCAATAAATATACTCAATTTACCAATTTATTTCAATTAAACACATAATTAACCCTATTTTTCAAAATTACATAAACTTAATAAATTCCAAATAAATACATAAAAATTCACAAAAATTAAAAATAAATTTCTATAATTCATTTTAACTCCTATAATCACCATAAAATACAATTCATAATTTAATTAATTAATTTTCAAAAATTAGAAAATAATAATAAAATAACAAAAAATTCACAAAAATTAAAATAAATTCCAAAAATTATAAAAAAATTACAGCATATATATTAAGCTTCTAGGAACAAATCTTGTGAAGTAATTTTTCATGAATCAATCAAATTAAAGCTAAAAAAAAATTCGAAACCCAAAATGCAAAATGGCTGATTTGAAGAAATTGAAACCTAAGCAATTCTAGACCAAATCAAGTGAAACAAAGCTTGGAATCACACTCACCAGAGCTCAAGGAGAAGATAGAGACTGACGGCATCAAATTTGGTGGCCGGAAAGTGCTTGGTCGGAGCTAAGTTGATTTTTGGCTTCTTGATGAAAATCCGGGCCAAAACAACGCTGGAAATGGGAGCTTGGGACATCGGGAATGGTTGGAAGGGAAGGTGGCACATCGGAAAGCACAATGACGGCAAAGAAAACCAAGCTTGAAATGGCTGAAAAACGTTTTGGGAGGAAGAAGATGAAGGAGGGGCAAAACTGGTACGGATCGAAACACCCGTGTCACCTGTTATCGGGCACTTGCTTCAGATGTGGCCAGATTGGACATCTTGCCAGAGCTTGTCCTCACTTTGGATACTAGCCACAATACGTTTAGGGTTCATCTTCGTCAGTGGCTCAGCCCTACTATCAGATGCCAAAATCGAAACACAAAACAAAAGAAAAAAAAACCAAAACAGGGAAGAAGCTTCCCGAGCCCCAGTTCCTGCAGCCACCCCCTCTCCGTCCCTTACCATCTCTCCCTTCTTCTTTACTGAGCCGTTCATCCTGTGACCATCAGTGACGCCATTGCCGCCGCGGGAAGGAGCTTCAGGAGGTGCTGCTGTCACACTGCCTCCCATTTCCTTCCTCTGTCAGCTCGAACCCCAAGCTGATCCAGTGCCAACCAAGCTTCCCCAACTTCCCTCATCCTCTTAGGTGTCCGTCCAAGCCAAGAGCCGCCGTTGCAACTCACCTCCCGGGCGCTGGAATTGGAGGTTGAAGGTGAGTTGCTCAGTGTTGTTTTTAAGTTGCTGTCAGGTTGTTTTCTGGTTGTTGATCGAATTTGAATGTTGATTTTAGGTTGTTCTTGAGTATATGTTGGATTATGTCAATAAATTTCTTCAATTTGAATTTTTAAACATTTTTTCTTAATTTTCCTTAATTTACAGAATTTTTGCATAATTTTATTTAATTTTCTTAGTTGATTTATTGGATTTTATTTAGTTTAATTAGTAAAATTAAAGTAATTATAGTTAATTTTTTTTTATATATTAATTTTACTTAAGGTTTAGAATTTTGGTGTTAATTGAAGGTATATATAAATTTTAGGTATTTAATGGGTAATTATGTTAATTTCAAAAATTATTGTGAAAAATTATGAAATTTTGATAATTGAAGTTATTAGTGAATGTTATTAATTTTAGAACTCAAATTATAATTTTTGTGATTTTTTATACTATTTTTATAAATATTTTTTAGTTTATGTCAAATATGATTTTTAGGTTAAATTATATTTTTAGGAGAAATAATTGGTTGATTTTATGTTTTAATTATTTGGAAGATTAATTTTGAGAAAATAAATTTTTGGGGTGATTAAATAATTTTAAGGAATTATTTTTAGTATTAATAATACATTATGTAATTTATGTATTTTAGGGGGGTAAAAAACGTAATTTTACACTAATTATAGTTGAATATATATTTTTGTTTTTTAATTAATAATTAAGGGGTTTAGACAATTTGTATAAATTAATTGATATTTCTAATTAAGTGGGGTTAATTTTGAATATTAATTCCAAATAATATATATATATATATATATATATATATATATACTATATATATATATTAATACATTATAATGGTTTTAAAATTGGGTTATAATTATATTTTGATGAAGGAATACAAATTTAGTTGTTTAATTTTGAATAATTGAGATTTTATATATTTTTATCTATTTTTAGTATATGTGTATGTGAAATATGTATTTTGAGAAATAAATGTTATTAATTTTCGATATTTTGTTGAGTTGTGATCTCGGTTGGGGCTAAATGTAGTTTTGGGAGCCCGAGTCGAGTGTGGATGTTTGTGGATATTAGAAGTGCATTTTTATGCAGGTCTGGCCTCTACCTTTGGTAGAGAGATGTCCATTTTACAGAGGAAACTCTGCCGAAATTTTAGTAGATTTTCTCATAAAATGTGATATTTATAAAATTTCTACCGCTAGTTAGGTTATATCCTGTCTATCGAGTCTTGTCCGGTTTTTCCTCGAGTCAGCCTGGAATTTTATTATTTTTTTGATTGTTGATTTCGATTCCATAGTCATGTTTTAAAAAGTCGATTTGTTATTTTTTCTTCTAGAGCATATCGGAGTAGAAGCTGTGAGACGAGGTAGAGGCGTGGTCATCAGCCTTCGCATTCATCTTGTAAGTTGATAGAATGATCTGTGCATGTGTTTTTAACTAACAAATGCGTGCGCTCATATTTTAATATTGATTATATGGTTTATTTAATGTAATGTTGCTATTTAATATTTAAATGCATTTTATTTATTTAAAATCGATTTTGAGAAATTTTGGTAGAACGGGCTACCTGGTGGGCTTCACCCATGGACTATGTGCACATGGTAGAGATTGAGAGATGGATCCGTAATATATATGATTGGTGAATGCTAAACTGGGATGGGTGCCCTCGGTAGAAGCCTTTGCTCTCGGGGACCGCCAGTGATTGTAAGGGTTATTAATGGACTGGGATAGGTGCCTCGGTCGATGCCTTTGCTCTCAAGGACCGCCAGTGCCATATATTTGGATTAAGTGAACGACTGCGACTTGGTGCCCTCGGTTGATGCCTTTGCTCTTGGGGACCCCCCGGCAGTCTGATTGGAACAAGTGGGCCCAGTTGGCCATTTAGACTTTTGGGTTTAGGGTTCTACCGAGATTTTTCAAAAGCTATACCTTTACATTATAAATTATTTTCACTATAATTATATAGTTTCCAAAAAGGTTTTCAAACCGTACAGCTTTTTTATTGACTTACTCAGTGAGGTCTGATTCCCCTCAATTTATTTTTTTTCAGGAGCTTGGGAGTTCGACCTCGGACTACCTCCACGCCGGGTTTCTTCTTAACCGGCTATTTTATGTAGGTCATTGTAAGCTGTACTGTGTGCTAATCTAGGTTGCTGCAGAGTGGTGTATGTACTAAGGATTTGTATGGTTAAAACATAATTGTGTAATTTTATTTATGTAACCACGCTTATGTATAAAGATTTAAATTTGATTTATAATATGAGACGTTGAAGAACATTTTAATTAAGCACTTGAATTTGTGTATTTTGAGAAAAATTAGTTTGATAACATGTTCTGTTATTAATTAAAGTTTAAAAATTGGAAGGTTTTATTTTTCTTTTCTTTTAGGCTTACTACGGGTTTCGAGGGCCTTATGCCTACCCATTCCCTAGTGCCGGTCATGTGCCCTTGGGTTTGCGTCATGACACACTAAGTCAACCAAGCTCTAGCAGTCTGACTGTCAGTGTGATTGGCCCCTGAGACACTTGATCAACCAAGCTCCAGCAATCACACTCCCAAATCACATCACACATCAAGTAAATCAATCCGATCAAAATCCACAAATAGGTTAGTAATAAAGCCTAAATGCTATCAGCGTACCGGTAATGTACTCGGTCCTAGTGCTGCCCATTAGGTAGCACGTTCTATTGATATCCTTCATTAATATATAAAACATACATTCATAAATAAATGATGCATGAATTTGAAATAAAATAGCAGCATAAACCATATATATACTAGAAATATACCAAAAATAAACCAGATATATTTCGAGTATATATACGTCAAATACTCCAATATAATTGTAAAATAAACTAGAAATATATTTTAAAACATTTTAAGTATAATTGGTTTAATAAAACATGCATATAATTTAAAATATACCAAAATAAACTAAGTACTAATTAAATAATTTATGCATATTTTATCAAAATAAACCATAACATTTCTAAAAACATGCACCCTAAACATATATATATAAAATAACAACTCACTGTTATTGCGCTTCACCAGATGGGTCCGACGGGCCTGGTCCCACTAGGCCCTTGGTTTCGGTGCAACCTAAACAAACAAATGACAACATAAGATCAGAATAAATCTAATGGGAAATTTCTAGAAACTCGATCTAGAATACTAGACACAAAATTAGAATCAGAATTCGACCGGATATCACGCTTTACGAGAATTCTAATCAAAAATTCGACAGAATCTCCCCTATAAAACGGACATCTCTCTACTCAAAGATAGAGCCGGTCCTGCAAAAGAAAATACACTTCGAAAATAACCACAAAATTCACAACCACAATCCCTCAGTCGGACTCCAAATTACAATTTACCGACCGACGGTCCACAATTCACATAATAATTATAAAATACCGAAAATACCCCTTTTATAATAAAAATACATTTTATCAACCCAAATTACATAATTAACCCTAAAACATGTTAAAAACCGATAAAAACTCATTTATGTAGAAAAATCATATATTATATATATAATTTGAAAATAATTTACGAAAAATAGTTTTAATTAGTTAAAAATACTACAATCATTTGTAGAAATCAATTTTATACCTTAACATAACTAATAAGACCAATTTAATTACATTTTTAACCAATTTAGTGTCAAATTACCAAAATATCCCTAGTTTCGTCACTAATATTAATAAAAAATTCACCAAAAATAATATAATTACTCAAACTTAATTTTCTCAACATATAACTCAATAATATCAATAAATATACTCAATTAACCAATTAATTTCAGTTAACACATAGTTAATCTAATTTTCTGAAAATTACATAAACTTAATAAATTCCAAAAAAATATATAAAAATTCACAAAAATTAAAAATAAATTTCTAAAATGCATTTAAACACCTATAATCACCATAAAATGCAACTTCATAATTTAATTAATTAATTTTAAAAAATTAGAAAATATTTATAAAATAATAAAAAATTCATAAAAAATCAAAATAATTCCCAAAAATTCCCACAAAATTACCACATGTAGATTAAGCTACAAGGATCAAAGTTTATGAAGGGAGTTTACTTGAATCAATCAAATTGAAGCTCAAAAAAATTCAAGAACCCTAATAGGCCGAAATTGAAAAATCAAAACCTAGGGAAATCTAGACCATTTTAAGTGAAACAAAGCTTGGAATCATACTCACCAGAGCTCAAGGAGAAGATAGAGACTGACGGTGTCAAAAATGGTGGCCAGAATCGGCTTGATCCGACGATGGAGATGAGTTTCGGTTTTTCGACCCATTTCGAGCTTCAAACGGCACTGGAGAAGGAAGAGAAGGTGGTAGGGCTGGCTGAGGACGATGGTGGCACGTTGGGAGGCATACTGACGGTGAATAAATGGCATGATAGTGACTGGAGGGAGAAGGGGAACGTCGGGCATGTAGGGGATGAAGTCAATGGCAATATTGTAATTATTGGGAAATTTTTTTTTTTGTAAAGTGTATATGTATATATTTGTATATATATAGCTATATTTTATATTATAATATTATATAATATCACACCACACACAATAAATACTCACCACACATATATTTAATAATATATACACATATAATTAATTAATTAATATTAAAACTAAATAATAAAAATTAATTTAATTAATTAAATCCTAATTGTATTTTAAATAATGTACATATATACATTTTATTTAACACTTTAAAATTATGTATGAGTTCATGCAAATTCGTAAAAATATTTAAAATAATTAATATTAAATTATTTACGTTTTAATTTCCCCGAAAATAAAATTCCCCGAAAAAATTTTATGTAAAGAACTTAAAATAATTAAGAATAATTAAAATAACTTAATAATTACCAAATTCATGAAAATAATCTTAAATATATATACAAAAATTATTAACGACTGCATATCTCGATAAAAATAACTAAAAACCTCAGGATATTACATAAATGTCATTTAGTTATAATTATTTATTGAATGATTAGTATACTTTTAGGTAATAGTTTCAGTATATTTTAGGTTTATTCCTTAAATAATTACATGCTATATTATGACCCTACACTTAAATTGTTTTTAAGTTTATATTTGGTATTTGTTTATATATTTTCAAATAAATGCATGTTTTATTATTAAATTCAAACCTAACACATTAGTGGTATACTTATGGTTTATTTGTGATGTATGCATGCTAGAAAATTAGGTTATTTTGGTATATTGTGAATATATGTTAAACCTAAATGCATGTTTTAGTACATATACATATTTAAATGAATATTTTTGCATAATTTTTTTATTAAGTGATTTGTGTACTTAGGGTATATTCTTTGTATATTTAGGTACATTTTTAAGCAAATGCATGTTGTATTATTAAAATGCACTTAAATTGTTTTTAACTGTATTAATGGTTTATCTTTAGTATATTTCATATTTTATTTGACATATTACCCGAAAATATACTGGGTATATCTAAGGTATATTTTTGGTATATATATGGTTGATTTTATTATTATACAATATCATTCTATATTAATTATTTTCTGAATGAATGATTTATTTTAAGTGAAGGATATTAATAGAACGTACTTCCTAGTGGGCAACACTAGAACAGTGTGTGTTACCGGTGCGATAGATCAGGGTTGAGTGAGAATCAATTGTGGTGATTATATTGATTTTAATTGATTTTATTAAGATCGATGGTGTGTGTGATTGTGGGGCCAATCACACTGACAGTCAGACTGCTAGAGCTCGTTGACTTAGTATCTCGGGGTCAGTCTACTGTCCATAGTGGAATAAATGATCTATTGATTTGGATTGAGATGTGAGGGTGATAAATAGTATGATTACTGGAGCTCGGTTGGCCAAATGTCTCAGGGCCAATCACACTGACAATCAGATTGCTGGGAGCTCGATTGACTTAGTATCTCGGGGCCAGTCTGCTATCCAGATTTGAATAAGTGTTCTATTTGGAATTAAGTGAACCTGTATGGCTAGAGTGATGATGAGGGTCGATTGAGATTGCTATTATTAGGGTTCTATAGATCCTTCATGAATTGAACTAAACATTTTCTGCATTTAGTATATTTATATAAGCAGAGTTGGCATGTGTGTGGAATGCGTGAATATATATATATAGTATATATATATATGTGTGTGTGTGTGTGTGTGTGTGTGTGTGTGTGTGTGCATGATTGGATATATTTTAGATTGCATGTATATATAGTATAATAATTCACTCAGTGAGGTTTGACCCCCCTTTAATTAATTATTTTTTTTAGGAGCTCCTATATCATCAGACCTTAGTAGTAGAGTTCCTCACCGGTGTTCTTCCAGGTCCCAACTATTTTATGTAAATGTATATTTTGAACTTTGAATTATATCTAGAAACTGCAATAGTTGTGCTATTGTATCATAAGAGTATTATTTTGTTTTAATATTTAATACTCAAAGAGTTATATCCGAAGATTGTATGAATACATTTATTTATAAAAGGATTTGGAGTATGTACTTTGTATATTAATTCAGAAAAATTTTAATTTTGTTATACTTTTATTTATTTGTGGGCATGATTAATTTTCTAAGGCTTGCTACGGGTTCCGGATTCGAAAGAATTCCCGTTCCCTAGCGCCGGTCATGACTCCTAGTTTGGGTCGTGACAATTATATACATATGATTGATTGCATTTGATATTTAGTAATGCGTGTATATAAACTATAACAATTCACTCAGTGAGGTTTGACTCCCCCTCAGTTGATATTTTTTTCAAGAGAGTCTTCTTCTGCAGACCTCAGCAGTAGACCTATCCACCAGATTTTTTCCGCTCCAACCCTATTATGTAAATCACTTACTTGAGTGTTATTTTGTACTCTAGACGCTGCATTAGTAGTTGTATTTAATTCTATTGAGAGTTGTATTTGAATTTATGCATGTATGAGATTTTAATTCAGAGTGTTACTCTGAAAGTATTGTATTAAAAGATTTTATTTATGATATATGATGTGTTATCATTTATTAAAGGAAGTTGAGGATATTATTTTATTAATTGAGATTTAATTTTCGCTGCATACATATTTTATTTATTTTACTACATGCTTTTCTTTTAAGGCTGCTACAAGTTTCAGATTCGAAAGAATTCCCATTCCCTAGCACTGGTAATGGCCCCCCAGTTTGTGTCATGACATTTGACTCCCCTCAATATATATATATATATATATATATATATATATATAATATATATATATATATATATATATATATATATATATATATATTTTTTAGGAGATTCCTCATCATCAGACCTCAGCAGTAGACTTCTACGCCGAACTTCTTCAGCCCTGATTAAATTATGTAAATTATTTATCTGAACTTTATTGTAATTTAGAAAATTATAGTAGTAGTGTTTTGTATATGTAGAATGTTATTTTAATGTGAGACCTTTTTCTGAATATTATATAGAAATATTTTTTACTTTATGATATGACTTTAATTTTTTTTATCGACTTAAATTTAAATTCTGGTGTATTTTTATTTATTTATTACATGTGTTATTATTTGTAAGGCTTGCTACGGGTTCTAGATTCGAAAGAATTCCTATTTTCTAGCACCCGGTCATGACTTCCTGATTTGGGTTGTGACAAAATCAACAATAACAAGCCTAAAAAAAATAAAACCTAAAATGGACATAAACTAAAATCTAGCTAAAACTCATAAACGAGAGGATTCAAGCTCAAACGGAGCTAGAAAATGGACTCACCGGTCCAAAAGGAGTTGATCAACACTGGAATACAGGAGTTGAGGTGGCCGGAATCAACATAGGTGTTCAAGGGAGCCTCTAGGTGCTGCTGCTATTCTGTTGCTCCTCCCAACGACAAAGGCACACCGATGGTGACAAGAGGAGGAAGAGAAGGTGGGGAAGTAATGGAGGCAAAAGGGTGGTGGCTCTAGTGTTGGTTGATGGTGTTGCACAAGGACTTGAAGAAGAAAACGTAGAAATAGAAAGAAGGAAGAAAAAGAATGGCCAAAAGTTTTTGTCCTCACCTGTTTCTAATCTTATATATATATATATATATATATATATATATATATACACACACACACACAACACACACTTTTACATATTCACACACAACACATGCACATATAATAAAATAATACCAAGTAATAATAATAACAATAATAAAAATAATAATAATACTGTAATATCCCGTGCTTTTAAATATTTTTACATTGTACCGGGATATGCAGTGTAATAATTTTTGTATATATATATGATATTTTCATAAGTGGATATGTATTTAAAACCCTATTTTAATTATTGTGCATTGTTTACAGTGCTTTTACGTAAAATTTTCCCATGACTTGCATTTTCCGGGGTAATTTTCACGTAAATAATTTATTATTAATTATTGTAAATATATTTTCGGACTTGCATGAACTCATACATATTTTTAAATTACTAAATAAAGCCTATGTATGTAATTATTTATTTAATTAGGGTTTAATATATTACCCTAATATTTTATTATTATTTGTTTATTAAACTAATATATAATGTGTGGTGTGCAATTTTTCCACATATTTTTTTTATACATAATATTATAATATATACATAATATTTTATTATTTCTTTTTTTTTCCTTTTTCTTTTTCTTTTTCTTTTCTTTTTCTTTTTCTTTTTCTTTTTCTTTTTCTTTTCTTCTTTTCTTTTTTTTCCTTCTTCTTCTTCTTCCCGTGCGACCCCTTCCCCCTCACCACTGCAACTCCCGATCCCCCGGCCTTCGATGTGCCGCCAGCAGCTCCACCTTCCCCAGCCAGTCACTCCGCCACCCCCCCCAGCCTCCTTCCCCGATGCCCGGCAGCCTCTTTTCTTCTATTTGGTCGAAATTCCTCTCCCGTCGTTCACCAACTTTTCGGCCACCGTTTTTGACACCGTCACCGTCTTTCTTCTCCTTGAGCTCATGGTGAGTGTGATTCTAGCTTTGGTTTGAGCTTAAATGGGTCTTGATTTGCTTAGGTTTCAAATTTTCCCATTTCGGCCATATTAGGGTTTTGATTTTTTTGAGCTTTGAATTGATTGATTCATGGAAAATCCCTTCACAAATGTTTGTTCCTAGTAGCTTAATCTACATTTATGAATTTTTGTGGAATTTTTGGAGATTATTTTGATTTTTGGGTATTTTTAAATATTTTAATATATTTTCTAATTTTTTCGGAAATTAGGTAAATAAATTATGAAATTGTGTTTTATGGTTAAATTAGGTGTTGAAGTGAATTATAGGAATTTATTTGGCATTTTTATGAATTTCTATGTATTTATTTTGAATTATTGAAGTTTATGTAAATTTGGGAAATTAGGGTTAATTATGTTTTTAATTGAAATTAATTGAGTTTAATTATTGATATTATTGATAAATATGTTGAGAAAATTAATTTTGGATAATTATACTATTTTTGGTGAATTTTTGAATGAATTTTAGTATATTTATATATATAGGGGTATTTTGGTAATTTTATCCTAAATTGGATAAAAATGTGATTTAATTGATTTTAATAGTTATTTAAGGTATAAAAATGATTTCTACAAATTATTTGGTATTTTTAACTAATTAAAACTATTTTTCCGTGAATTAATTTTCCAATTATATATATAATATATGGTTTTTTCTAATAAAATGAGTTTTTATCGGTTTTTATTGTGTTTAAAGGTTAATTATGTAATTTTTACTTATAAAATGTATTTCTATGTTACACAGGGTATTTTTGGTATTTCTGGAATTGTTCGGTGATTGTGGACCCCGGTCGATAGATTGTAGTCTGGAGTCCGACCGAGGGTTGTGGATTTGTTTTGAGCTCATTTTTCGAAGTGTGTTTCCTTGCAGGTCGGCTCTACTCTTTGAGTAGAGAGATGTTCATTTTACAGGGGAGGTTCTGTCGAATTTTTGATAAAATTCTTGTAAAACGTGATGTCCGGTCGAACCTTAATCTCAATTCTATATTTAATTACTCTAGATCGAATTCTAGGATTTTCTGTTAGGTTTATTCTAATGTCGGTTATTTATTATTTGTTTAGTTGCAACCGAGACCGAGGGCTAGTGGACTAGGCCCGTCGGACCCATCTCGTGGAGCGCACTAGGGTGAGTTGCAATTTTATATATATATGCTTTAGGATGCATGATTTAGAAATATATGTTTTATCTTAATTACAAAAATGCATAAATAATGTGATTTGTATTTAAGTATATTTTTGGTTTATTTTTATTTTATTTTTGGTATATATTAAATTATATGCATGTTTTGTAAATAAATTATATTTAAAATGTTTTTAAATATATTTCTAGCTTAATTTATAAGTTGATTGGATTTATTTAACGTATATATACTCGAAATATACCTGGTTTATTTTTGGTATATTTCTAGTATATATATTGTCTATGTTGTTATTTTATTTAAATTCATGCATCATTTATTGTGAATGAATGTTTTATATTTATTAATGAAGGATATCGATAGAACGTGCTACCTAGTGGGCAGCACTAGGACCGAGTACGTACCGGTACGCCTATAGTATTTAGGCTATATTACTAACCTATTTATGGATATTGATTGATTATGATTATTGATGTGTGAGATGTGATTGGGTGTGATTGCTGGAGCTCCGGTTGACCAAGTGTCTCGGGGGCCAATCACACTGGTAGTCAGACTACTGGAGCTCGGTTGACTTAGTGTCTCGGGGCCCAGTCTACTATCTAAATGGATTAAGTAGATTATAATTGGATTAAGTGAGCCTGTATGGCTAGAGTGTTGTCTAACACTGTTTTTCGAGGTTGCGATATTCTAGGGTTCTATGTGATCCTTCATAAACCGATGATTTTCAAATGAAATATATAAAATGATTTTATTGCATCTGTGTGTATTTGCCTGTATATATACATATTAGATATATATTGTTGATTGTATGCATTATCATTTAGTGTGTGATGTATATATATTATAGTAATACACTCAGTGAGGTCTGACTCCCCTCCATTGATAATTTTTCAGGAGAGTCAACATCTTCAGACCTCAGTAGCAGGCCTATACGCCAGATTTCTTTCGCCCCCCGGCTTCTTTGTGTAAACTGCTTACTTGAGTCTTATTTTTATAATCTAGACACTGCAGTAGTTGTAAATTAATTATGGGATTTTATGTATTTTATTTATGTGAGGTATTGTATCACGTGAACTGGATTTGTATTAAAGATTTATATATATGAGATGAGATTTGATTTAAATCCAGTTGGTGAAAATATTATTGTGGATATTTATGATTTTTATTTTCGCTGCATTATATATGCTACTATTATTGCATGTTTTATTTTATTCTTAGGCTTGCTACGGGTTCCGGATTCGAAAGAATTCCCGTTCCCTAGCGCCGGTCATGGCCCCCTGTTTTGGGTCGTGAAAAATACCAATATGTCAGCGACCCAAAACAGGGGCCATGACCGGCGCTAGGGAACGGGAATTCTTTTGAATCCGGAACCCGTAGCAAGCCTAAAAATAAAATAACTCATGCAATAATAATAATAACAGTGAATATATGTAGCGGAAATAAAAATCATAAAATGTTAGTTTATATTTTTGATTGTTCTTTAAATAAAATACATGAAATCCGATACTTTAATTCACAACTACTGTAGTATCTAGATAAAATAAATAAGACTCAAGTAGATAATTTACACAAAGAAGCCGGGGCGGAAGAAATCCGGCGTATCGTCCTGCTACTGAGGTCTGAAGAAGTTGACTCTCCTGAAAAATAGTCAACGGAGGGGAGTCAGACCTCACTGAGTGAATTACTATAATATATATACATACACACTAAGTGATAATGCATACAGTCAACAGTATATATGTATCTAATATATATACAGACAATTTCACACAGATGCAGAAAAATTATTTTTATATATTTTATTGAAAATCATCTTTTATGAAGGATCATTGTCACGACCCAAAACAGGGGCCATGACCGGCGCTAGGGAACGGGAATTCTTTCGAATCCGGAACCCGTAGTAAGCCTAAAAATAAAATAAATCATGCAATAATAACAATAACACTATAATATGCAGCGGAAATAAAAATCATAAATTCGTAGTATTATTCACATCAACTGGATTTAAATCAAATCTCATCCCATAGATATATAATCTTTTTAATACAAATCCAGTTTCAATATAATACATCTCTTTAAAATAAAATACATGAAATCCAATACTTTAATTCACAACTACTGCAGTGTCTAGATAAAATAAATAAGACTCAAGTAGATAATTTACACAAAGAAGCCGGGGCGGAAGAAATCCGGCGTATCGACCTGCTACTGAGGTCTGAAGAAGTTGACTCTCCTGAAAAATAGTCAACGGAGGGGAGTCAGACCTCACTGAGTGAATTACTATAATATATATACATACACACTAAGTGATAATGCATACAGTCAACAGTATATATAATATGTATATATACAGGCAATTGCACACAGATGCAATAAAATCATTTTATATATATTTTTATTAAAAATCATCTTTTATGAAGGATCACATAGAACCCTAGAATAACGCAACCTCAGAAAATAGTGTTAAACAACACTCTAGCCATACAGGCCCACTTATTCCAAATATATCCACTTAATCCATTTGGATAGTAGACTGGCCCCGAGACACTAAGTCAACCGAGCTCCAGCAGTCTGACTGCCAGTGTGATTGGCCCCGAGACACTTGGTCAACCGAGCTCCAGCAATCACACCTCCAAACCATATCTCACACATATCAATAATCACATCAAACCAATATCCACAAATAGTTAGTAACATAGCCTAAAGCTATAGGCGTACCGGTACGTACTCGGTCCTAGTGCTGCCCACTAGGTAGCACGTTCTATTGATATCCTTCATCATTAATAATATAAAACATTCATTCACAAAAATAAATGATGCATGAAGTTCAATAAAATATCAACATAAACCATATATATACTAGAAATATACCAAAAGTAAATCAAGTATATTTCGAGTATATATACGTCAAATGAATTCAATCAATTTACAATTTAAGCTAGAAATATATTTAAAAACATTTTAAATATGATTTATTAATAAAACATGTATACAATTTATTATATACCAAAAATATACTTAAATACAAATCACATTATTTATGCATATTTAATCAAAATAAAACATATATTTCTAAATCATGCATCCTAAAGCATATATATATATAGCATAGTAACTCACAAATTAGTGCGCTCCATGAGACGGGTCCAACGGGCCTGGTTCACTAGCCCTCGGTCTTGGCGCAACTAAATAAATAATAAATAATAGACATTAGAATAAACCTAACAGAAATCCTAGAATTCGATCTAGAGTATTAAACACAGAAACAGAATTAGGGTTCGACCGGATATCACGTTTTACGAGAATTCTATCGAAAATCCGGCAGAACCTCCCCTGTAAAATGGACGGACATCTCTCTACTCAAAAGAGTAGAGCTGACCCTGCAAAGAAACACACTTCAAAAATAAACACCACATCTCATTCACAACCCCTCGGTCGGACTCCAGACTACAATCTACCGACCGGGGTTCACAAACACAGAACAATTCTGAAAATACCAAAAATACCCTTATAACATAGAAATTCATTTTATACGTAGAAATTACATAATTAACCTTAAAACACTATAAAAACCGATAAAAACTCATTTTATTAGAAAAATCGTATATTATATATATAATTGAAAATAATTTACGAAAAATAGTTTTAATTAGTTAAAAATACTAAATAATTTGTAGAAATCATTTTTATACCTTAAATAACTATTAAACCAATTAAATTATATTTTTCGCCAATTTAGGGTAAAATTACCAAAATACCCCTATATATATAAATATACTTAAATTACTTCAAAAATTCACCAAAAATTATTCAATTATCCAAAATTAATTTTCTCAACATATTTATCAATAATATCAATAATTAAACTCAATTAACCAATTAATTTCAATTAAAAACACATTTAACCCTAATTTCCCAAATTTACATAAACTTCAATAATTCAAAATAAATACATAGAAATTCATAAAAACTCCAAATAAATTCCTATAATTCATTTCAACACCTAATTCAACCATAAAACACAATTTCATAATTTAAATAATTAATTTCCAAAAATTAGAAAATAATATTAAATATTCAAAAATACCCAAAATCCAAAAAATCTCCAAAAATTCCACAAAAATTCATACATGTAGATTAAGCTACTAGGATAAACATTTGTGAAGGGAGTTTTCATGAATCAATCAATTCGAAGCTCAAAAAAATCAAAAACCCTAATGTGACCGAAATTGAAAATTCGAAACCTAAGCAAATCTAAACCATTTTAGCTCAAACCAAAGCTAGAATCACACTGACCTCAAGGAGAAGAAAGAGATCGGCGGTGTCAAAAATGGTGGTCGGAGGAGGGAGAAACGGCGAAGGGAAGATTTCGGCCAAAAGAGGAAAACTAGCTCACCGGCGCCGGGGAAGGGAGCTGCTGGCGGCGAGGGACGGCTGGGAACAGTGGTGGCAAGCCAGGAGGCACACCGATGGCAAAGGAATGGGATGGCAGACGGCGGTTGGTGGTGAGGGGTGGTCGGGCGCAGGAGAAAGAAGAAGAAGAAGAAAAAAAAAAGAAAAGAAAAATAAAAGAAAAAGAAAAAGAAAAAGAAAGAAAAAATAATAATAAAAAAAATAATTTCAATAAAATATTTAAAAAAAATCACACCCACACATATAATTTAATATTTTAATAATTTAATACTAAATAAAATAATTAAATAACAATAAACTAATAAATAAATAATATAATATTAGAGTAATTATATATTAAACCCTAATTAAATAAATATCGCACACATACACGGTGTTTAGTAATTTAAAAATATGTATGAGTTCATGCAATTCCGAAAATATATTTAAAATAATTAATAATAAATTATTTACGTGAAAATTTTCCCGAAAATGCAAGTCTCGGGAAAATTTTACGTAAAGCAATGTAAATAATACACAATAATTAAAATAGGTTTTAAATACACATCAACTAGTAAAAATATCATAGTATTTATACAAAAATTATTAACACTGTATATCTCGATACAGTGTAAAAATATTTTAAAAACACGGGATATTACAGTCTTCCCCCCCTTACAAGAATTCGTCCCCGAATTCCAAAAAAACAAGATTACAGAATCAGGAAGGAAAAAGATACAGGTAAGAAGCTCGCATCTCAGCTTCAGTCTCCCACGTATGCTCTTCAACTCTGTCGCTACGCCACAGAACCTTGACCATCGGAATCTGCTTCGATCGCAATTGTTGAACTTGAAAGTCAACTATCGCCACAGGTTCTTCCACAAACGTCAAATCTTCACTCACTTCTATATTGTCAGGCAGCAACACGTGAGAAGGGTCTAAGATATACTTCCTCAACATCAAGATATGAAACACTGGATGCACCTGTGACATACTCGGAGGCAAATCCAACCGATATGCAACAGTGCCAACTCTCTCCAGAATTTCAAACGGTCCAATATATCTCGGTGCTAACTTACCCTTCCTGCCAAATCTCATCACACCCTTCATCAGAGATACTTTCAGAAAAACAAAATCTCCAACCTGAAACTCCACATCTTTGTGCCTAGGATCCGCATAACTCTTCTGTCTACTAACTGCGGTCTCTAATCTTCACTTAATCACGGCGACTTTCTCTACAGCATCCTGAACCATCTCTGGTCCAATCAAAGCTCTCTCACCAACCTCATCCCAACTCAGAGGGGATCTACACTTCCTTCCATATAACGCCTCATATGGTGCCATGCCAATACTGCTATGGTAGCTGTTATTATATGCAAACTCAACAAGCGGCAAATGATCATCCCAGCTACCTCCCAAATCCAGGACACACATCCTCAACATATCTTCCAGTGTCTGGATCGTCCTCTCAGACTGGCCATCTGTCTGAGGATGAAAAGTTGTACTGAAATCCAACCTAGTGCCCATCGCTTCCTGCAACTTCTGCCAAAAACGAGAAGTAAACACCGAACCTCTATCTGACACAATGGACACAGGTACTCCATGAAGGCATACAATATGCTTCACATACAACTTCACCAATCTAGCAACTGAATATGTGGCTTTCACAGGCAAGAAATGTGCAGACTTCGTCAACCTATCTACAATCACCCAGATAGAATCGTATCCATCCTTCGAACGAGGTAAACCGACCACAAAATCCATAGCTATCCTTTCCCACTTCCACTCGGGAATAGGAAGAGGCTGAAGCTTCCTAGAAGGCTTCTGATGTTCGGCTTTCACTTGCTGACACGTCAAACACTTCGCAACATAATCAGCGACATCCTTCTTCAATCCATCCCACCAGTATATATCTCTGATACTGTGGTACATCTTAGTAATGCCCGGATGAACGCTGTAGGCTGTAGAATGTGCTTCCTCTAAAATCTCCTCTCTCAAATTATCCACATCAAGAACACATAATCTACCACTGATCCACAACACACCGTCATCATCGAGTGTGAAATCAGTGAAATTCCCTGCTCGAACATTCTCTGCAAGCTCTTCTAGAATAGGATCTCGGCTCTGAGCTGCTTTAATCCTATCCCTCAGTACATATCGCACTTTAAACTGAGCTAGCAGTCCACCTGATCTACTTATCTTTATCATCAGATCATGATCCACCATCAGATGAAATTCCTGGATCAATGGTCTCCTCTCAACACCGATGTGAGCAAGACTGCCTGAGGACTTCCTACTCAAGGCATCTGCTACAACATTAGCTTTACCCGAATGATATAGAATCTCACAGTCGCAATCCTTCAATAATTCCAACCATCTCCTCTGCCTCAGATTCAAATCTCTCTGCTGGAAAATGTACTTAAGGCTTTTGTGATCAATAAATATCTCACAAGTCACCCCGTACAGATAATGTCTCCAAATCTTCAAAGCAAAGATCACTGCAGCCATCTCAAGATCATGTGTAGGATAGTTCTGCTCATACTTCTTCAACTGCCTCGAAGCATAGGCTATCACCCTTCCATTCTGCATCAACACACAACCAAGACCAATTCTAGAGGCATCACAATAAACTGTGAACTTATCCACGCTATTAGACAAAGCTAATACTGGCGTTGTGATCAACTTCTCCTTCAACAACTGAAAACTATTCTCACAAGCTTCTGACCACTCGAATCTAACATTCTTCTGAGTTAAGCGAGTCATAAGGGCTACTATTCTGGAAAAATCCTGCACAAACACCTATAATACCCGGTTAAACCCAAAAAACTTCGAATCTCTGTAATAGAAGTAGGTCTAGGCCACTCAGACACTGCCTCAATCTTCTGTGGATCAACCTGGATACCTTCTTTAGACACTACGTGTCCAAGAAAAGAAACACTCTCCATCCAGAAATCAAATTTTGAGAATTTAGCATAAAGCTGATGATCTCTTAGTGTCTGTAGTACAATCCTCAAGTGATATACATGCTCTTCCATACTCCTAGAATATACAGTATATCATCAATGAAGACTACCACAAACTGATCCACATACGGTCTGAATACCCTATTCATCAGGTCCATAAAAGCTGTTGGTGCATTAGTCAAACCAAAAGACATCACCAGAAACTCATAATGGCCATATCGCGTGTGGAATGCTGTCTTAGGAAATATCAGCTTCACTGATACGCAACTGATGATAACCCGACCTTAAGTCAACCTTAGAAAAGAACTATGCACCCTGTAGCTGATCAAACAAGTCATCTATCCTCGGAGAGGATACTTGTTCTTCACTGTCACCTTATTCAGCTCTAAGTAGTCAATGCACAGTCTCAGGGTACCATCCTTCTTCTTCACAAACAGGATTGGTGCACCCTAAGGAGAAACACTAGGTCTAATGAAACCCTTATCCAACAGCTCTTGCAACTGCTCCTTTAACTCTTTCAACTCTGCAAGAGCCATACGATAAGGTGGCATAGATATAGGAGTAGTACCTGGAACCACATCTATATAGAACTCAATCTCTCTGTGAGGTGGTAAACCTGGCAACTCCTCGGGAAAAACATCAGGAAACTCACAAGCAACAGGAACATCTGTGAGTGACAACTTCTCCACTGACGTATCCCTGACCAATGCCAAATATCCTTGACAACCTTTCTTCAACAACTTCCTAGCCGTAATAGCAGAAATAAGATTCTGAGGTGCTGAACTCCTATCACCCACAAACTTAAAATCTTCTTCACCAGGAATTTTGAAAGTCACCTCTTTATTCCTATAATCTACCACAGCATAGTGCTGAGATAACCAATCCATTCCCAGAATAACATCAAACTCCATCACATCCAACAATATCAAATCAGCGGGTAATTCTCTATCTCCCACGAGAACTGGACAACCAAAAAGAACAATATCGGTGTCCAAGGAATCGCTTAGAGGAGTGGCAACAGACAAAGGAAAAGCCATCCTCGAAGCTTGCCAATAAGATTTAGAAGCAAAAACAGGAGAAACAAACGAATGCGTGGCACCCGGATCAAACAAAACCCAAGCATCTAGGTAACAAACAGAAATAATACCTGCCACGACTGCATTAGATGCCTGAGCATCCTGCTGAGTAAGATGGAAAACTCTGGCCTATCCTCGACCTCCCTACTGACTGGTAGAAGCCTAGCCAACACCTCTGGCACCTCCTCTAGTACCTCTACCATGACTCTGTTGTGGAACAAACTGAGTGGAACTCTGATGCTGGGCTGGTGGTAACTGAAATGGCACGGGTGCTGCACTAGCAATCGACTGCTGTGGGAATCGCGGAATCTGCGGCTACTGATACCCTGAATAAGGACACGATCTGGCAAAATGTCCTGTCTGCCCACATCTGAAACATGTCAATGGTGTCAGATAACACGGTCCCTGATGGACTCTACCACAAGTCTGACAAACACTGGCCGCTGATCCAGAACTACGACCACTATTGCTGCTCGAAGCACCTGACCCGAATCTGAATGATCTACGCTGACCTCCACGGCCATATCTACTACTCCGATGCACTCGCTGCTGCTGTCTCTAACTCTGCTGAGTCGGACCTCGCTGCTGACTACTCGAACCAACATGAAAACCAGAATACGGAGTAGTCTGCAATCGACTCGACTGAACTCCTAACTGGTAATAATCAGGCATCGCTCCCTGCCTAACTAGCCTCAGCTCAATCTCCTTGGCTAACTCAATCACAGATTCGAGAGTAAGACCTGTTGTAGGCATACTAGCAAAAGCAGAACCCAAACCAGTAACGTATTTAGTGACTGCGAAATACTGATCTCGCATCAGGTCCTCTACATATCTACCCAGACGAAGAAACTCTCGGGTATACTCCTCTACAGATCGATCTCCACGAGAAATACTGGTCAGACGGAGACGATAACTCAAACGAAGAGGCTCTGGACAGAATCTCCTCATGAACCGCTCTTAAAACTGAGCCCATGTCATCGTCATCATATAGGGC
The DNA here is from genome assembly GCA_947683625.1 of Mallotus nudiflorus. Classification (NCBI taxonomy): domain Eukaryota; kingdom Viridiplantae; phylum Streptophyta; class Magnoliopsida; order Malpighiales; family Euphorbiaceae; genus Mallotus; species Mallotus nudiflorus. Next base: position 229,617 of record CANTUR010001147.1, on the reverse strand, counting down.
TGGATCATCTGAATGAACCAATCTAGAGCTGGTCCCTCGACAGACAACTCAACGATCATAATCCGCTGGTACTCGGTATGAGCAGTCTGAGTCCTAGTCTCAATCGCATGCAGAAAGTCTAAAGGATCAGAAGTACCATCAAAAGCAATCCTGCCAACTCGGGCATAGAATAAAGCTACCTCAGGGTCAGACATACCCTGCTGATAGGCAGGCTGAACAACTGGAGGAACAGGAACATCAAACTCAGGCTCAACAGGCTCCTCATCTTGTAACTCTCTCTACCTACGGCGACCTGCCGCTCCTCGAGGTCTACCTCTGCCATGACCTCTACGTCTAACTGGCTGCTCAGGAGGTAAAACCTCATCCTGAAAAGACTCATCATCCTCGGCCTCAACGATCGGTGGAGCGACACGCGCTCGCCTCCTCATACTGAAAAGACAAACGGAAAGATTCAGACAAAACAGGCAACGGAGGAATAATGCTGAAAACTACAGCAAGGAATACTTATCAAGACATACTCGAACCTAATTCACTGCAGTAGTTCAACAGAAAACACAACTTTGAAAACTAGGGCCATAACTCACACAACTAAGCCCTGACACAAAACTCCGCTCAGATACCAACTTTGTCACGACCCAAAACAGGGGCCATGACCGGCGCTAGGGAACGGGAATTCTTTTGAATCCGGAACCCGTAGTAAGCCTAAAAATAAAATAAATCATGCAATAATAACAATAACACTATAATATGCAGCGGAAATAAAAATCATAAATTCGTAGTATTATTCAAATCAACTGGATTTAAATCAAATCTCATCCCATAGATATATAATCTTTTTAATACAAATCCAGTTTCAATATAATACATCTCTTTAAAATAAAATACATGAAATCCAATACTTTAATTCACAACTACTGCAGTGTCTAGATAAAATAAATAAGACTCAAGTAGATAATTTACACAAAGAAGCCGGGGCGGAAGAAATCCGGCGTATCGACCTGCTACTGAGGTCTGAAGAAGTTGACTCTCCTGAAAAATAGTCAACGGAGGGGAGTCAGACCTCACTGAGTGAATTACTATAGTATATATACATACACACTAAGTGATAATGCATATAGTCAACAGTATATATAATATGTATATATACAGGCAATTGCACACAGATGCAATAAAATCATTTTATATATATTTTCATTAAAAATCATCTTTTATGAAGGATCACATAGAACCCTAGAATAACGCAACCTCAGAAAATAGTGTTAAACAACACTCTAGCCATACAGGCCCACTTATTCCAAATATATCCACTTAATCCATTTGGACAGTAGACTGGCCCCGAGACACTAAGTCAACCGAGCTTCAGCAGTCTGACTGCCAGTGTGATTGGCCCCGAGACACTTGGTCAACCGAGCTCCAGCAATCACACCTCCAAACCATATCTCACACATATCAATAATCACATCAAACCAATATCCACAAATAGTTAGTAGCATAGCCTAAAGCTATAGGCGTACCAGTACGTACTCGGTCCTAGTGCTGCCCACTAGGTAGCACGTTCTATTGATATCCTTCATCATTAATAATATAAAACATTCATTCACAAAAATAAATGATGCATGAAGTTCAATAAAATATCAACATAAACCATATATATACTAGAAATATACCAAAAGTAAATCAAGTATATTTCGAGTATATATACGTCAAATGAATTCAATCAATTTACAATTTAAGCTAGAAATATATTTAAAAACATTTTAAATATGATTTATTAATAAAATATGTATACAATTTATTATATACCAAAAATATACTTAAATACAAATCACATTATTTATGCATATTTAATCAAAATAAAACATATATTTCTAAATCATGCATCCTAAAGCATATATATATATATAGCATAGTAACTCACAAATTAGTGCGCTCCATGAGACGGGTCCGACGGGCCTGGTTCACTAGCCCTCAGTCTCGGCGCAACTAAATAAATAATAAATAATAGACATTAGAATAAACCTAACAGAAATCCTAGAATTCGATCTAGAGTATTAAACACAGAAACAGAATTAGGGTTCGACCGGATATCACGTTTTACGAGAATTCTATCGAAAATCCGGCAGAACCTCCCCTGTAAAACGGACATCTGTCTACTCAAAAGAGTAGAGCCGACCCTGCAAAGAAACACACTTCAAAAATAAACACCACATCTCATTCACAACCCCTCGGTCGGACTCCAGACTACAATCTACCGACCGGGGTTCACAAACACAGAACAATTCTGAAAATACCAAAAATACCCTTATAACATAGAAATTCATTTTATACGTAGAAATTACATAATTAACCTTAAAACACTATAAAAACCGATAAAAACTCATTTTATTAGAAAAATCGTATATTATATATATAATTGAAAATAATTTACGAAAAATAGTTTTAATTAGTTAAAAATACTAAATAATTTGTAGAAATCATTTTTATACCTTAAATAATTATTAAACCAATTAAATTATATTTTTCGCCAATTTAGGGTAAAATTACCAAAATACCCCTATATATATAAATATACTTAAATTACTTCAAAAATTCACCAAAAATTATTCAATTATTCAAAATTAATTTTCTCAACATATTTATCAATAATATCAATAATTAAACTCAATTAACCAATTAATTTCAATTAAAAACACATTTAACCCTAATTTCCCAAATTTACATAAACTTCAATAATTCAAAATAAATACATAGAAATTCATAAAAATTCCAAATAAATTCCTATAATTCATTTCAACACCTAATTCAACCATAAAACACAATTTCATAATTTAAATAATTAATTTCCAAAAATTAGAAAATAATATTAAATATTCAAAAATACCCAAAATCCAAAAAATCTCCAAAAATTCTAAAAAAAATTCATACATGTATATTAAGCTACTAGGATCAACATTTGTGAAGGGAGTTTTCATGAATCAATCAATTCGAAGCTCAAAAAAATCAAAAACCCTAATGTGACCGAAATTGAAAATTCAAAACCTAAGCAAATCTAAACCATTTTAGCTCAAACCAAAGCTTGAATCACACTCACCAGACCTCAAGGAGAAGAAAGAGACCGGCGGTGTCGAAAACGGTGGCCGGAGGAGGGAGAAACGGCGAAGGGAAGATTTCGGCCAAAAGAGGAAAACTAGCTCGCCGGCGCCGGGGCAGGGAGCTGTTGGCGGCGAGGGATGGCTGGGAACGGCGGTGGCAAGCCGGGAGGCACACCGACGGCAAGGGAATGGGATGGCAGATGACGGTTGGTGGTGAGGGGTGGTCGGGCGCAGGAGAAAGAAGAAGAAGAAGAAAAAAAAAGAAAAAGAAAAGAAAAGAAAAAGAAAAAGAAAAAGAAAGAAAAAATAATAATAAAAAAATAATTTTAATAAAATATTTTAAAAAAATCACACCCATACATATAATTTAATATTTTAATAATTTAATACTAAATAAAATAATTAAATAACAATAAACTAATAAATAAATAATATAATATTAGAGTAATTATATATTAAACCCTAATTAAATAAATATCGCACACATACACGGTGTTTAGTAATTTAAAAATACGTATGAGTTCATGCAATTCCGAAAATATATTTAAAATAATTAATAATAAATTATTTACGTGAAAATTTTCCCAAAAATGCAAGTCCCGGGAAAATTTTACGTAAAGCAATGTAAATAATACACAATAATTAAAATAGGTTTTAAATACACATCAACTAGTAAAAATATCGTAGTATTTATACAAAAATTATTAACATTGTATATCTCGATACAGTGTAAAAATATTTTAAAAACACGGGATATTACAATCACATAGAACCCTAGAATAACGCAACCTCAGAAAATAGTGTTAAACAACACTCTAGCCATACAAGCTCACTTATTCCAAATATATCCACTTAATCCATTTAGACAGTAGACTGGCCCCGAGACACTAAGTCAACCGAGCTCCAGCAGTCTGACTGCCAGTGTGATTGGCTCCGAGACACTTGGTCAACCGAACTCCAGCAATCACACCTCCAAACCACATCTGACATATCAATAATCATATCAAATCAATATCCACAATTAGTTAGTAACATAGCCTAAAGCTATAGGCGTACCGGTACGTACTCGGTCCTAGTGCTGCCCACTAGGTAGCACGTTCTATCGATATTCTTCATCATTAATATAAATCATTCATTCACAAAAATAAATGATGCATGAAGTTCAATAAAATAACAACATAAACCATATATATACTAGAAATATACCAAAAGTAAACTAGGTATATTTCGAGTATATATATGTCAAATGAATTCAATCAAATTATAAATTAAGTTGGAAATATATTTAAAAATATTTTAAATATATTTTATTTACAAGACATGCATATAATTTAATATATACCAAAAATAAACCAAAAATATACTTAAATACAAATCATATTATTTATGCATTTTAATCGAAATAGAATATATATTTCTAAATCATGCATCCTAAGCATATATATATAGTATAGTAACTCACCTAATGCGCTCCTCGAGACAGGTCCGACGGGCCTGGTCCACTGGCCCTCGGTCTCGGTGCAACTAAACAAGCAATGAATAATCGACATCAGAATAAACCTAACAGAAATCCTAGAATTCAATCTAGAGTATTTATGTACGGAAATAGAATTTAGGGTTCGACTGGACATCACGTTTTACGAGAATTCTATCGAAAATTCGGCAGAACCTCCCCTGTAAAACAGACATCTCTCTACTCAAAAGAGTAGAGCCGACCCTGCAAAGAAATACACTTCAAAAAATAAGCTCAACACTCAACCACAACCCCTCGGTCGGACTCCAAACTACAGTCTACCGACCGGGGTCCACAAACATAGAATAATTCAGATATACCAAAAATATCCTCACAACATAGAAATAAATTTTATAGGTAGAAATTACATAATTAACCTCAAAACATTGTAAAAACCGATAAAAACTCATTTTATTAGTAAAACCGTATATTATATATATAATTGAAAATAATTCACGAAAAATAGTTTTAATTAGTTAAAAATACCAAATATTTTGTAGAAATCATTTTTATTCCTTAAATAACTATTAAAACCAATTAAATTACATTTTTAGACAATTTAGGGTAAAATTACCAAAACACCCCTATATATATAAATATACTATAATTACTTCAAAAATTCACCTAAAATTATACAATTATCCAAAATTAATTTTCTCAACATATTTATCAATAATATCAATAATTAAACTCAATTAACCAATTAAATTCAAATAAAAACACAATTAACCCTAATTTCTCAAAATCACATAAACTTCAATAATTCAAAATAAATACTTAGAAATTCATAAAAATTCCAAATAAATTCCTATAATTCATTTCAACACCTAATTTAACCATAAACCCCAATTTCATAATTTAAATAATTAATTTCCGAAAATTAGAAAATAATATTAAAATATTCAAAATACCCAAAAATCCAAAAAATCTCCAAAAATTCTACAAAAATTCATACATGTAGATTAAGCTACTAGGAACAACATTTGTGAAGGGAGTTTTCATGAATCATTCAATTCGAAGCTCAAAAAATCAAAAACCCTAATGTGACTGAAATTGAAAATTCAAAACCTAAGCAATTCTAGACCATTTTAGCTCAAACCAAAGCTAGAATCACACTCACTGGAGCTCAAGGAGAAGAAAGAGACCAGCGGTGTCAAAAACGGTGGCCGGAATCGACGAGGGAAGAAGAAGATGCAACTCTCGGCTTCCGGCGAAATCAAGCTTCCCCGACGCCGAAAATGAGCTCTGCAGGCGGCAGAACGGCTAGAGGATGGTGGTGGCACACCGGACGGCACACCCACTGTGAAGAAACGGCAGTAGCAGCGACCGGACGGTGAAGGAAACGGTCGGGAGGAAGAAGAAGCTCACGGGGGCAGTTTTGTAATTTTCCAAACTTTTGTAATTTTGACAATTTTTAATGTATATATGTATATATATATATACTTTACACTATATAATAAAATAATATTAAATTACACACTTTAAATATACACCACACACATAAAATTTAATATTTTAATAATTTATACTAAATAAAAATAATTAAATATCAATAAAACTAATAAATAATTAATAAAATATTAGGGTAATAATAAACCCTAATTAAATGAATATACACACACATAGGCTTTATTTAGTAATTTAAAAATACGTATGAGTTCATGCAAGTCCGAAAATACATTTAAAACAATTGATAATACATTGTTTACGTGAAAATTTCCCCGAAAATGCAAGTCCCGGGAAAATTTTACGTAAAACACTGAAAATAATACACAGTAATTAAAATAGGTTTTAAATACATATTAACTCGTAAAAATATCATATAATATACAAAAATTATTAACACTGTATATCCCGATACAGTGTAAAAATATTTTAAAAACACGGGATATTACACAATAAAATAATAACACTAACACTATTAAAAATAATAACAACAACAACAACAACAATAGCAACAATAAAAAATATTAATAATGCTATTTAAAAATATTAGCAATGAAAATGATTTTAATACTTTAAATAATAAAACTCATAAAATAATTATTTTACGTAAATAAAATATTTAGAATAAAATTAATAGATAATATACACAAATAATGACAATAATATATAAGTAAAATTTAAAATTTTATTAATGTTGCATATCTCAAAATAATTTTATATTATTTAAAATACAGGATCATAACAATTTCTAATTGTCTCACTGCTCAACAACTCGAGTTGGGCCCCACCACTACACCGATATCCAACCAAGAACCAATTTCACAACAATAACAAAATAGTATAATTCTCATTAAAATCATCGATGAATCATAAAAATTTATTTAACCATCATAATTCAATTTATTCCCAAAATAAAATATAAAAGATATTTATTTCCAAAATAAATAATAGAATTCTAATTTATGATTAAAATATCATCAACAAAATCCATTTTTGTATTTTTACAATTAATTTAACATTAATTGCAAACAACTATTCAAATCACTTAAATATATCATAAAATTAGCAAATAATTTATTTGAGCTTAAAAATAATAAATAAATTTATTATTCTATTATTTTCCAAAAATTAATATTAATTAGCTAAAAATAGGAAATAAATTATAAAAATTATTTAATACTATTATTATTCAAAATCTGTCTAAAACATAATAATTAACAATAAATTTAGTTAAAATACAAAAATCACCAATTTATAATTATTTTTCCAAAAATTCAATTTTGGCATAGACTTTCAAAAATTCATAATTAAAAATCTATACATAATTTTACAAAACTTTCTTCACAAAGATTTATCAACATAATATTTAAAATTTATTAAAAATATAAAAAATTTTGTCCCAGAACACTGCATGAACAGTAACCTAGACTCGAAAAATAAAAAATTTCCAAAAAATTAAATAAAAATCATAAATGGATAACTCACAACCTCCACATCAAACTATCTTAAAGAAACTATATTTAATTAAATCTAATTGAAATTCAATTTCACAAATTAAATAAAAAAGACAGAGAATTAATTTCTCAAAATTGAAGTCCTTACCGGTAATAGAACTTGTAATATATTAAGGGGAATGACCACCCAAGAGAAGAGGAACGTTTTGCACCCATCGGCGAGGACTGTTGTTTCTAGAATCAACTCTGACAAGCTCTCCTTCCAAAAATGGCCGAACCAACCGAGAGAGAGAGAAAATGGCGGGAAGAGGAGGAGTTGCTGGTGGTGGCGGTGCGGTGAGGGGGAGGTGGCACAGTAGTGATGACTGTGTCGGTGGTGGGGATGGTGACAGTGTGTGGGAGAGAAGAAGAAAGGAAAGGAAAAGAAGTAGAGGGAAAAGAAATGAGAAAAGGGGAGTGCACGTTTTCTTCCTCTTTATTTATTTTTTATTTTTTTCTAATTACACAAAAGTACAAGAACAACTTAAAATTATATATATATATATATATATATATATATATATATATATATATATATATATATATATATATATATATATATATATACTCTTTAACAATTAATTAAAAATAAAATTTATTAAAATTACACCAGCATTTCTAATCTCATAATAATTAACACTAATTAATTAAAGTAATAATTAAACTTAAAAATCCACATTTAATATTAATAATTAAAAATTCAAATATTTACAATATATATATATATATATATATATATATAACTTGTTTAAATTTTGTGAAAAATCCTTCATATGTTATGTGATTTTTATTACTATTTTTTTATGTAAATTTTTTATCCTAAATTTAATTTCAAAATAATATATATAATTAGTTAAATTTTATACGTAATTATTTTCTTAAAAAAATAAGTGAAACAAACTTCAACTTTGATTATCCGTATATAGTCTATGAGTGTAAGCTAAAGCAACACCAGCCTACTGAAATGGGATTGTATCAACTTGCTTCAAAAGTTCTTCCACTACATGTCCCATGTCATGCTCACTAACTTTATTCTACCTTTTTTTTTTTCATTTGATGGAATGGTTCTATTTATAGTTCTAAAACACTGTTCAAGGCAAGAAACTTAATTCCTTCATGGAATGTGATGATTTAACATTTTTCTCTGAAAATACTTCATCACATATGCCAATGGTTTCAATAATGCAACCTGAGATGAAAATTAATGCGTACAATAACATCGAGACATATATATATATATATATATATATATATATATATATATATATATATATAATTATAACAATTTAATTTTTCTAATATATTGCATTTTATTATTAAATTTATAATATATATAATCATTTTAATATTTATTGATATTTTATATCTTAATTATAAAATATTTATTGTATTATTTATTCATTTCAACTGTTAAAATAATATATAATGTATTGATCCTCCATAAGTAATTCAAATGGTAAAATGTGTGGATATTCAGATTAAAGTAGGGTTGAGTCCCATCCTCCTTACTCTCCATTTCAACTAATTAAAATATATATAAAATGTATTAGCAAGTGGTACTCTGTTTTTCTTTTCTTTTCCATAATAAAAATAATAGTAATAATAATATGCCTTAGAATAAACTGTTTCCAGAATTAGTCAATGACTGAGGAAAATCCTTTACCATAAAAATGTATTTTTTGAGTAGTTTAATAAACTTCTGCAGATGTAACCTTCGACCTTAGTCAATTGCTAATGCTATATGCCCAAAAAAACATGCAAAGCGTACTACACAGTACACAGATTTCTAGCTTTAAGACCTACCTTCCCACTGTAAGTGTACATTCATGCATGTATCTTTTTTTCAATTCTTTGGAATTAATACATTGAAACTTTTTTTTTCTCCAATAATATGTAAAAGGTTATGTGAATTATTCTATCATTTATTTATTTTTAATGTAATGTAAGTATAAGATGTTTTCACTTCATATTGTTCGTGCTCTATGCTTGGCATTGGTCTAAAAAAATGTTAATATGTTGAGAATTCAAATATAAAATTTGTGCTATATCATTAACTTAACTACTGGATTAGATAAAAATTTTTGTATATAAATTATCATGATTATTCATCATTCATGATAAAATATATAAAAAAGTAAAAGAATTCAAATTTAAAAAATTTATCCATATATCTATAAAAAGAATTCAAATTTAAAAAATTTATCCATATATCTATAAGTTAAAGAATAATTATGATATTTTGCCATCTTATTATCTTATTGGAGTTAAATCAGATTAATCAGAGTTCAATTAACTCTTTATACTGAAAAAAAAAAATTTATGATTCTAACTTTTATTTTTATTTTATTTTTTAATTTTTCTACAGTAGATTCATGACTAGCTACAATTCTCAAGTAGTAACCGCTGGAGAGGAAGGGATGATGGCTGGCTGCAGCAGGTAGAGGTTATTTCATGTGTACCTAACCCAACACGTACACCTATAAAATGTCGATTATCTTTCATCTATAGTTCCAAGCACACATGTATATATATTACAATTAACTTGCCCCTTACGCTTCTCTTTCTTTTCTCTTGTATATATATATATGTGTGTGTGTGTGTGTATGTAGCTAGCTTAATTACCATATACCAGACTACAACAAGCTCTGCAAAATTTGATTATTTTTCTCTATTTCAGGCTTCATCAAGATGGCCCGTTTTAGCAGAAATGCTGTAATCTTTCTTGTTGTGTTCCTGTGCCATTTTCCATATTTTCAGGCAAGAAAGCTTTCTGTAATGGATGTCAGTGTTCTTCGTAATAGTGATAAAGGAGATATTTCCAGGACTCACGGATTCCTTGGGGGGGCACTGGGGTCAGTTCCAAGCCCTGGGGTTGGCCATCGCCAAGTTTTGCAGCCAGCTGTTTCGAGCCGAGGAACTAGCAATGCTGACAGTTCTTCTGATCAGTCGGTTCCAAGCCCTGGTGTTGGGAACCGCTATCAAATTTGGCAGTCAGATACGGCTTCTGCAACTCAGATTAATGGTCGTACTCCGCGCTCTCCTCCAGGCCCTAGAACTGGAAATGGTCAAGTTCTGAAGCCAGCTCCGAGTCTTGCCATTGGCAATTAAAAAATATAATACAGTACACATTAAAAAAATTCTATGAATTCAGCATTGCCATTAAAATGAACTTGATTAATTTTATGTTTTACACGTATAATTATAAATAATCATGGTCATATATATCAATAATGAAGAATTGAATTAATCAGAGTTCAGTGGACTCTAAGTACGGATTGTTAAAAAAAAAAGATGCTATGAAATTTAATACAAAATTAAAGCAATTGATATTCTGATATTAGCCATGAACATATATATATATATTGCATTATAATAATTATGATAATTGTATGTTCAGGAGTGATCCCTCTCAGCGTCATATTTTGTTTTTACTTTGGCATAAATTTATAAAAAGTAAAAATATAGATGACCAAAGTTTTTGTTTTGGTGCTGTCGAAATTATAAATTAATATCAGAAATTATTGATTACAAACAGACCAATTAATTTAATTATATTAAAATATAAATAAAATAAAGCAATTCAAATAGATGCATGAAGTGCTCTTAATTTAGTGCCGTAGTAGCAAAAAAATTGAATACATGTTATAACCAAAAAATATAAATTCAACTCATATGCAATTCAGAGAAAATATCTGAATTTAGATACCTTTCTCTTATGGATAAAAAAAAAACCCTGTAATTATGAAATAGGGGTGCATAAACCTTCCGAGCAAATTCAATCGAAAATCAAACCAATCCTGTTTGATTTGCTTTGGTTTGCTTGATTCATATTTTTTATTTTTGAACAAATCTGAATTAAATTGAAATTTTAATTCAGTTCAGTTTTCTATTTAAAAATTCGGTTAAGTGAATTAATCAAATAAATTGAAATTTAATTTTTTTTTTATTTTGTAATTTTAAATATATATTATAATAATCTAATAAAAAATATTAAAATAATTTATATTTATAAAAATTCAGTTTGATTCGATCAATTTAATTTTTATTTTAAAAATTTTGATTTTTCAATACAATTTCATTTCCAATTTAATTTGATTCGGATTTTATTTGGGTTGATTCAGTTAATTAGATTTGGTTCGAAAATTGTCCAAACCAATTGAACCAACCAAATACATACCCCTAATTATAATATATGTAATTTATAATAATTTTCTTATTTAGAATAAAAAAATATTTTTCACTAGAACTTTATTTATTCAATTTGACCAATTTACTTTTTTTTTTTTTTTTCACTTGAAGATATATCAAGTATTATATATATAACTGAATCTATTTTCCTTCATTATGTATTTTTACCCATAAATGAAGCAAATTAATTACTGAGTTGGAAAACTAATTAATTTATGTTTAAACAATGTAAGAAAAGAAAGAGAAAAAGAAAAAGAAATAGACTAAAAGGATTGGTCTTGAATCCAATTTTCAATGTCGATATAAGACATGCTGGTTAATTCCATCACTGTTTCATGGCTTAGTTTCTTCATCCACTTCACCCTCTTTGTAGTGTCTGCTCCTGGTCCATGGTTACCATACTCTGCAAACGTTATCTTGTTCCTGTATGTATTAAAACCACTTTAGTAAACAATTGCACCCATTAAAACCTTAACACAAAATATTGCATGTTCTACACTTTGGTTGAGTACTCTTATGAATACACAATTGTATGCTTTTTTTTTTTTTGAACATTATACATTAAGAAATTAGAGAAAAAAAAAATATACTCGATCTTGATCACTCACAGTACCTATTAGAGGTTCGGCTATTAGACCAAAACCTCACAAACAATTTTATGTCCATTTAAATTACTACAAAATCACATAAAATCAATATAGTATACCTATATATATATATGAGGCACTTAATATTTTTTTAAGGATTTTTATATAAATTTTCTTTTGTGTTTATTTTTTATGATGAATTTTTTAAAAAATTAAAAATAATAGACTAGATTGATCAGAAAGGTTAAAAACTTACTCATGGTCAGCAAAATTCCAAGCTTTCCAGCCCTCAGGTTGTACTAGAAACATTGGATTCACAGAATAAAACAACTACTTGTAAAAAAAAAAAAATCATCTATAGTAATTTATATAATGGTCAATCACAACTATGTAGATTTCCTTTTAAAAATGTTCTTTTTATCAAAACAACTATTTGTAAATTATAGTTATATAGCTAACGAGGTTTAGACTAAGATCCTGAAATTTCAATTTGCAGCATCACTTAAAAATTTATTTTTTATTTATCATGAGTAGAACACACTATTGTGGTGTCCTACACTCATAAAGAAATACATTAAATTTTTACCATATCATTGGTGCTCTATAATTGGCATTTATCTAAAAAAATTTTAATCTATTGAGAATTTAAATAAAAAATTTGTGCTATAAAAATAACTTGATTACTGGACTAGCTCATATTTTTGTATACAAAGTATCATGATTATCTATCATTCATGATAAAATATATAAAAAGTGAAAGAATTCAAATTTAAGAAATTTATCTATATTGAGATATACATATCTACCACCTGTAAGTGATAAAATAATTGTATTGTTGTTTTGCCGCTTTTGTAATCTTATTTGAGTCAAATTAGATTAATTAGAGGTCAATTTAGACTATAAAATAATTATATGGTTCCAATTTTTATTATAATTTTTTTTACAATAGTTTCGTGACTAGCTACGATTCTCAAGTACTAACTACTTGAGACGAAGGGATGATTGCTGGCTGCAGCAGGTAGAGGTTATTTCATGTGTGCCTAACCCAAATTCCAAAACACGTACACCTATAAACTGTCGATTATCTTTCATCTATAGTTCCAAACACACATGTATATATGTTATGGTACTCTAGATTACAATTAACTTGTCCCTTACGCTTCTCTTTCTTTTCTCTTGTATATATATATGTACATGTGTGTGTGTATGTAGCTAACTTAATTACCATATACCAGACTCCAACAAGCTCACCAACCTGCAAATTCTGACTATTTTTCTCTATTTTAGGCTTCATCAACATGGCCCGTTTTAGCAGAAATGCTGTAATCTTTCTTTCTGTGTTCCTGTGCCATTTTCCATATTTTCAGGCAAGAAAGTTTTCTGTAATGGATTTCAGCGTTCTTCGTAATAGTGATAAAGGAGATCTTTCCAGGACTCACCGATTCCTGGGGGGGTCACATCCAAGCCCTGGGGTTGGCCATCGACAAGTTTTGCAGCCAGCTGTTTCGAGCTGAGGACCTAGCAATGCTGGCAGTTCTTTGGTTGAGTCGGTTCCAAGCCCTGGGTTTGGCCATCGCCAAGTTTTGCAGCCAGCTGTTTCGAGCCCAGGAACCAGCAATGCTGGCAGTTCTTTGGCTCGGTGGGTTCCAAGCCCTGGAGTTGGGCACCGCTATCAAGTTTGGAAGTCAGATACGGCTCCTGCAACTGAGATTAATGGTCGTACTGTGCGCTCTCTTCCAGACCCTGGAACTGGAAATGGTCGAGTTCTGAAGTCAGCTCCGAGTCTTGCCATTGGCAATTACAAAATCTAATATAGTACACATTAAAAAAAATTCTATGAATTTAGCATTGGCATTAAAATGAACTTGATTAATTTTATGTTTTACCTGTATAATTGTAAATAATCATGGTCATGTGTACTAATAAGAAAGGTCCAACAATAAAGAGTTGATTAATAAAAGTTTAGTAAACTTTTTAATATCGATCGTTGAAAAAAATTGAATGCTGTGAAATTTAATATAAAATTCTGATATTAGTGATGAAAAAAAATAAAATAAATTTATTTCCTTTTGTACCACTAATAAATATATATATTTGTTTTTTGAATATCTTGGATGTACGAATGCATTATAATAATTATGATAATTGTATGTTCAGGAATGATCTCTGTTAGTCTAATATTTTGTTTTTACTTTGGCATAAATTTATAACTAGGAAAATTATAGATGATCAAAGTTTTATTTTGGTGCTGTCGAAATTATAAATTAATATAAGAAATTATTAGTTACAAACAGACCAATTAATTTAATTATATTCAAATATAAATAAAATAAAGTAATTCAAATAGATGCACGAAGTGCTCTTAATTTAGTGCCCGAGTAGCAAAAAAAAAAGGGAATACATATTATAACCAAAAGATATATATATATCAACTCATATTCAATTCAGAGAAAATTTATCAATTTATATACCTTTCTTTTATGTATTAAAAAAAAACTGCAATTATGAAATAGGAGTGTTTAAACCTTCCAAACAAATTGAACCGAAAATCAAACTAATCTAATTTGGTTTATTTAGTTTGCTTGGTTCATATTTTTTATTTTTTAACCGAACTGAATTAAATCAAAATTTTGATTAAGTTCAATATGGATTTAGAAAGTTTGACTAACCGAATTAATTGAATAAATCGAAATTTAATATATTTTTTATTTTTAAATTTTAAATATTATAATAATTTAGAAAAAATATTAAAATAATTTATATTTGTAAAAATTCAATTTGGTTCAGTGGATTCGGTTTTCATTTTAAAATTTTTGATTTTTCAATGCGATTTGAGTTCAAGTCTTATTTAAATTCGGTTCAATTTGGTTAAATTCGATTAGAAAAACCGTTCAAAACTGACTAAACCGACAAAATGTATACCCCTAATTATAAATATGTAATTTATAATAATTCATTTTCTTATTTAGAGTAAATATTTTTCACTAGAACTTTGTTTATTCAATTTTACCAATTAAAATTTTTTTAACCTAAAGATATACAAAGTACTTTGAAAATTTCAAAATAACTAAGAATATAACTGAATCTATTTTCCTTCATTATGTATTTTTACGCATAAATGAAGAAAAATAATTATTGAGTTGCAAAACTAATTAATTTATGTTCAAACAATATGAAGAAAAGAAAGAGAAAAAGGAATAGGCTAAAAGGATTGGTCTTGAATCCAATTTTCAGTGTCGATATAATACATGCTGGTTAATTCCATCACTGTTTCATGGCTTAGTTTCTTCATCCACTTCACCCTCTTTGTAGTGTCTGCTCCTGGTCCATAGTTACCATACTCTGCAAACGTTATCTGGTCCCTGTTTGTATTAACATACAAGCACTCATTAAAACCATAAAACAAAAAATATTGCGTGTTCTACACTTTGGTTGAGTACTCTTATGACTATACAATTGTATGCCCCCTTTTTTTTTTTATAACATTATACATGGAAAATTGGAGAAGAAAAAATAGAGACTTGATCCGGATCACCCATAATATCTATCAAAGGTACATCCATTAGACCAAGAGCTCATTGGTAACTGTATGTTAATTACTACAAAATCACATAAAATCAACATAGTATATCTGATATATATATATGAGGCACTTAATATTTTTTCGTAAAGATTTTTATATAAATTGTTTTTTGTGTTTATTTTTTATGATGAAAATCTTTTGAAAAATTAAAAATAATAGACTAGATTGATCAGAAAGGTTAAAAACTTACTCATGGTCAGCAAAATCCCAAGAATTCCAGCCCTCAGGTTGTACGATATTAGAAAAATTGGATTCATAGAATAAAACCCTTGAATAACCTCTCCATGGCCTTCCTAAGTAGGATGAGCCTTTGCCAAAGACATTGCATCCCTTGAACACAAAACCATTTGCATCATTTGGATTGGTTCTTCCTTGTGCAGTGATAAAACCATCTCCAAGCACTTGTATGGCACAATCCTATAACCAAATGCAGAGGAAAAAAAAAATCATTGATAGAAATTTATATAATGGTCAATCACAACTATGTAGATTTCCTTTAAAAAATTTTCTTTTTAGATCAAAACAACTACTTGTAAAGTATAGTTATATAGCTAATGAGGTTTAGACTGAGATCCTGAAACTTCAATTTGTAGCAGTATCTAAATTTTTTATCATTTATCGTAAGTAAAATTCATGATTATGGTGTCCTACACTCATAAGTAAATAGATTTAATTTCTATCTTTTACTAACAATCAGGATGACTAACATTCCCTTGTTAGGACCCACTTGTGTAGTGTCTCACTCTAAGCAGTAATTAACATATCCCCTTTCCCGCTAACACTAACAGCTAACCAATTATGACCCGATGAAATTCTAACAAGCGACAAAGTTTAAAAAAATAATCAGCACGACTGTAGAGTCAGAACAAACGGTGGAAAAAAATTATAATTATTAATCATGAAGTAGGCACAAGAAATGTACAAAATTTCAAAAGAAAAAAATCTACCTCATAAATAGATTGGCCACTACCAAAGATAAAATCAACAGAACCCTGAATGGTGCATTTTTTGAAGTAATGCCTGCCTTGATCATCCCACAAAGTGTCTTGAACCCCGGCAAAACCACACTGGTAAAATGCACACTTATCGCCGGCAATAATAGCAGCAACAGCCGGTACTCTGGGGTTGTTGCTGTTGAGGAAGTTATATGAATTCTGTTCAAAAGAAAATAGAATCAAACAAATTCAATGAAACATGAATATATTCAACCTATATATATATATATATATATATATATATATACATACAACCATGCATAACATTTAGAGCAATTTCTTACCACAAATCTAATGCTTTTAACTCTAATATTATCTGCCAAAGACATAAACGTGGGGCTTTGTGATATTGAGTCATGATCATCCCATATGATCTGAGTCCTTCTTTTTGCTTCTCCTGTAAGTATTATGAATGGTTTATCATATGGGATCTTCACCTTCTCCCTATAGAATGCATAATAACATTAATTATGTAAATGGAAAGGAAAAAACATTCATTGGCAAAAAATCATTTTTCACACTGATCAAGAAAGCTTGTAGCCTGGTAGTAAAAAGAGAGATGATTTTACCTATATATACCAGCCTTGATATAGATACAAATCCAGTGCTGGTTGTTTGATGGAACAGAATCAATAGCAGACTGAACTGTAGAAAAATTGCCATGGCCTGACTGATCAACAAGGATTGGTGCATACTTCTTACCATTTCTATAACATTTACTCTGTCGATGGAATTTGGAATTGGCCATTAGTCCAAAGTGGGTGCTGCATATCAATAAAGCCAAGCACAAACATGAGCACCATGGAAGCAATTTCTTCATGGCTACAGATGAGAACTCAATTTAAAAAAAAAAAATCAGAAAAAACAAAAGAAGAGGAAGAGGAAGAGCAAATGATGAAGCAAAAGAGAAATGATTGTGAGTATAGTGGAACGGAATGCTAACTCATTAAGGTAGTAATAATTATTCTTCATAATTAAAAATATATAAAATGAAGGGTTTTCCTTAAGGAGATGATGGAAAGTCAATAATTTTATTGATTCTTAAAAAAAAATCTCATATGTGATTCTTATTATAATGTATATATCACATTCATTTTCCTTCTTAGTATTGATTTTAAGCACTAATTTATATTTTCTTTCTTTCCTTATATTATATGTACATGAATCACTCTACTTTCTTCAATAAATTTATATTTAATATATACTTAAGATTAAATATTTTTTTTACTAGAACAACAAAATTATTGCTGAAGTAATAAGGAAGAAATCTATAATCATGGAACCTGTCTTGGAAATGTAGGTATCGATTATAAGGGAGATATACATAAATCCAATGGAAATAAATTAGGAAAAAAAATTTCAACTAAAGGTGAACCAAAACTGACATTTTTTATACTGCAATTTTTTATACTATTTTTTGAGAAGAAATTATTAGAATTTGAGTATTTGATCTTACATATATATGAAGCATGCAATCAATCAACAAAATTAAACAATTTATATGTTGTAAAGTTCACAGTTAATATTTGAACTTTGACATATATGATAGAATGGAAAACATTGGATAATTAGAGTCTTCTTCATGCCTTCCCCTCTTAATTATAAATTACAAATTTTATTTATAAGTATAAGAAATTTCATGCTAAAGTACTGTTGTGTGAGAATCATTATTTTAACAAATGCACCAATTACAAACTCATGTAATTTTTTAATCAATATCATGAATCCAAATGATCCATATCACAAAAAAAATATACGTACATGATAATAAATCAAGAGTGCAACGCATAAAAGTTAATTTTTCAATATACTGGTGAGTGAGGTGAGAGTTTAGTCTACTCGCCAAACCTCTCCAATGTAATTGGATTAAAAAATAATAATAATTATACCCTTTATCATTATCAATGATACTAGTGCTGAAATTAGGGAAAAAATAATTATCATCTTATCATTATCAAGGTAATAATTATTGGGTTTCATGATTCCATATGCATCGGAAAAATAAAATTTGAATCACAAACCTGAACCCGAATCTAAGTAATTCGATTAATTGATTAAATTTAGAGTTTTTGTTTTCTTACCACAAACGCAGAAGAGACAAGAAATCTGGAAGGAAGAGAGGAAATTCACTTCGGTGACTGTCACGACCCAAAACAGGGGCCATGACCGGCGCTAGGGGACGGGAATTCTTTCGAATCCGGAACTCGTAGCAAGCCTAAAATAAAAATAAAACATGCAATAGTAATAATAACAGTATTTAATGCAGCGGAAATAAAATCATAAATATCAAGATAATAATCCACCACGGGATTTAAATCAAATCCATATCTCATATATAAATAAATTCTTTAATACAAGTTTCAGTTCAAATTCTTAAAATACATAACTCACACCAATATAATACATAAAACCCACAATTTATTTACAACTACTGTAGTGTCTAGATTATAAAAATAAAACTCAATGTAGCAGTTTACATAAGGAAGACGGGGCAGAAGAAATCCAGCGTACAGGCCTGCTACTAAGGTCTGAAGATGATGACTCTTTTGAAAAATAGTCAACGGAGGGGAGTCAGACCTCACTGAGTGAATTACTATAAAATATATATATATGCATACTAAATGCCAATGCACACAGTCAAAAGTATATATAGTATGTGTGTATACAAGCAATTACACACAAATGCAATAAAATCATTTAATATATATTTATTAAAAATCACAGTTTATGAAGGATCAAATAAAACCCTAGAATATCGCAACCTCAAACAGTGTTAGACAACACTTTAGCCACACAGGCTCACTTATATCCAAATATGTTCACTTGTTCCATTTGGACAGTAGACTGGCCCTGAGACACTAAGTCAACCGAACTCCAGCAGTCTGACTGTCAGTGTGATTGGCCCCAAGACACTTGGTCAACCGAGCTCCAGCAATCACACCTCCAAACCATATCTCACACATCAAATAATCATAACCAATCAATATCCACAAATGGTTAGTAATATAGCCTAAATGTTATAAGCGTACCGGTACGTACTCGATCCTAGTGCTGCCCACTAGGTAGCACGTTCTATTGATATCCTTCATTAAAATATAAAGCATACATTCATAAAAATAAATGGTGCATAAAGTTAATTATAAATAGCAACATAAACCATATATATATATATACACTAGAAATATACCAAAAGTAAACCAGGTATATTTCGAGTATATATAGGCCAAAGAAATCCATACAGATTACGAAATAAACTAGAAATATATTCAAAAACATTTTAAACCTAATTTATTAGTAAAACATGCATATAATTTAAAATATACCGAGAATATACTAAAGATAAACCAAAATAAACTAAAAATAAACTTAAGTAATAATTGAATTATTTATGCATAATTAATCAAAATAAAACATATATTTCTAAATCATGCACCCTAAAGCATATATATATATATAATAGTAACTCACACTTATTGCGCTCCTCGAGATGGATCCGACGGGCTTGGTCCATTAGACTTCGATCTCGGTGCAACTAAACAAATAATAAATAACAGACATTAGAATAAACCAAACAGAAAATCCTAGAAACTCGATCTAGAATATTGGACACAGAATCAGAATTAGGGTTCGACCGGACATCACGTTTTATGAGAATTCTACCAAAAATTCGGCAGAACCTCCCCTGTAAAACGGACATCTCTCTACTCAAAGAGTAGAGCCAGCCCTGCAAAGAAATGCACTTCGACAACCCCTCGGTCGGACTCCAAACTACAGTCTATCGACCGGGGTTCACAATTCACAGAATAATTATAAAAATACCCTTATATCATAGAAATACATTTAATAATTAGAAATTACGTAATTAACCCTTAAACACAGTAAAAACCGATAAAACTCATTTTGTTAGAAAAATCGTATATTATATATAGAATTGAAAATAATTCACGAAAAATAGTTTTAATTAATTAAAAATACTAAATAATTTGTAGAAATCATTTTTATACCTTAAATAACTATTAAAACCAATTTAATTATATTTTTAGTCAATTTAAGGTAAAATTACCAAAATGCCCATATATATATAAATATACTAAAATAAATCCAAAAATTCACCAAAAATAATATAATTGCACAAAATTAATTTTCTCAACATATTTATCAATAATATCAATAATTAAATTCAATTAACCAATTAATTTCAATTAAAAACACAATTAACCTAATTTTCCAAAATTACATAAACATAAATAAATTCAAAATAAATACATAGAAATTCATAAAAATTCCAAATAAATTTCTATAATTCATTTTAACACCTATATTTATCATAAAAAAATTTCATAATTTAAATAATTAATTTTCGAAAATTAGAAAATAATAATAAAATATTCAAAAATACCCAAAAATCAAAATAAACTCCAAAAATTCTACAAAAATTCACACATAAAGATTAAGCTACTAGGATCAACATTTGTTAAGGGACTTTTCATGAATCATAGAGAAAAGCTCAAAAAAAATTCAAAAATCAATTTCGGCCAACATGGAAAAATCGAAAAACAGAACAATGGAGAGAGTTTAAGCTCAAACCAAAGCTAGAATTGAGATCACTGAAGCCTAAGGAGCTCAAAGACACCAAAAACGCGAAGAATGGTGGCTGGAGGACGAAGAACGGTGGAAGCTTGAATTCTCGGCCAAAAATGGAGGAAATCGTGCTGATCGGCGCTAGAGAAGACAACAGAGATGGCGGGACTTGCTGGCGAAGTGGTAGTCGACGGTGGAAGGCTGGGAGGCGCTCTGAATGGCAGCGAGCGGACGGCGAGGGTGAGGGGTAGTGTCGGGGAAGGAAAGGAAAATAGAAGAGAAAAGAAAAAAATGAATTTTATATATATATATATATATATATATATATATATATATATATATATATATATTAATAATAGTTTAATAATTTATAATATAGTATATTAACACAATACTTGGAAAAATTACACACCACATATATATATCAACTTAATATTATATATATATATATATATATATATATATATATATATATATATAACACATAACTTAATACAACTATATATTATATACATTCAATATTAAAATAATTATCAAACCCTAAAATATTTAAATATAAGGGTGTATATATATATATATATATATATATATATATATATATATATTTTAATATGACATTTAAAATCATTCATGAGTTCATGCAAATTCAAAAATTTACCTAAAATAATCAATATTAAAATATTTACGTATCATTTTCCCCGAAAATATAATTCCCGGGAAAATTTTACGTAAAATACTTAACATAACATAAAATAATTATAAATCAATTTTAATTAAATAACAACTCATGAAATGTCATAAATATACACAAAAATTATTAACACTGCATATCCCGATGCAGTATTAAAAATATTAAAAACACGAGATATTACAGTCTCCCCCCCTTATAAGAATTCGTCCCCGAATTCCAGAAAGAAAATGGTCACAAGATCAAGAAGGGAAGAGATACGGGTAAGAAGCTTGCATCTCAGCTTTAGTCTCCCACGTATGCTCCTCGACTCTGTTGGTATGCCACAGAACCTTGACCATCGGAATCTGCTTCGACCGCAACTGTCAGACTTGATAATCAATGATCGCCACAGGTTCTTCTATAAATGTCAAATCTTCACTCACTTCTACACTGTCAGGCTGCAACACGTGTGAAGGGTCTGAGATATACTTCCTCAGCATAGAGATATGAAATACTGGATGCACCTGTGACATACTCGGAGGTAAATCCAACTGATATGCAACAGTGCCAACTCTCTCCAGAATCTCAAACGGTCCGATATATCTCGGTGCCAACTTACCCTTCCTGCCAAATCTCATCACACCCTTCATCGGAGATACCTTCAGAAAAATAAAATCTCCAACCTGAAACTCCACATCTCTACGTCTAGGATCCACATAACTCTTATGTCTACTAACTGCGGTCTTTAATCTGCGCTTAATCACGACGACTTTCTCTGCAGCATCCAGAACCATCTCAGGTCCAGTCAAAGCTCTTTCACCAATCTCATCCCAACTCAAAGGGGATCTACACTTCCTTCTATACAACGCCTCGTATGGTGCCATACCAATACTGCTATGGTAGTTGTTATTATATACAAACTCTACGAGTGGCAAATGATCATCCCAGCTTCCTCCTAAATCCAGGACACACATCCTCAATATATCTTCCAGTGTCTGGATCGTCCTCTCAGACTGACCATCTGTCTGAGGATGAAAAGCAGTATTGAAGTCCAACTTAGTGCCCATCGCTTCCTGCAACTTCTGCCAAAAATGAGAGGTAAACACTGAACCTCTATCTGACACAATGGACACAGGTACTCCATGAAGGCACACGATATACTTCACATATAACTTCGCCAATCTAGCTACAGAATAGGTGGCTTTCACAGGTAAGAAATGTGCAGACTTTGTCAACCTGTCTACAATCACCCAGATGGAATCGTATCCATCCTTAGAATGAGGTAAACCGATCACAAAATCCATAGCTATCCTTTCCCACTTCCACTCTGGAATAGGAAAAGGTTGAAGCTTCCTAGAAGGCTTTTAATGTTCAACTTTCACTTGCTGACACGTCAGGCACTTAGCAATATAATCAGCGACATCCTTCTTCAATCCATCCCACCAGTATAAGTCTCTGATACTGTGGTACATCTTAGTGACACCCGAATGTACGCTATAGGCTGTAGAATGTGCTTCCTCTAGGATCTCTTCTCTCAAATCATCCACATTAGCAACACACAATCTACCACTTATCCACAACACACCGTCATCATCGAGTGTGAAATCAGTGAACTTCCCTGCTCTGACATTCTCTGTAAGCTCTTCTAGAATAGGATCTCGACTCTGAGCTGCTTTAATCCTATCCCTTAGTACAGATCGCACCTTAAACTGAGCTAGTAGTCCACCTGACCTACTGATCTTCATCATTAGACCTTGATCCACCAATAGATGCAACTCCTGGATCAACGGTATCCTCTCAACACTGATATGAGCAAGACTGCCTGAGGACTTTCTACTCAAGGCATCTGCTACCACATTAGCCTTGCCTAGATGATATAAGATCTCACAGTCATAATCTTTTAATAATTCCAACAATCTCCTCTACCTCAGATTTAGATCTCTCTACTGAAAAATATACTTAAGGCTCTTGTGATCAGTAAATATCTCATAAGTCACCTCGTATAGATAATGTCTCCAAATCTTCAGAGCAAAGATCACTGCAGCCATTTCAAGGTCATGTGTGGGATAGTTCTGCTCATGCTTCTTTAACTACCTCGAAACATAAGCTATCACCCTTCCATTCTGCATCAACACACAACCATGGCCAACTCTAGAGGCATAATAATAAACTGTGAACTTGTCCACACTATTAGGCAAAGCTAACACTGGCGCTGTGGTCAACTTCTCCTTCAACAACTGGAAGATATTCTCACAAGCTTCTAACCACTCGAATCTAATATTCTTCTGAGTCAAGTGAGTCATAGGGGCTGCAATTCTGGAAAAATCTTGCACAAACCGCCTATAATACTTGGCTAAACCCAGAAAAATTCGAATCTCAGTAACAGAAGTCGGTCTAGGCCACTCAGACACTGCTTCAATCTTCTATGGATCAACCTGGATACCTTCTTTAGACACCACGTGTCCAAGAAAAGAAACACTCTCCATCCAAAAATCACACTTTGAGAATTTAGCATAAAGCTGATGATCTCTCAATGTCTATAGTACAATCCTCAAGTGATATACATGCTCCTCCATACTCCTTGAATAAACCAGTATATCATCGATGAAGACTACCACAAACTGATCCATATACTATTTGAATACCCTGTTCATCAGGTCTATAAAAGCTGCTGGTGCATTAGTCAAACCAAAAGACATCACCAGAAACTCATAATGGCCATATTGAGTGCGGAATGTTGTTTTAGGAATATCAACTTCACTAATCCGCAACTGATGATAACCCAACCTTAGATCAATTTTAGAAAAGAACTGTGCACCCTATAGCTGATTAAACAAGTCATCTATCCTCGGCAGAGGATACTTATTCTTCACTGTCACCTTGTTCAGCTCTCTGTAGTCAATGCATAGTCTCAGGGTACCATCTTTCTTCTTCACAAATAGGACTGGTGCACCCCAAAGAGAAACACTGGGTCTGATGAAACCCTTATGCAACAACTCTTGCAACTACTCCTTCAACTCTTTCAACTCTGCAGGAGCCATTCTATAGGGTGGCATAGATATATGAATAGTACCTGGAACCACACCTATACAAAACTCAATCTGTCTGTGAGGTGGTAAACCTAGCAACTCCTTAGGAAAAATATTAGGAAACTCACAAGCAATAGGAATATCTGTGAGTGACAACTTCTCCACTGAAGTATCCCTGACTAATGCCAAATATCCCTGACATCGTTTCCTTAACAACTTCCTAGCCGTAATAGCAGAAATAAGATTCTGAGGTGCTGAACTCCTATCACTCATAAACATAAAATCTTCTTCATCAGGAATTCTGAAAGTCACCTCTTTATTCTGACAATCTACCACGACATAGTACTGAGATAACCAATCCATTCCCAGAATAACATCAAACTCCATCACATCCAACAGAATCAAATCAGCGGGTAATTCTCTATCTCCTATGAGAATTGGATAACCAGAAAGAATAATATCGGTGTCCAAGGAATCGCTCAGAGGAGTGGCAACGAATAAAGGAAAAGCCATCCTCGAAGCTCGCCAACAAGACTTAGAAGCAAAAATAGGAGAAACAAACGAATGCGTGGCACCTGGATCAAAAAAAACCCATGCATCCAGGTAACAAACAGAAACAATACCTGCCACGACTGCATTAGATGCCTAAGCATCCTGCTGAGTAAGGTGGAAGACTCTGGCCTATCCTCGACCTCCCTACTGACTGGTAGAAGCCTAGCCAACACCTCTGGCACCTCCTCTAGTACCTCTACCATGACTCTACTGTGGAATAAGCTGAGTGGAACTCTGATGTTAGGCTGGAGGTAACTGAAATGGCATGGGTGCAACACTAGCAATCGATTGTTGTGGAAATTACGGAATCTACGGCTGCTGATACCTGGAGTAAGGACACGATCTGGCAAAATATCCTGCTTGCCCGCATCTGAAACATGTTAGTGGTGTCAGATAACACGATCCCTGATGGACTCTACCGCAGGTCTGGCATACACTGGCAGCTGATCCAGAACTGCGACCACTACTGCTGCTCGAAGCACCTGACCCAAATCTAAACGGTCTACACTGACCTCCACAGCCATGTCTACTGCTCTGATGCACTCGCTGATGTTGCCTCTGACTCTGTTGAGTCGGACCTCACTGCTGACTACTCAACCCAACATGAAAACTCTAATATGGTGTAGTCTGCAATTCACTCGACTGAACTCCCAGCTGGTAGTAATCAAGCATCGCTCCCTGCCTAACTAGCCTCAGCTCAATCTCCTTGGCTAACTCAATCACAGATTCTAGAGTAAGGCCTGCTGTAGGCATACCAACAAATGCTGAATCTAATCTAGTAACATATGTATCCTCTGCATATCTACCCAGTCGGAGAAACTCTCGGGTGTACTCCTCTACTGATCGATCACCATAAGAAATGCTGGTCAACCAGAGATGATAGCTCATACGAAGAGGCTTTGGACAGAATCTCCTCATAAATCGCTCTCGAAACTAAGCCTAGGTCATCGTCATCATATAAGGTTGGATCATCTGAATAAACCAGTCTAGGGCTGGTCCCTCGACAGACAACTCGACGATCATGATCCGCTGGTACTCGGTGTGAGCAGTCCGAGTCCGAGTCTCAATCGCGTGCAGAAAGTCTAACGGATCAGAAGTCCCATCAAACGCAATCCTGCCAACTCGGGCATAGAACAATGCTGCCTCAGGGTCAGACATACCCTACTGATAGGTAGGCTGAATAGGCAGAATAATTGGAGGTACAGGAACATCAAACTCAGGCTCAACAGGCTCCTCGTCCTGTAACTTTCTCTGCCTACGGCGACCTGCTGCTCCTCAAGGTCTACCTCTGCCACGACCTCTACGTCTAACTGGCTGCTCAGGAGGTAAAACCTCATCCTGAAAAGACTCATCATCCTCGGCCTCAACGATCGGTGGAGCGACACGCACTCACCTCCTTATTCTGAAAAGACAAAAGGAAAGATTCAGACGAAACAGACAACGGAGGAATAACGTAGAAAACTAAAGCAAGGAATACTTATCAAGACGTACTCGAACCTAATTCACTACAGTAGTTACCAAAAGAAAACAAAACTTTAAAACTAGGGCCACGACTCACACAACTAAGCCCTGACACAGAACTCCGCTCTGATACCAACTTTGTCACGACCCAAAACAGGGGCCATGACCGGCGCTAGGGAATGGGAATTCTTTCAAATCTAGAACTCGTAGCAAGCCTAAAATAAAAATAAAACATGCAATAGTAATAATAACAGTATTTAATGCAGAGGAAATAAAATCATAAATATCAAGATAATAATCCACCACGGGATTTAAATCAAATCCATATCTCATATATAAATAAATCCTTTAATACAAGTTTTAGTTCAAATTCTTAAAATACATAACTCACACCAATATAATACATAAAACCCACAATTTATTTACAACTACTGCAGTGTCTAGATTATAAAAATAAAAGTTAAGTTAGCAGTTTACATAAGGAAGCTAGGGCGGAAGAAATCTGGCGTACAGGCCTGCTACTGAGGTTTGAAGACGATGACTCTCCTGAAAAATAGTCAACGGAGGGGAGTCAGACCTCACTGAGTGAATTACTATAAAATATATACATGCATACTAAATGCCAATGCACACAGTCAAAAGTATATATAGTATGTATGTATACAAGCAATTACACACAAATGCAATAAAATTATTTAATATATATTTATTAAAAATCACAGTTTATGAAGGATCAAATAGAACCCTAGAATATCATAACCTCAAACAGTGTTAGACAACACTCTAGCCACATAGGCTCACTTATATCCAAATATGTTCACTTGTTCCATTTGGACAGTAGACTGGCCCCGAGACACTAAGTCAACCGAGCTCCAGTAGTCTGACTGTCAGTATGATTGGCCCCGAGACACTTGGTCAACCGAGCTCCAGCAATCACACCTCCAAACCATATCTCACACATCAAATAATCATATCCAATCAATATCCACAAATGGTTAGTAATATAGCCTAAATGCTATAAGTGTACCGGTATGTACTCGGTCCTAGTGCTGCCCACTAGGTAGCACGTTCTATTGATATCCTTTATTAAAATATAAAGCATA
The DNA here is from genome assembly GCA_947683625.1 of Mallotus nudiflorus. NCBI lineage: Eukaryota > Viridiplantae > Streptophyta > Magnoliopsida > Malpighiales > Euphorbiaceae > Mallotus > Mallotus nudiflorus. Next base: position 201,324 of record CANTUR010001147.1, on the reverse strand, counting down.
CATTCATAAAAATAAATGATGCATGAAGTTAATTATAAATAGCAACATAAACCATATATATGTATACTAGAAATATACCAAAAGTAAACCAGGTATATTTCGAGTATATATACGCCAAAGAAATCCATACAGATTATGAAATAAACTAGAAATATATTCAAAAACATTTAAACCTAATTTATTAGTAAAACATGTATGTAATTTAAAATATACCAAAAATATACTAAAGATAAACCAAAATAAACTTAAGTAATAATTGAATTATTTATGCATAATTAACCAAAATAAAACATATATTTCTAAATCATGCACCCTAAAACATATATATATAAAATAGTAACTCACACTTAGTGCGCTCCTCGAGATGGATCCAATGGGCCTAGTCCACTAGGCCTCAGTCTCAGCGTAACTAAACAAATAATAAATAACAGACATCAGAATAAACCTAACAGAAAATCCTAAAAACTCGATCTAGAATATTGGACACAGAATCAGAATTAGGGTTCGACCGGACATCACATTTTACGAGAATTCTACCAAAAATTCAGTAGAACCTCCCCTGTAAAACGGACATCTCTATACTCAAAGAGTAGAGTCGGCCCTACAAAGAAATGTACTTCGAAAAACAGACACAGAAACACATCCACAACCCCTCGGTCGGACTCCAAACTACAGTCTACCGACCGGGGTTCACAATTCACAGAATAATTATAAAAATATCGAAAATACCCTTATATCATATAAATACATTTAATAATTAGAAATTACATAATTAACCCTTAAACACATTAAAAACCGATAAAACTCATTTTGTTAGAAAAATCGTATATTATATATATAATTGAAAATAATTCACGAAAAATAGTTTTAATTAATTAAAAATAGTAAATAATTTGTAGAAATCATTTTTATACCTTAAATAACTATTAAAACCAATTTAATTATATTTTTAGTCAATTTAGGGTAAAATTACCAAAATACCCATATATATATAAATATACTAAAATAATTCCAAAAATTCACCACAAATAATATAATTGCACAAAATTAATTTTCTCAACATATTTATCAATAATATCAATAATTAAATTCAATTAACTAATTAATTTCAATTAAAAACACAATTAACCTAATTTTCCAAAATTACATAAACCTAAATAAATTCAAAATAAATACATAGAAATTCATAAAAATTCCAAATAAATTTCTATAATTCATTTTAACACCTATATTTATCATAAAACACAATTTCATAATTTAAATAATTAATTTTCAAAAATTAGAAAATAGTAATAAAATATTCAAAAATACCCAAAAATCAAAATAAACTCCAAAAATTCTAAAAAAATTCACACATGAAGATTAAGCTACTAGGATCAACATTTGTTAAGGAAATTTTCATGAATCATAAATAAATGCTTAAAAAAATTCGAAAATCAATTTCGGCCAACTTGGAAAAATTGAAAAACAGAAAAATGGAGAGAGTTTGAGCTCAAACCAAAGCTAGAATCGAGATCACCGAAGCCTAAGGAGGAAATCGTGCTGATTGGCGCCAGAAAAGACAACAGAGACGGCGGGACTTGCAGGCGAGGTGGTGGTCGACGGTGGAAGGCTGGGAGGTTCTCTGAATGGCAGCGAACAGACGGCGAGGGTGAGGGGTAATGTCGGGAAAGGAGAGGAAAATAGAAGAGAAAAGAAAAAAAAATGAATTATATATATATATATATATATATATATATATATATATATATATATATATATATATATATATATATATATGTCACGACCTAAAACAGGGGCCATGACCGGCGCTAGGGAACGGGAATTCTTTTGAATCCGGAACCCATAGCAAGCCTAAAAATAAAAATAAAACATGCAATAATAATAATAACAATATTAAATGCAGCGGAAATAAAAATCATAAATATCATAATATTATTTTCACCAACTGGATTTAAGTCAAATCTCATCTTATATATGTAAATCTTTGAATACAAATCCAGTTTCAAATATAATACAATATCTCACATGAATAAAATACATAAAATCCCATAAATTAATTTACAACTACTGCAGTGTCTAGATTATAAAAATAAGACTCAAGTAAGCACTTTACACAAAGAAGCCGGGACGGAAGAAATCCGGCGTACAGGCCTACTACTGAGGTCTGAAGATGTTGACTCTCCTGAAAAATTATCAACGGATGGGAGTCAGACCTCATAGAGTGAATTACTATAATATATATACATACACACTAAATGACAATGCATACAATCAACAGTATATATATATCTAATATATATACAGGCAAATACACACAGATGCAAAGAAATCATTTTATATATATTTTATTGAAAATCATCTTTTATGAAGGATCATATAGAACCCTAGAATATCGCAACCTCGAAAATAGTGTTAGACAACACTCTAGCCATACAGGCTCACTGAATCAAAATATATCCACTTAATCCATTTAGACAGCAGACTGGCCCCGAGACACTAAGTCAACCGAGCTCCAGCAGTCTGACTGCCAGTGTGATTGGCCCCGAGACACTTAGTCAACCGAGCTCCAGCAATCACACCCAAATCACATCTCACATATATCAATAATCACATTCAATCAATATCCATAAATAAGTTAGTAATATAGCCTAAATACTATAGGCGTACCAGTACGTACTCGGTCCTAGTGCTGCCCACTAAGTAGCACATTCTATTGATATCCTTCATCATTAATAATATAAAACATTCATTCACAAATAAATGATGCATGAATTTAAATAAAATAACAACATAGACCATATATATACTAGAAATATACCAAAAATAAACCAGGTATATTTCGAGTATATATACGTCAGATAAATCCAATCAACTTATAAATTAAGCTAGAAATATATTTAAAAATATTTTAAATATAATGCATTTACAAAACATGCATATAATTTAATATATACCAAAAATATACCAAAGATAAACCAAAAATATACTTAAATACAAATCACATTATTTATGCATTTTTAATCAAAATAAAATGTATATTTCTAAATCATGCATCCTAAGCATATATATATATATATATAATAGTAACTCACCCTAGTGTGCTCCATGAGACGGGTCCGATGGGCCTAGTCCACTAGCCCTCGGTCTCGGCGCAACTAAACAAGCAATAAATAACCGACATTAGAATAAACCTAACAGAAATCCTAGAATTCGATCTAGAATATTAAACACAGAATTGAGATTAGGGTTCGATCGGACATCATGTTTTACGAGAATTCTATCAAAAATTCGACAGAACCTCCCCTGTAAAACGGACATCTCTCTACTCAAAAGAGTAGAGCCGACCCTGCAAAGAAATACACTTCAAAAAACTACACAGAGCACAATCAAAATCCCACGGTCAGACTCCAAACTACAGTCCACCGACCGGGGTCCACAATCACAGAACAATTCAGGAAATATAAAAAATATCCTTATAACATAGAAATACATTTTATAGGTAGAAATTACATAATTAACCTTAAAACACAGTAAAAACTAATAAAAACTCATTTTATTAGTAAAACCGTATATTATATATATAATTGAAAATAATTCACGAAAAATAGTTTTAATTAGTTAAAAATACTAAATAATTTGTAGAAATCATTTTTTACACCTTAAATAACTATTAAAAATTACATTTTTAGCCAATTTAGGATAAAATTACCAAAATGCCCTTATATATATAAATATACTATAATTACTTCAAAAATTCACCAAAAATTATAAAATTATCCAAAATTAATTTTCTCAACATATTTATCAATAATATCAATAATTAAACTCAATTAACCAATTAAATTCAATTAAAAACATAATTAACCCTAATTTCCCAAATTTACATAAACTTCAATAATTCAAAATAAATACTTAGAAATTCATAAAAATTCCAAATAAATTCCTATAATTCATTTCAACACCTAATTTAACCATAAAACACAATTTCATAATTTATATAATTAATTTCCGAAAATTAGAAAATAATATTAAAATATTCAAAAATACCCAAAAATCCAAAAAATCTCAAAAAATTCCACAAAAATTCAAAAATGTATATTAAGCTACTAGGATCAACATTTGTGAAGGGATTTTTCATGAATCAATCAATTCAAAGCTCAAAAAAATTGAAAACCCTAACATGGCCGAATTCGAAAAATCGAAACCTAAGCAAATCAAGACCATTTAAGCTCAAACCAAAGCTAGAATCACACTCACCGGAGCTCAAGGAGAAGAAAGAGATAGATGGTGTCGAAAATGGTGGCTGGAATCATTGTGATCGACGGTGGAAGGAAATTCGGCTTCTCCGGCCAAAAATGGCTTCCACGTACCGAAATCCTCTACTACAGGCGGCGAGGAAGGCTGGAGAAGGTGGTGGCACACCGGATGGCACACCAACGGTGAGAAATCGACACGGCAGCGACCGAAACGGCGATGGGAGCAAATCGGGGAAGGAGTAGTCGGGGGAAAAATGGTAATTTTCCAAAAAATTGATTTTTGACATATAATGTGTATATATATATACTTTATACTATATAATAAAATAATATTAAATTACACACATTAAATATACACCACACACATATAATTTAATATTTTAAAATTTAATAATAAATAAAAATAATTAAATAACAATAAAACTAATAAATAAATAATAAAATATTAGGGTAATATATTAAACCCTAATTAAATAAATATATACACACATAGGCTTTATTTAGTAATTTAAAAATACGTATGAGTTCATGCAAGTCCGAAAATATATTTAATATAATTAATAATAAATTATTTACGTGAAAATTTCCCTGAAAATGGAAGTCCTGGGAAAATTTTACGTAAAGCACTGTAAATAATACACAATAATTAAAATAGGTTTTAAATACACATCAACTAGTAAAAATATCATAGTATATATACAAAAATTATTAACACTGCATATCCCGATACAGTGTAAAAATGTTTAAAAATACGGGATATCACAATATATGTATGTATTTTAATATGACATTTAAAATCATGCATGAGTTCATGCAAATTCAAAAATTTACCTAAAATAATCAATATTAAAATATTTACGTATCATTTTCCCCGAAAATATAATTCCCGGGAAAATTTTACGTAAAATACTTAACATAACATAAAATAATTATAAATCAATTTTAATTAAATAACAACTCATGAAATGTCATAAATATACAAAAAAATTATTAACACTGCATATCCCGATACAATATTAAAAATATTAAAAACACGGGATATTACAGTGACACCCTACCTTGAGCTTTTAATTTAGCAGTTCAGATTTAAGACGTCTCCAAAAGAATCCGTCCTCCACAAGTGTCCACACAAACAACTGTCACGACCTAAAACAAGGGCCATGACCAGCGCTAGGGAACGGGAATTCTTTCGAATCCGGAACCCGTAGCAAGCCTAAAAATAAAATAAAACATGCAATAGTAATAATAACATTATTTAATGCAACAGAAATAAAATCATAAATATAAAAATAATAATCCACTATCAGGGAATTTAAATCAAATTCTCATCTCATACATACGTAAACTCTTTAATACAAGTTCAGTTCAAATATAATACAACATCTCTTTAATAGTTTAATGACTACTGCAGTGTCTAGATTATAAAAATAAAACTCAAGACTCAGATAAGCAGTTTACATAAAGAAGCCGGGGTGGAAGAAATCCGGCGTACAGGCCTACTACTGAGGTCTGAAGAAGATGACTCTCCTGAAAAATAGTTAACGAAGGGGAGTCAGACCTCACTGAGTGAATTACTATAATATATATGTCACGACCCAAAACAGGGGCCATGACCGGCGCTAGGGAACGGGAATTCTTTCGAATCCGGAACCCGTAGCAAGCCTAAAAATAAAATAAATATGCAATAATAACCATAAAAATATAATATGCAACGGAAAATAAAATCATAAATATTACAATATCATCCGTATCAACTGGATTCAATTCAAAACTCATCACATCGCATATATAATCTCATAAATGTATAATCTTTATACAAATCCAGTTTTACTATAATACATCTCTTTAAAACAAATACTTTATTTCACAATTACTGAAAATCACAACTACTGCAGTGTCTAGATAAAATAAATAAGACTCAAGTATACAATTTACATAAAGAAGCCGGGGCGGAAGAAATCCGGCGTATCGACCTGCTACTGAGGTCTGAGGAAGTTGACTCTCCTGAAAAATAGTCAACGGAGGGGAGTCAGACCTCACTGAGTGAATTACTATAATATATATACATACACTCTAAGTGATAATGCATACAGTCAACAGTATATGAGTAATATGTATATATACAGGCAAGTTCATACAGATGCAGAAAAATCATTTTATATATTTTATCTGAAAATCAACTTTTATGAAGGATCACATAGAACCCTAGAATATCGCAACCTCAGAAAATAGTGTTAAACAACACTCTAGCCATACAGGCTCACTGATTCCAAATATATCCACTTAATCCATATGGACAGTAGACTGGCCCCGAGACACTAAGTCAACCGAGCTCCAGCAGTCTGACTGCCAGTGTGATTGGCCCCGAGACACTTGGTCAACCGAGCTCCAGCAATCACACCCAAACCACATCTCACACATATCAATAATCATAATCAATTCAATATCCATAAATAATCAGTAATAAAGCCTAAATACTATAGGCATACCGGTACGTACTCGGTCCTAGTGCTGCCCACTAGGTAGCACGTTCTATTGATATCCTTCATTCTTAAATATAAAACATTCATTCACAAAAATAAATGATGCATGGATATAAATGAAATAGCAATATAAACCATATATATACCGAAAATATACCAAACATAAACCTGGTATATTTTGAGTATATATATGTCAAATAAATCCAATCAAATCATGAATTAAACTAAAAATATATTTAAAAACATTTTAAATATATTTTATTAATAAAACATGTATATAATTTATTATATACCAAAAATATACCAAAAATATACTTGAATATAAATCATGTTATTTATGCATATTTAGTCAAAATAAAACATGCATTTTCTAAATCATGTATCCTAAGCATATATATATAATATAGTAACTCACCTAATGCGCTCCACGAGACAGGTCCGACGGGCCTGGTCCACTAACCCTCGGTCTCGGCGCAACTAAACAAGAAATAATTAATCGACATCAGAATAACCCTAACAGAAATCCTAGAATTAAATCTAGAGTATTCAACACAGAATCGGAAATTAGGGTTCGACTGGATATCACGTTTTACGAGAATTCTACCGAAAATCCGGCAGAACCTCCCCTGTAAAACGGACATCTCTCTACTCAAAAGAGTAGAGCCAACCCTGCACAGAAACACACTTCAAAAATAAACACCTCAATCAATCACAACCCCTCGGTCGGACTCCAGACTACAATCTGTCGACCGGGGTCCACAAACACAGAATATATATTCAAATATACCAAAAATATCCTTAAATCATAAAAATACATTTCATACGTAGAAATTACATAATAAATCTTGAAACACTGTAAAAACCGATTAAAACTCATTTTATTAGAAAAACCGTATATTATATATATAATTGAAAATAATTCCCGGAAAATAGTTTTAATTAGTTAAAAATACTAAATATTTTGTAGAAATCATTTTTATACCTTAAATAAATATTAAAACCAATTAAATTACATTTTTAGACAATTTAGGGTAAAATTACCAAAATACCCCTATATATATATATATACCTAAATTACTTCAAAAATTCACCAAAAATCATACAATTATCCAAAAATTAATTTTCTCAACATATTTATCAATAATATCAATAATTAAACTCAATTAACCAATTAAATTCAATTTAAAACACAATTAACTTAATTTTCCAAAATCACCTAAACTTCAATAATTAAAAATAAATACTTAGAAATTCATAAAAATTCCAAATAAATTTCTATAATTCATTTCAACACCTAATTCAACCATAAACTCCAATTTCATAATTTAAATAATTAATTTCCGAAAATTAGAAAATAATATTAAAATATTCAAAAATACCCAAAAATCCAAACAACCTCCAAAAATTCTGTAAAAATTCATACATGAAGATTAAGCTACTAGGAACAACATTTGTGAAGGAATTTTCCATGAATCATCCAAATCGAAGCTCAAAAAAATCGAAAACCCAAAGAGGCCGAAATTTTCAAATCGAAACCTAAGCAATTCTAGACCATTTTAGCTCAAGCCAAAGCTAGAATCACACTCACCGGAGCTCAAGGAGAAGATAGAGACCGGCGGTGTCGAAAACGGTGGTCGGAGGAGGGAGAAACGGCGGTGAGGAAATGGTGGTCGGCGTCGGGCGCGGGAGAGAAAGAAGAAGAAGAAGAAAAAGAAAAAGAAAGAAAAGGAAAGAAAAAGAAAAAGAAAAAGAAAGAAAAAGGAAAAGAAAAAGAAAAAAAAAAAGAAAAAAAATAAAATAAATTAAAATAATTAAATATTAATAAATAATTAATAATAAAATAATAAATTTTAATAATTTAATAATAAATAAAATAATCAAATAATAATAAATAAATAATAAAATATTAGGGTAATAATAAACCCTAATTAAATAAATATACACACACAGGCTTTATTTAATAATTTAAAAATATGTATGAGTTCATGCAAACCCGTAAATACATTTAAAATAATTAATAATACATTGTTTACGTGGAAATTTCCCCGAAAATGAAAGTCCCGGGAAAATTTTACGTAAAATACTGAAAATAATAGACAGTAATTAAAATAGGTTTAAAATACATATCAACTCATAAAAATATTGTATAATGCATAAAAATTATTGACACTGTATATCCCGGTACAGTGTAAAAATATTTTTAAAAAAAAACACGGGATATTACAATATATACATGCATACTAAATGACAATGCATACAATCAACAGTATATATCTAATATGTATATATACAGGCAAATACACACAGATGCAATAAAATCATTTTATATATATTTCATTGAAAATCATCGTTTATGAAGGACCAAATAGAACCCTAGAAAATTGCAACCTCAAAACAGTGTTAGACAACAATCTAGCCATACAGGCTCACTTATTCCAAGTATATTCACTTATTCCATTTAGACAGTAGATTGGCCCCGAGACACTAAGTCAACCGAGCTCCAGCAATCTGACTATTAGTGTGATTGGCCCTGAGACACTAGGTCAACCGAGCTCCAGCAATCACACCCAAAACACATCACACATCAGATAAATCAATTCCAGTCAATATCCTCAAACTGGTTAGTAATATAGCCTAAATGCTATAAGCGTACCGGTACGTACTCGGTCCTAGTGCTGCCCACTAGGTAGCACGTTCTATTAATATCCTTCATTAATAAATATAAAACATTCATTCACAAATAAATGATGCATGAATTTAAATAAAATAACATTATAAACCATATATATACTGGAAATATACTAAAAGTAAACCAGGTATATTTTGAGTATATATACATCAAACAAATCCAATCAAATTACAAAATAAGCTAGAAATGTATTTAAAAACATTTTAAACATAAATGGTTAATAAAGCATGCATATAATTTAATATATACCAAAAATAAACCAAAAGTAAACTAAAAATAAACTTAAGTACTAATCAAATTATTTATGCATATTTAATCAAAATAAAACATGCATTTCTAAATCATGCACCCTAAAGCATATATATATATAATAGTAACTCACACTTAGTGCGCTTCTCGAGATAGGTCCGACGGGCCTGGTCCACTAGCCCTCGATCTCGGCGCAACTAAACAAACAATAAATAACAGACATTAGAATAAACCTAACAGAAAATCCTAGAAACTCGATCTAGAATATTGGACACAGAAACAAAATTAGGGTTTGACCGGATATCACGTTTTACGAGAATTCTACCAAAAATTCGATAGAACCTCCCCTGTAAAATGGACATCTCTCTACTCAAAGAGTAGAGTCGGCCCTGCAAAGAAATGCACTTTGAAAATAAACGCAGAAACACATCCACAACCCCTCGGTTGGACTCCAAACTATAGTCTACCGACCGGGATCCACAATCACAGAATAATATAAAAATACCAAAAATACCCTTATATCACATAAATACATTTTATAAGTAGAAATTACATAGTTAGCCCTAAAACACAGTAAAAACTAATAAAAACTCATTTCATTAGAAAAATCGTATATTATATATATAATTGAAAATAATTCACGAAAAATTGTTTTAATTAATTAAAAATATAAATAATTTATAGAAATCATTTTTATACCTTAAATAGCTATTAAAACCAATTAAATTACATTTTTTTGCCAATTTTGTGTAAAATTACCAAAATGCCCCTATATATATAAATATACTAAAATTACTCCAAAAATTCACCAAAAATAGTATAATTATCCAAAATTAATTTTTTCAATATATTTATCAATAATATCAATAATTAAACTCAATTCACTAATTAATTTCAATTAAAAACACAGTTAACCTAATTTTCCAAAATTACATAAACCTAAATAAATTCAAAATAAATACATAGAAATTCATAAAAATTCCAAATAAATTTCTATAATTCATTTAAACACCTATATTTATCATAAAACACAATTTCATAATTTAATTAATTAATTTTCAAAAATTAGAAAATAATATTAAAATATTCAAAAATACCCAAAAATCAAAATAATCTCCAAAAATTCTACAGAAATTCACACATGTATATTAAGCTAAGGGGAACAAAATTTATGAAGGGATTTTTCATGAATCAATCAAATTGAAGTTCAAAAAATCAAGAACCCTAAAATGGCCAAATTCGAAAAATCGAAACCTAAGCAAATCAAGACCATTTTAAGTGAAAAAAATCTTGGAATCACACTCACCGGAGCTCAAGGAGAAGAAAGAGACCGGCGGTGTCAAAAACGGTGGCTGAAAATGTCGTGAACGACGTTGCTCCCACTTTCGGCTTCTCCGGCCAAAAATGACTTCCAGATGCCGAAAATAGCTGCAGCAGGCGGCGGGGAAGGCTGGGGAAGAAGGTGGCACACTGGACGGCACACCAATGGCAAGGAAATGGCGGTAGCAGCGACGAACGGTGATGGGGAACGGTCAGGAGGGAGAAGGAAGTTCGGGTGGCAAAGTTGTAATTAATCCAAACTTTAATTTTTGTTAAATATTAAATGTATATATGTATATATATATATACTTTATACTATATATTAAAATAATATTAAATTACACACATTAAATATACACCACACACATATAATTTAATATTTTAAAATTTAATAATAAATAAAAATAATTAAATAACAATAAAATAATTAATAATAAATAATAAAATATTAGGGTAATTAATTAAATAAATATACATATATACATTATTTAGTACTTTAAAAATATATATGAGTTCATGCAAGTCCGTAAATCTATTTAAAATAATTAATAATAAATTATTTACGTGAGAATTTCCCCAAAAATGCAAGTCTCGGGAAAATTTTACGTAAAGCACTTTAAATAATACAAAATAATTAAAATAGGTTTTAAATACATATCAACTCGTAAAAATATCTTAATATATATGCAAAAATTATTAACACTGCATATCCCGATGCAGCATTAAAATATTTAAAAACACGGGATATTACAACAACCCTTGATTTTGAAAACGAATATTTGTGTGCTAGCACCTTCTCTTGATTTCTCACAAATCCAGAATTAAAAAAAAAAACTTTGTGTTTTGTTTTCTAAAAGAGAGAAAATGAATTTAGTGGTAGAATAATGAGAGTGTATAAAACCCTAGAGAATATAACATATTTATAGACATTTAAATTAGGGTTTCACTTGCCAAATAACTTTTTGGTAATTTCTCACTTATTCTTATTCTGATTTTATTTAAAATTAAATGAGAAATAATATTCTATTTATTTAAGATAACATTTACCTTAAATAAATAAATATTTTATTTATTTATTTCCATAGAGCTTATTTGGGCTTGTTAAACCCATATTCGTTTTGAGCTTGTTCAAAGTGTGTGACCCTATAGGTTCACATAACGTTGGCAGTGGACCTTAAATCTTTATTGTCATAACCCAAATCTAGGAATCATGATAGACACTAGGGAATGGGAATTCTTTCGAATCTGAAACCCGTAGTAAACCTTAAAAATAAAAACACAACATACAATAAATAATATAAAAATATGACAGAATTAAAACTTAAATCAATATAAAATAAATACTTAAATATCATATCATAAATAAAAATATTCATACAATATTTTAATACAAAGTCTCAAACTGGTACAACACACTATAGGTACAATAACATTACTACTGTAGTTTTCTAGAATACAATAAAAGTTTAAATATGAAGTTTACATAAAATAGTTGGGGTGGAAGAAAATCGGCATAAAGCACAACTGGTACGATTTGATGAATAAGACTCTCCTGAAAAAAAATGGTTGAGAGGGGGTTAGACCTTATACACACACCTCCTAATATCATATGCAATCAAGCTGTCACGACCCAAATCAAGGGCCATAACCAACGTTAGGGAATAAGAATTCTTTCGAATCTGGAACCCGTAACAAGCCTTAAAAGAATAAAACATGCAATAAAATAAATAAATAAATAAATATAAATATGATAGAATTAAAATCTTCAATCACTATGTAAAAATAAATCCTTCTATCATATCATATCATAAAATATATACACAATATTTAGAGACAAGCCTCTGATAAAAGATACACGCAACTGATGCAAACTACAACCACTGCTAATACAAAATATGACTACTGCAGTTTTATAGAATGCAATAAAGATCAAGTAAATAATTTACATAGGCTAGTCGAGGTGGAAGAAGTTCGACGGATAGGCTTATTACTGAGGTCTGAGGAGGAAGATTCTCCTGAAAAAAATCAACAACTGAGGGGAGTCAGACCTCACTGAGTGAATTATTATAGTATATATACATGCATCCTAATATCAAATGCAATCAGTCATCAGTGTATATAATAAATATATATACAAGCATATATACACAGATGCTGAAATCACTTTATATATATATATGCAAAAAAACATTTAATTATTTAAGAAGGATCAACAGAACCCTAATTAAATCGCAACCTCAATTAAAAATATATATCTAGCCATGCAGGCTCACTTAATTCCAAATAAATCACTTATTCCATTTGGGACAGTAGACTAGCCCTGAGACACTAACCGAGCTCTAGCAGTCTGACTGTCAGTGTGATTGGCCCCGAGACAACCACATCAATATCAATAAATAATCAATCAAATGACACCTCAAATAAGTTAGTAATTCAACCTTATAATCTATCGCATCAGTACGTACTCGGTCCTAGTGCTGCCCACTAGGTAACACATTCTATTGATATCCTTCAATTAAAAATTATGTATATTCACAAAAAATAATAAAATTCTCAATTAAAATTAGCATACAATATACAAGAATATATTGAAAATATATCAAAAGTATACTAAAAATGTATCAAATTATATAACATGCATATATCAAAATAAGCTCTAAATATGCCAAAGATATACTAAATGTATATTAAAAATATGCAAACATATATATATATCGAAATATACTAAAAATAAACCAAAAGTATACTAAATCATTTAATGAATTAAATCATTTAAAACATATATTAAAAAAATAAAACCCTAAAATAATGTGTTCTAATGCAAAACATATATATATAATATAATAACTCACAATGCTGCGCTCCTCGAGACTGGCTCGACTGGCCTAGTCCACTAGGTTTCGGTCTCAGCGCAACTAGAAAATAAAATAATGATAACCAATCAGAATAAATTTAATTTATACTTCTAAAGAGATTCGATCTAGGAATATAAAAACTCACACAAAACATGGAATTTCATGATCGACCCAATGTCACGTTTTACGAGAATTCTACCAAAAATTCGGCAGTACCTCCTTTGTAAAATGGACATCTCTCTACTAAAAAGTAGAGCCAATCCTATAAGAAAAACACACTTTTAAAATCGGAATATTCAACACCCTTGGTTGGGACCCTAAACTACACAATTTCCTAACCGGGGTTCACAAATCCACCAAAAATGCATTTAAAACAATAAATATTTTAAAAATTAATAAATTCCATAAATATCCTCAAAATATCGAAATATAATATATTAAACAATAAAACACCAAAAATAATTATTTTCACAATAATTAATTAAAAATCTCAAATAATAATATAATATTATTAAATATCAAATTTTCCAATAATTACACATAAAATAATAAAAATTCATTTTATAAGTCCAAATATATAATAAAAAGTTATAAAAACCCATTTTACCACCAAAATAATAAATAATATATTATTTGAAAATAATTTTTAAAAATTAGTATTAATTAGTTAAAAATAGTAAATCATTTGTAAAAATCATTTTAATACCTCAAATAATTATAAAACCGTTTAAAACATATTATTTAACTATAATTATCACAAATTACACTATTAACCCAATTATTCAAAATATACATAATATATTTAATATTCCACAAAAATTATTTTATCAACAAATAATATTCTAATATCACCTAAAACATATAATTAAATATTTGTTTTAACAAAAACTAAACTTTAACCTAATTTTTCAATATTTACGTAACATAAAAATATTCCTAAAAATTACATAAAATTCTCAAAAATTAATTTCTCAACACTAAAATTAATAAAAATTTATAATAATAATAATTTAACCAAATTCATAATTTAAATAGTTTATTTACGAAAATTCATTAAATAATAATAAAATAATCAAAAATTCAAATAAATTCTAAAAATAAAAGAAAAATTTCACATAGATTCAACATTTACTAATAATATTTGTGAAGGAAGATTAACCAAATCATTCAAGATCAACCTAAAAAAAATTAGAAAACCCTAAAGCTTAAAACTAAAAATCAAGAAAACTTACAAATAAACATGTTAGAACTAAAACCAAGCTTAGATTCAAGATCACCGAAGCTAGAGGAGTTGATAGACAATAGAAATGTGTGAAGAGGTGGCCAGAGGAGGAGGAAGGTGACAGTGAGCGAAGGAGGGAGGTGGGTGCATTGTGGTCTGTGTTTTTTTTTAGTGTGTGCTTGTGTTTGTGTTTATATGTTTATGTGTATGTATGTGTTTATGGGTATATTTTTGTCTGTTTGGGTTTGTGTTTACGTGTATGTGTGTTTATGTAGGTGTATATGTTTATGGTTTGTGTTTATGTGTATATGTGCATGTGCATGTGTATGTGTGTTGTTTTGTTTGTATGTGTGTATATATTTATATTATAATATTATATTATAAAGTATAGTTAAAATCTTTGGTCAAATTATTACTTAGTCAACATATACATAAAATACACTCTATATAATATATAATATACACACACACACATATACAATTATACACATATATTTAACCATATATATACACATATAAATAATTACACAAACCCTAATAATTTATCACAATAATACATCAAATAACCTTGAAAAATAATGATAAAAATAAAAAATATTTATGGAATAATTAAATAATAAAAAATAATACTCAAAATCATGTCAATTAATAAAATAATATTAGTACTTAAAAATAATATCATTAAAATAATACTTTTCCAAAATAATATTAATAGTATAAACCCTAATATTTAATTAATAATTTCTAAAATAGATATTTACATAAAATATATACTTTAACATAAAATGACAATTAATAATCACAAATAATGAAAATAAATAAATGAAATTTCCAAATTTTATTAACACTGCATATCTCAAATAATATTTAATAATTTTAAAACACAAGTCATAACACAAGCATCAATATATATATATATATATATATATACACAGACATTTCACACAGATGTTGAAATCACTTTTTTTCACTACCCAAACTAGAAGTCATGACCGGCGCTAGGGAACGAGAATTCTTTTGAATCCAGAACCCATAGCAAGCCTTAGAAAATAAAACCATGCAATAAATAAATAAAAAGTACGACAAAATTAAAATTTTTTGAATCAATATATAACATAGATACTCTAAATCCTTTCATAAATAAATATATTCATACAATATTCAAATACAACTCTTAGAGTACAAAATATCAACAAAAAATAATACTCTTATGATACAATAACATTACTACTGCACTGTAATATCCCGAGTTTTTAAATAATTTTAAACTGCATCGGGGTATGCAGTATTAATAATTTTTATACATATTTATGATTTTTTTATGAGTTTGTTGTTTATTAAAGCCAATTTTAATTGTTTTATATTATTTTAAGATATTTACGTAAAATTTTTCCGGGAATTTTATTTTCGGGAAAATTAAAACGTAAATAATTTAATATTAATTATTTTAAATAGTTTTACGAATACATATGAGTTCATGCATTATTTTAATTGTTGCATTAAAGTATATACGTATACATGCATATATATAAATATTTAATAATTTTGGGGTTTATTAATTATTTTTAATTATGTATGTATATATTATATAGTTGTTATTTTCATTAACATGTGTATATGTATATATATATTAATTATTTTAAATAATGTGGTGTACAATTATTTGAAATATAATAATATATAATATTATAATTAAAGTTATATATATATATATATATATATATATATATATATATATATATATATATTTAGAAGTTTGATAAATTTACAATTTGTGCCATCCAAACCTCCCAAACTCCCGATCACTCCCCTTCCTCCTTCGGTCACTGTCATGCCATTTCTTCACTGTCGGTGTGCCACCATCATCCCCAGCTTGTTCTGCCACTAGCAGCACCCGTTTTCGGGGTTGGAGAAGCTTGAAATTGCCAGAAGTCCGAAACTCGACCTAAGCTCCGATTGACGTGATTCCGGCCACCGTTTTTGACACCGCCAGTCTCTATCTTCTCCTTGATCTCTGGTGAGTATGATTCCAAGATTTGTTTCACTTAAAATGGTCTAGATTTCCCTAGGTTTTGATTTTTCATTTTTGGCCATTTAGGGTTCTCAAATTTTTTGACCTTCAATTTGATTGATTCAAGTAAACTCCATTCACAAAAATTTGATCCTTGTAGCTTAGTCTATACTCTAGAATTTATTTGGAATTTTTGGGAATTATTTTGATTTTTATGAATTTTTTATTATTTTCTAATTTTCGAAAATTAATTAATTAAATTATGAAATTGTGTTTTATGGTGATTATAGGTGTTGAAATGGATTTTAGGAATTTATTTGTAATTTTTGTGAATTTTATATATTTATTTTGAATTTATTTAAGTTTATGTAATTTTGAAAAATTAGGTTAGTTATGTGTTTAATTGAAATTAATTGGTTAATTGAGTGTATTTATTGATATTATTGAATTATATGTTGAGAAAATTAATTTTGAGTAATTATACTATTTTTAGTGCATTTTTGGTTAATTTTAGTGAATTTACGTAACTAGGGGTATTTTGGTAATTTAACACTAAATTGGTTAAAAATGTAATTAAATTGGTTTTATTAGTTATTTATGGTATAAAAATGATTTCTACAAATTATTTAATATTTTTAACTAATTAAAACTATTTTTCGTAAATTATTTTCAAATTATATATAATATACGATTTTTCTAAATAAATGAGTTTTTATCGGTTTTTAATAAGTTTTAGGGTTAATTATGTAATTTGGATTTATAAAATGTATTTTTATTATAAAAGGGCATTTTTGGTATTTTGTAATTATTCTGTGAATTATGGACCTCGGTCGGTGAATTGTAGTTTAGAGTCCGACCGAGGGATTGTGGTTATGAATTTAGTATTATTTCGAAGTGTATTTTCTTTGCAGGATCGGCTCTACTCTTTGAGCAGAGAGATATCCATTTTACAGGGGAGGTTCTATCGGATTTTCGGTAGAATTCTCGTAAAACATGATGTCCGGTCAAATTCTGATTCTAATTATGTGTCTAGTATTCTAGATTGAGTTTCTAGGAATTTCAGTTAGATTTATTTTGATTTTTTATTATCATTTATTTATTTAGTTGCGCCAAGATCGAGGCCTAGTGGACCAGGCCCATCGAACCCATCTCGTGGAGCGCAATAACAATGAGTTGTTATTTTATATATATATATGTTTTAGGGTGCATGTTTTAGAAATGTATGGTTTATTTTGATAAAATATGCATAAATGATTTAATTAGTACTTAGGTTTATTTTTGGTATATTTTAAATTATATGCATGTTTTGTTAAACATTTATACTTAAAATGTTTTTAAATATATTTCTAGTTTATTTTGCAATTATATTGGATTTATTTGATGTATATATATATACTCGAAATATACCTTGTTTACTTTCGGTATATTTCTAGTATATATATGGTTTATGTTGCTATTTATTTCAAATTCATGCATCATTTATTTATGAATGTATATTTTATATTTAAAATGAAGGATATTAATAGAACGTGCTACCTAATGGGCAGCACTAAGACCGAGTATGTACCGATATGCCGATAGCATTGAGGCTATATACTAACCTATTTGTGGATATTGATCGGATTGATTTGATTTATGTGATGTGAGATATGATTTAGGACTGTGATTATTGGAGCTCGGTTGATTAAATGTCTCGGGGGACAGTCAGACTGCTGGAGCTCGGTTGACTTAGTGTCTCGGGGCTAGTCTACTGTCCAAATGGAACAACTGAATATATTTGGAATAAGTCAGCTTGTATGGCTAGAGTGTTATCTAACACTATTTGAGGTTGCAATTTTTTCTAGGGTTCTATTTTATCCTTCATAAACAGTGATTTTCAAAAAATATATATAAATGATTTTGTTGCATCTGTGTGTATTTTCTTGAATATATATTTATTATATATACTATTGATTATGTGCATTGTCATTTAGTATGTATGTATATATATTATAATAATTCACTCAGTGAGGTTTGACTCCCCTCCGTTGACTATTTTTCAGGAGAGTCATTGTCTTCAAACCTCAGTAGCAGACCTATACGTCGGATTTCTTCTGCCCCGACTTCTCTATGTAAACTGCTTATCTGAGCTGTATTTTATAATCTAGACACTACAGTAGTTATAAATAGTTGTGGGGTTTATGTATTATATTTGTGTGAATTATGTATTTTAAAGATTTGAACTGGATTTGTATAAAAAGTTTATTTATATATGAAATGAGATATTCAATTTAATTTCTTTTGGGTGGATTATTATTTCAATATTTATGATTTTATGTCCGCTGCTGAATATATTATTTATGTTATTACTATTATTGCATGTTTTATTTTATTGTAAGGCTTGTTACGGGTTCCGAATTCGAGAGAATTCCCATTCCCTAGCGCCAGTCATGGCCTCTGTTTTGGTTCGTGACAAAGTTGGTATCAGAGCGGAGTTCTATGTCAGGGCTTTAGTTGTGTGAGTTGTGGCCCTAGTTTTAAAGTTGTGTTTTCTTTTAAACTACTGTAGTGCATTAGGTTTGAGTATGTCTTGATAAGTATTCCTTGCTTTAGTTTTCTACATATCCCTCCGTTGTCTGTTTTGTTTAAACTCTTCTATTTGTCTTTTTAGAATGAGGAGGCAAGCGCGTGTCGCTCCACCGGTCTTTGAGGCTGAGGATGATAAGTCCTTTCAGGATGAGGTTTTACCTTATGAGCAGCCAGTTAAACGTAGAGATCATGGCAGAGGTAGACCTCGAGGAGAGGCAGGTCACCGTAGGCAGAGGGAGATACAGGATGAGGAGCCTGTTGAGCCTGAGTTTGAGGATATTCCTATACCTCCAGTTGTTTAGCCTGCCTATCAGCAGGGTATGTCTGACCCTAAGGCAACTCTGTTTTATGCCAGAGTTGGCAGGATCACTTTCGATGGGACTTTCGATCCGTTAGATTTTTTACATGCGATCGAGACTAGGACTCGGACTGGTCACACCGAGTACCAACGGATCATGATCGTCAAGCTTTCTATTGAGGGACCAGCCTTGGAATGGTTCATTCAGATGATCCATCCCTATATGATGACGATGACTTGGGCTCAGTTCAGAGAGCGATTTATGAGGAGATTCTATCCAGAGCCACTTCGTATGAGTTATCGTCTTTGGTTGACCAGCATTTCTCACGGTGATAGATCAATTGAGGAGTATACCCACGAGTTCCTTCGGTTGGGTATATATGCAGAGGATCTAATGCGAGATCAATATTTCGCAGTCACTACCTCCATCACCGGATTAGGTTCAGCATTTGTTGGTATGCCTACAGCGGGCCTTACTCTAGAGTCTGTGATTAAGTTGGTCAAGGAGATTGAGCTGAGGCTAGTCAGGCAAGAAGCTATGCCTGATTATTACCAGCTAGGTGTTCAGTCGAGTGGATTGCAGGCTACTCCGTATTCGAGTTTTCATGTTGGTTCGAGTAGTCAGCAGAGAGGTCCGACTCAGTAGAGTCAGAGACAGCAGCAGCGAGTGCATCAGAGCAGTAGACATGGCCGTGGAGGTCAGTGTAGACCATTTAGATTCAGGTCAGGTGTTTCGACTAGCAGCAGTGGTCGTAGTTCTAGATCAGCTGCTAGTGTTTGCCAGACCTATGGTAGAGTCCATTAAGGACCGTGTTACCTGACACTGCTGACATGCTTCAGATGCGGGAAAATAGGACATTATGGCAGATCGTGTCCTTATTTTGGGTATCAGCAGTTGTAGATTCCATGATTTTCACAGCAGTCGATTGCTAGTGCTGCACCTATTCTATTTCAGTTTCATCCAGCCCAGCATCAGAGTTCCACTCAGCTTGTTTCACAGCAGGGTCATGGTAGAGGTGCCAGAGGTATTGGCCATCCTTCTACCAATCAGCAGGGAGGTCGAGGATAGACCAAAGTCTTCCATCTCACTCAGTAGGATACTCAAGTATCCAATACAGTCGTGGTAGGTATTGCTTCTGTCTGTTACCTAGATGCATGACTTTTTTATTTAATCCGGGTGCCACGCATTCATTCATTTCTCCTATTTTTGCTTCCAAGTCTTATTGGTAAGCTTCGAGGATGGCTTTTCCTTTATCTGTTGCCACTCCTCTAAGTGATTCTTTGGACACCGATATTGTTCTTTTTGGTTGTCCAATTCTCGTGGGAGATAAAGAATTATCCGTTGATTTGATTCTGTTGGATGTGATGGAGTTTGATGTTATTCTGGGTATGGATTGGTTATCTCAGCACTATGCCATGGTGGATTGTCAGAATAAAGAGGTGACTTTCAGAATTCCTGATGGAGAAGAATTTAAGTTTATGGGTGATATGAGTTCAGCACCTCCGAATCTCATTTCTACTATTACGACTAAGAAGTTGTTGAGGAAAGGTTGTCAGGGATATTCGACATTGGTCAGGGATACTTCAATGGAGAAGTTGTTACTCACAGATGTTCCTATTGCTTATGAGTTTCCTGATGTTTATCCTAAGGAGTTGCCAGGTTTACCACCTCACAAAGAGATTGAGTTCTATATAGATGTGGTTCAAGGTACTACTCCTATATCTATGCCACCCTACAGAATGGCTCCTACAGAGTTGAAAGAGTTGAAGGAGTAGTTGCAAGAGTTGTTGGATAAGGGTTTCATCAGACCCAATGTTTCTCCTTAGGGTGCACCAGTCCTATTTATGAAGAAGAAGGATGGTACCCTGAGAGTGAGCATTGACTACAGAGAGCTGAACAAGGTGACAGTGAAGAATAAGTATCCTCTCCCAAGGATAGATGACTTGTTTGATTAGCTACAGGGTGCACGGTTCTTTTCCAAGATTGATATGAGGTCAGGTTATCATCAGCTGCGGATCAATGAAGCCGATGTTCCTAAAATGGCATTCCGCACTCGATATGGCCACTATGAGTTTCTGGTGATGTCTTTTGGTTTGACTAACGCACCAGCTGCTTTTATGGACATAATGAACAGGGTATTCAGACCGTATATGGATCAGTTTATAGTAGTCTTCATCGATGATATACTGGTATATTTGAGGAGTATGGAGGAGCATGTATATCACTTGAGGACTGTACTACAGACACTGAGAGATCATCAGCTTTATGCTAAATTCTCGAAGTGTGATTTCTAGATGGAGAGTGTTTCTTTTCTTAGACATGTGGTGTCTAAAGACGGTATCCAGGTTGATCCACAGAAGATTGAGACAGTGTCTGAGTGGCCTAAATCGACTTCTATTACAGAGATTCGGAGTTTTTTAGGTTTAGCCTGGTATTGTAGGAGGTTTGTGCAGGATTTTTTCAGAATTGTAACCCCTATGACTCGCTTGACTCAGAAGAATGTTAGATTCGAGTGGTCAGAAGCTTATAAGAATAGTTTCCAATTGTTGAAGGAGAAATTGACCATAGCTCCAGTGTTAGCTTTGCCTAATGGTGTGGATAAGTTCACAGTTTATTGTGATGCCTCTAGAGTTGGCCTTGGTTATGTGTTGATGCAGAATGGTAGGGTGATAGCCTATGCTTTGAGGCAGTTGAAGAAGCATGAGCAGAACTATCCTACACATGACCTTGAAATGGCTGCAGTGATCTTTGCTCTTAAGATTTGGAGACATTATTTGTACGGGGTGACTTATGAGATTTTCACTGATCACAAGAGCCTTAGGCACATTTTCCAGTAGAGAGATTTGAATCTGAGGCAGAGGAGATGGTTGGAATTGTTGAAAGATTATGACTGTGAGATTTTATATCATTTGGGTAAGGCTAATGTTGTAGCAGATGCCTTGAGTAGAAAGTCTTCAGGTAGTCTTGCTTACATCAGTGTTGAGAGGAGACAATTGATCCAAGAGTTGCATCTATTGGTGGATCAAGGTCTGATGATAAAGCTTAGTAGATAAAGTGGACTGCTAGCTCAATTTAAGGTGTGATATGTACTAAGGGATAGGATTAAAGTAGCTCAGAGTCGAGATCCTATTCTAGAAGAGCTTGCAGAGAATGTTTGAGCAGGGAAGTTCAATGATTTCACACTCGATGATGATGGTGTGTTGTGGATTAGTGGTAGATTGTGTGTTCCTTATGTGGATGATTTGAGAGAAGAGATCCTAGAGGAAGCATATTCTGTAGCCTACAACGTACATTTGGGTGTCACTAAGATGTACTATAGTATTAGAGATTTATACTGGTGGGACAGACTAAAGAAGGATGTCATTGATTATGTTGCTAAGTGCCTGATGTGTCAGCAAGTGAAAGCTGAACATCAGAAGCCTTATGGGAAGCTTTAGCCTCTTCCTATTCCTGAGTGGAAGTGGGAAAGGATAGCCATGGATTTTGTGGTTGGTTTACCTCGTTCTAAGGATGGATACGATTCCATCTGGGTGATTGTAGACAAGTTGACGAAGTCTGCACATTTCTTACCTGTGAAAGCCACCTATTCTGTAGCTAGATTGGTGAAGCTATATGTGAAGCATATGGTGTGCCTTCATGGAGTTCCTATGTCCATTGTGTCAGATAGAGGTTCAGTGTTTACTTCTCATTTTTGGCAGAAGTTGCAGGATTGGCATGGCACCGTACGAGGCGCTATATGGAAGGAAATGTAAATCCCCTCTTAGTTGGGATGAGATTGGTAAGAGAGCTTTGATTGGACCTGAGATGGTTCAGGATGCTGCAGAGAAAGTCACCGTGATCAAGCACAAGTTAGAGACCGCAATTAGCAGGCAGAAGAGCTATACGGGTCCTAGGCGCAGAGATGTGGAGTTTCAGGTTGGAGACTTAGTTTTTATGAAGGTGTCTCCGATGAAGGGTGTTATGAGATTTGGTAGGAAGGGTAAGTTGGCACTGAGATATATCGGACCGTTTGAGATTCTAGAGAGAGTTGGTACTGTTGCATATCGGTTGGCTTGGCCTTCGAGTATGTCTGAAGTGCATTTGGTATTTCATATCTCGATGCTAATGAAGTATGTCTCGGACCCTTCACACGTGTTACAGGTTGTAATATCCCGTGTTTTTAAATATTTTAATACTGCATCGGGATATGCAGTGTTAATAATTTGTGTATATATATTATGATATTTTACGAGTTAATGTGTATTTAAAACCTATTTTAATTATTATGTATTATTTACAGTGCTTTACATAAAATTTTCCCGAGACTTTCATTTTCGGGGAAATTTTCACGTAAATAATTTATTATTAATTATTTTAAATATATTTTTGGACTTGCATGAACTCATACGTATTTTTAAAAATACTAAATTAAGCCTATGTGTAATTATTTATTTAATTAGGGTTTAATATTACCCTAATATTTTATTAATTATTTATTAGTTTTATTGTTATTTAATTATTTTTATTTAGTATAAATTATTAAAATATTAAATTATATGTGTGTGGTGTATATTTAATGTGTGTAATTTAATATTATTTTAATAAATAGTGTAAAGTATATATATATATACATATAATACATTAACAACCAAAATTTTTGGAAAATTACCATTTTGCCCCGATTTCTCCTCTTTCTTCGCCGATCACCTTCCCTCACCGTTTCGGTCGCTACCGTCCCGTTCCCTTGGTGTGCCGTCCGGTATGCCACCACCTTCCCCAACCTTCCTCGCCGCCTGTAGCAGCTGATTCTGGTGCCTAGAAGCCATTTTTGGCCGGAGAAGCTGAAAGTCGAACCACCATCGATCACGATGATTTTGACTACCATTTTCGACACCACCTATCTCTTTCTTCTCCTTGAGCTCCGGTGAGTGTGATTCTAGCTTTGGTTTGAGCTGAATTGGTCTTGATTTGCTTAGGTTTCGAATTTTCAATTTCGGCCATATTAGGGTTTTTGATTTTTTTGAGCTTTGAATTGGTTGATTCATCAAAAATTCCTTCACAAATGTTTATCCTAGTAGCTTAATCTACATGTGTGAATTTTTGTGGAATTTTTGGAGATTATTTTGATTTTTGGGTATTTTTGAATATTTTAATATTATTTTCTAATTTTCGGAAATTAATTATATAAATTATGAAATTGTGTTTTATGGTTAAATTAGGTGTTGAAATGAATTATAGGAATTTATTTGGAATTTTTATGAATTTCTAAGTATTTATTTTGAATTATTTGAGTTTATGTAATTTTGGGAAAATTAGATTAATTGTGTTTTTAATTGAAATTAATTGGTTTATTGAGTTTAATTATTGATAAATATGTTGAGAAAATTAATTTTGGATAATTATACTATTTTTGGTGAATTTTTGAAGTAATTATAGTATATTTATATATATAGGGGTATTTTGGTAATTTTACACAAAATTGGCTAAAAATGTAATTTAATTGGTTTTAATAGTTATTTAAGGTATAAAAATGATTTCTGCAAATGATTTAGTATTTTTAATTAATTAAAACTATTTTTCGTGAATTATTTTCAATTATATATATAATATATGGTTTTTCTAATAAAAGGAGTATTTATCGATTTTTACTGTGTTTAAAGGTTAATTATGTAATTTTTACGTATAAAATGAATTTCTATGTTATAAGGGTATTTTTGGTATTTTTATAATTGTGCTGTGTTTATGGACCCCGGTCGGTAGACTGTAGTTTGGAGTCCGACCGAGGGATTATGGATTTGTTGTTGTAATATCTCGAATTTTTAAATATTTTTATACTGTATCGGGATATGCAGTGTTAATAATTTTTGTATATATATTTATGATATTTTATGAGTTTGTTGTTTGTTTAAAGCTAATTTTAATTATTTTATATCATTTTAAGTACTTTACGTAAAATTTTCCCCGGAAATTATATTTTCGGGAAAATTGACACGTAAATAAATTAATACTATTTATTTTGACTAGTTTTATGAATTTGCATGAACTCATATATAATTTTAAAGTGCTAAAATAAAATGTATATGTGTGTATTTATTTAAATTAATTAGAGCTTAATTAATTTTCTTAATTTTATTATTTAATTTTTGTATTAATTAATTTTAAGCTTATAAATTATTAAACATATTAAAATATGTGTGTGGTGTATATTTAATGTGTGTGAAATTTTATATTATTATAATATATAGTGTAAATATATATATATATACATATATACATAATTTTTTTATCAAAAAACCAAAACTTTCATTTATTTACAGTTTTGCCCCTCCTTCATCTTCTTCCTCCCAAAACGTTTTCTTCCATTTCCAGCCACTTTCAAGCTGGTTTTATTCCTGTTACTATGCCTCTCAGCCTTCCTCTTCCACCTCCAACCATTTCCACCACCTAAAACACTCGTTTCCAGTGAGTTTTGGCCGGATTTTCTTCAAAGAGCCAAAAATCAACTTAACTCCGACCAAGCACTTTCCGACCACCAAATTTGATGCCGTCAGTCTCTATCTTCTCCTTGAGCTCTGGTGAGTGTGATTCAAAGCTTTTTTTCACTTGATTTGGTCTAGAATTGCTTAGGTTTCAATTTCTTCAAATCAGCCATTTTGGGTTTCGAATTTTTTTTTAGCTTCAATTTGATTGATTCATGAAAACTTCCTTCACAAACTTTGTTCCTGGAAGCTTAATCTACATGCTATAATTTTTTTTAGAATTTTTAGAATTTATTTTAATTTTTGTGAATTTTTGATTATTTTATTATTATTTTCTAATTTTCGAAAATTAATTAATTAAATTATGAAATTGTGTTTTATGGTGATTATAGGAGTTGAAATGAATTATAGAAATTTATTTGTAATTTTTGTGAATTTTTATGTATTTATTTGGAATTTATTAAGTTTAGGTAAGTTTGAAAAATAGGGTTAATTATGTGTTTAATTGAAATAAATTGGTAAATGGAGTATATTTATTGATATTATTGAATTATATGTTGAGAAATTAATTTTTGAGTAATTATATAATTTTTGGTGAATTTTTTAACATTTATAGTGAATATATATATATAGGGGTATTTTGGTAATTTTACACTTAATTGGTTAAAAATGTAATTAAATTGGTTTTAATAGTTATTTAGGGTATAAAAATGATTTCTGCAAATTTTTAGTATTTTTAACTAATTAAAACTATTTTTCGTAAATTATTTTCAAATTATATATAATATACTATTTTTCTAAATAAATGGATTTTTATTGATTTTTAGTATGTTTTAGGGTTAATTATGTAATTTGGATTTATAAAATGTATTTTTATTATATAAGGGCATTTTCAGTATTTTATAAATATTCTGTGAATTGTGAACCTCGGTCGGTGAATTGTAGTTTGGAGTCCGACCGAGGGGTTTTGATTGTAATCCTGTGTTTATTCCGAAGTGTATTTCTTTGCAGGACCGGCTTTACTCTTTGAGTAGAGAGATGTCCGTTTTACAGGGGAGGTTCTGTCGGATTTTCGGTAGAATTCTCGTAAAACGTGATGTCCAGTCAAATTCCTATTCTAAAGCTGTATCTAAAATTATAGATCGAGTCTTTAGAATTTTTGTTAAATTTATTCTGATTTCATGTTGTCATTTGTTTGTCTAGCTGCGCCGAGACCGAGGCCTAACGGATTAGGCCCGTCGAGTTTGTCTCGTGGAGCGCTAACATGTGAGTTATTATACTGTATATATATGCACTGCACATAGGGTGCATTATTTAGAATTTTTCATTTTCATTATATGTTTTAAAAAATGATTTAAATTATAATATTTTTAGTATATCTAGGGTTGCATTCTTATATATATGCATATTAAATAATTATGCATGTTAGTTTGATATATGCACATTAAACAATTAGGTTTAGGTTTAATACATTTGAGTAATATACACATGTTTTAAAATGTACACTTAGACATAATTATTTCATTAAATGATTAGTATACTTTAGGTATAGTTCAGTAGATTTTAGGTTTATTCTTAAATAATTGCATGTTAAATTATAAACCTACACTTAAATTATTTTTAAGTTTATTTTTGGTATATTTTTTTATTTATTTCCGAATAAATAAATGTTTTATTATTAAATTAAACCTAACACATTAGTGGTATATTTAGGGTTTATTTTTGATATATGCCTGCTAGATAATTAGGTTTATTTTTAGTATATTTGTGAATATATGTTAAACACAAATACGTATTTAAATGAATATTTATACATAAATGGTTTATTAAATGATTTGAGTACTTAGGGTATATCTTTTGCATATTTAAGTATATTTTTAAGATAATGCATGTTATATTATTGTTACTCATTTAAATTGTTTTTAACTATATTAATGATTTATCTTTAGTTTATTTCATATTTTATTTGATTATATATATATATATATATATATTATATATATATATATATATATATACCTGAAATATACTAGGTATATTTTTGGTATATATATATATGGTTGGTTTTACTATTATGAATATTGTTCTACATTAATTATTTTTCGAATGAATGATTTATTCGAAGTGAAGGATATCAATAGAACGTGCTTCCTAGTGGGCAGCACTAGGACCGTGTACGTACCGGTACGATAGATAAGGATTGAGTGAGAGTTAAAATTGGGTGATTATAATTGATTTAATTGATATGACTAAGATTAATGGTATGTTAGATAGTGTGATTGCTGGAGCTCGGTTGACTAAGTGTCTCGAGGCCAATCACACTGACAGTCAAACTGCTGGAGCTCGGTTGACTTAGTGTCTCGGGGCCAGTCTATTGTCCATAAGTGAATTGAATGATCTATTGGGTTGATTGAGATGTGAGGTGATGGATAGTGTGATTGTTGGAGCTCGGTTGACCAAGTTTCTCGGGGCCAATCACACTGATAACCAGACTGTTGAAGCTCGGTCGACTTAGTGTCTCGGGGCCAGTCTGCTGTCCAGATTGGAATAAGTGTTCTATTTGGAATCAAGTGAGCCTGTATGGCTAGAGTGATGATAGGATTGTTTGAGGTTGTTATTATTTAGGGTTCTATGGATCCTTCATGAATTAAAACAAACGTTTTCTACATTTAGTATATTTATAAAAGCAAAGTTTGGCATTCGTGTAAAATGTGTGTATATACATATATATATAAGAATGTCTGATTGTTATGGTTTAGTTTGCATGTATATATAGTATAATAATTCACTCAGTGAGGTCTGACCCCCCTCAATTATTTTTTTCAGGAGATTCCATATCGTCAGACCTTAGTTGTAGAGTTCCTCGCTGGTGTTCTTTAGTCCCGGCTATTTTATGCAAATGTATATTCTGAACTTTGAATTGTATTCTAGAAACTGCAGTAGTAGTGTCATTATATTGGAAGTGTATTATTTTGTTTGGATATCTAATTACTCTGAGAATTTGTATTTGAACATTGTACGAATATGTATTCATTTATAAAAGGATTTGGAGTATTTATTTTATATATTGATTCAAAAAAATTTTAATTTGGTCGTACTTTTATATTATTATTGTATGATTTTATTTTCTAAGGCTTGCTACGGGTTTCAGATTCAAAAGAATTCCCGTTCCCTAGCGCCGATCATGACTCCTAGTTTGGGTCATGACAGTTGTTGAGCCTATTTTTTGAAGTGTATTTCTTTGCAGGTCGGCTCTACTCTTTGAGTAGAGAGATGTCTATTTTACAAGGGAGGTTCTGCCGAATTTTTAATAGAATTCTCGTAAAACCTGATGTCCAGTCGAACCCTAATTCTGTTTCTGTGTTTAATATTCTAAATCGAATTCTAGGATTTTATGTTAGACCGAGGGCTAGTGGACCAGGCCCGTTGGATCTGTCTCGTGGAGCGCACTAATTTGTGAGTTGCTATTTTATATATATATGCTTAGGATGCATGATTTAGAAATGCATGTTTTATTTTGATTAAATATGCATAAATAATTTGATTATTTCTTAAGTTTATATTTAGTTTATTTTGGTTTATTTTTGGTATATATTAAATTATATGCATGTTTTATAAATAAATTATATTTAAAATGTTTTTAAATATATTTCTAGCTTAATTTATAATTTTATTGGATTCATTTGACGTATATATACTCGAAATATACCTGGTTTACTTTTGGTATATTTTCGATATATATATGGTTTATATTGTTATTTTATTTAAATTCATGCATCATTTATTTGTGAATGGATGTTTTATATTTATTAATGAAGGATATCAATAGAACGTGCTACCTAGTGGGTAGCACTAGGACCGAGTACGTACCGGTACGCCTATAGCATTTAGGCTATATTACTAACCATTTGTGGATATTGATTAAATATGATTATTTGATGTGTGAGATATGGTTTATGGGTGTGATTGCTGGAGCTCGGTTGACCAAGTGTCTCGGGGCCAATCACACTGGCAGTCAGACTGCTGGAGCTCGGTCGACTTAGTGTCTCGGGGCCAGTCTACTGTCTAAATGGATTAAGTGGATATATTTGGATTAAGTGAGCCTGTATGGCTAGAGTGTTGTCTAACTCTGATTGAGGTTTCGATATTATAGGGTTCTATTTGATCCTTCATAAAAGATGATTTTCAATGAAATATATATAAAATGATTTTCTGCATTTGTGTGAATTTGCCTGTATATATATACATATTATATATATATATATATATATATTATATATATATATATATATATATATATATATATATATTGTTGACTGTATGCATTGTCATTTAGTGTGTATGTATATATATTATAGTAATTCACTCAGTGAGGTCTGACTCCCCTCCGTTGATAATTTTTCAGGAGAGTCAACATCTTCAGACCTCAGTAGCAGGCCTATACGCTGGATTTCTTCCGCCCCGACTTCTTTGTGTAAACTGCTTACTTGAGTCTTATTTTTATAATCTAGACACTGCAGTAGTTATAAATTAATTGTGGGATTTTATGTATTATATTTATTGCAGATATTGTATTATACTTGAACTGGATTTGTATGAAAAGATTTATATATGGGAGATGGATATTATTTTGGATATTTATCATTTTTTTTATTTTCGCTGCATTATATATTGTTATTATTATTGCATGTTTTATTTTATTTTTAGGCTTGCTACGGGTTTCGGATGTTGGGATTCGTGATACAAACGCAGCGAAAAAATTAAAATTTTATCATGTTCCCAAGCCTGGATCCATGTAATTCGACTAATTGATTAAATCTAGGGTTTCTAAAATCTTACCAAAACGCAGAAGAGGAAAGATTCTCTAGAAGGATGTGAGGAGGTTCACACCGGTGACACCTTACCTCGAGCTTTTTGGCTTGGTTGTTTGGATCAAGATGTCTCTAAAAGGATGCGTCCTCTATAGGTATCCACACGAACAGCCCTTCACAAAATGAATTTGAGTGTGTGTACTAGCAACTTGCTTGACTGTCTCACAAATTAAGAACAAAAGGAAAAACTCTGTCTTTGTTTTCTAAGAGGAAAGAAAACGAATTTGGAGGCAAAAACAAGTGTGTGAAACCCTAGAGAACATAACATATTTATAGACTCCAAATTAGGGTTTCACTTACCAATGACCTTTTGGTAATTTTCCATTTATTATATTCTGATTTTGTTTAAAAACAAATCAAAAAATAATATCTTATTTATTTATTTAAAATAACATTTATCTTAAATAAATAAACAAATAAATAAATAAATAAAACACTTTAATTATTTATTTCCACAGAGTTTATTTTGGGCTTATTAAACCCATATCCATTTTGGGCTTGTTCTAAGTGTGTGACCCTGTAGGTTCACATAACATTGGCAGTGGGCCTAAATCTCTATTTAGGCCTACAAGTCATAAGTGGCCTCTAGCAAGACATTATGACTACTCAATTCATGTGAAGTTAATAATCCGACATAACCTAATTACAGTGAATTTTATTGTCCCTTTATCACATGATATCTTAATTGAACATAAGGCATAGAATGTCATCCTTATATAGTTCAATATTATGACTTGATTCCAAGTAGACTGAAAATGATAACTCTTTATCAATTCATTTCAGTATGGCCATGCATTTTTCCTTCAGTCTATCTTATCAAGGGGCCTTTAGATATCTTTCTCATATTAATGAGGGATAAATTCCTTCTAAATCACTCACATTCCTCACATAACTAATTTTATATCCAACAACATCCTTTTAATCGTCCGGTTAAAGACAATGTTAAAATGTGTCAAAACATAAAATAGCTATGTAGAAATCCATGATGATTTCAAGGTCAAAGGACCAAAATAAAATTACTATGATAAGAAATACTTATGACAATAATCTATGTAGTATTCTCATAGTGGGTCAATCCAGTACATGATCTCTCATCATGTACCTATGAGTTAACTTAATATCTTATATTTATGATTAGTAAAACATAACCATCAGTCAACATCATACTAGCCTTAATATTTTAATATTTATATAATGAATAAATGGCTAGGGATAATTAGAATAGAACTCTTATTTTAATCTAAGGGTTTTACTATCAAGTCACATACTTGATGGCCTTAGTAAGAATTAACCATTCATGTAATTATCATAAAATTAAATGATAATATAATACCTCTTTATTAATAAAATAAGAAAGTCAATACATAATCACAAATGATTGACCTAGTGCATATCACTAACACCAGATTCGAAAGAATTCCCGTTCCCTAGCGCCGGTCATGGCCCTTGTTTTGGGTCGTGACACAAGTCGACAATGTAGAAGTGAACGAAG
The DNA here is from genome assembly GCA_947683625.1 of Mallotus nudiflorus. Lineage (NCBI taxonomy): Eukaryota > Viridiplantae > Streptophyta > Magnoliopsida > Malpighiales > Euphorbiaceae > Mallotus > Mallotus nudiflorus. Next base: position 168,548 of record CANTUR010001147.1, on the reverse strand, counting down.
ATTTGACATTTGTGGAAGAACCTGTGGCAATCGTTGATTATCAAATTTGACAGTTACGATCAAAACAGATTCCAATGGTCAAGGTTCTATGGCATAGTAACAGAGTTGAGGAGCATACGTGGGCGACTGAAGCTGAGATGCGAGCTTCTTACCCATATCTCTTTCCTCCTTGATTTGTAATTATTCTTTTCTGGAATTCAGGGACGAATTCTTGTAAGGGGGGAAGACTGTAATATCCTGAGTTTTTAAATAATTTTAAATTGCATCGGGATCTGCAGTGTTAATAATTTTTATACATATTTATGATATTTTTATGAGTTCGTTGTTTATTAAAGCCAATTTTAATTATTTTATATTATTTTAAGATATTTACGTAAAATTTTCCCGAGAATTTTATTTTCAGGGAAATTAAAACGTAAATAATTTAATATTAATTATTTTAAATAGTTTTACGAATTTGCATGAGTTCATGCATTATTTTAATTGTCGCATTAAAGTATTACGAAGATGTATTCATTGAGAAAGATTTGAAGTATTTATATTATATATTGATTCAAAAAATTTTAATTATGTATTATTTTATTTATTTATTGCATGATTTTATTTTCTAAGACTTGCTACAGGTTCAGGATTCAATATAATTCCCGGTCCCTAGCACCGATCATGACTCCTTGTTTGGGTCATGACATTATTATATATATACATGCAATCTAACCATATCCAGTCAAGCATTCTTATATATATATATATATATCATGACTCCTTGTTTGGGTCGTGACATTATTATATATATACATGCAATCTAACCATATCCAGTCAAGCATTCTTATATATATATATATATATATATATATATATATATATATATATATATATATATATATATATATATATATATATATATATATATATATATATATATGCATATACACACATTTCACACAAATGCCAAACTCTACTTTAATAAATATAATAAGTGCAGAAAACATTTCTTTTAATACATGAAGGATTAAATAGAACCCTATTAATCGCAACCTCAATCAACCATATCATCCCTCTGGCCATACAGGCTCATTTAAATCTAAGTAAATCACTTATTCCATTTTGGACAGTAGACTGACCCCGAGACACTATGTCAATCAAGCTCCAGCAGTCTGACTGTCAGTATGATTGGCCCCGAGACACTTGGTCAATCGAGCTCCCGCAATCACACTCTCAATCACATCACATCTCAATCAAATCATAATCAATCAAATCGTAATCACCACAATTAATTCCTCACTCAAACCTGAATCTATTGCACCAGTACATACACGGTCCTAGTGCTGCCCATTAGGTAGCACGTTCTATCGATATCCTTCATTGAAAATAAAAACATTCATATGGACAAACAATTAATGCAGAATAATAATCATAATGATAAAATAAACCATATATATATACTAGAAATATACCTAAAATAAACTAAGTATATTTCGAGTATATATATGTCAAATAAAGTCAAATCAAATATGAATATACCAAAGATAGACTAATGATATATTTAAAAACAATTAAGTATGAATTGATAATATAACATGCATTTATTTGGAAATATATCAAAAATATACCAAAAATATACTTTAAAACAATTTAAGTATAAATCAATAATATGACATGCAATTATTTAGGAATATACCTAAAATATACTAAAAATATACCTAAGGTATACTAATCTAGCATGCATATATCAACAATAAACCCAATTATCTAGCATGCATATATCAACAATAAACCCTAAATATACCAAAGATATAGTAATGTATATAGAAAATATGCAACATATACATCAAAATATGCTAAAAATAAACTGGAATCATACCAAATCATATTATAAATTAAATCACTTTTAAAAACATATAATGAAAATGAAAAAAAATTCTAAGTCATGCGTCCTATATGCAATGCATATATATACAGTATAATAACTCACAGATTAGCGCTCCACGAGACAAACTCAACGGGCTTGGTTCGTTAGGCCTCGGTCTCGGCGCAGCTAGAAAAAAATAAAATAATAATAATAATCATCAGAATAAACTTCTAACTCTACGCTTTTAGGATTACTATAGACAGACTCAATAAAAATTTAAAACTAGACATCGGATCGGTTGTCACGTTTTACGAGAAATCAATCAAATTTTTGGTAGAGTCTCCTTTGTAAAATGGACATCTCCCTACAAAAGTAGGGCCGATCTTGCACAGAAAACACACTTCTAAAATCTCAAAGCACAACACCTCGGTTTAGGACCCCAAACTCCATAAATCCCCAACCGAGGTTCACAATTCACAAATCAACAGTATTAACAGTAAAATAATAAAATCATCAAAAAAATCAAATAAAATATTTAAAAAACCTTTATTTTCCAATTAAAACATAACAATCTAATTTAAATAATATTTGATAATAAAATTCATAAATGGAATAAAATTCCCATTTTACAATTAAATTAACATAAATGTAAATAATATTTAAAATCACAATTTTAACATCACAAAAATAATAAAATACACATTTAATCTCAAAATAATAAATACATCTATTATTTACATAATATTCTAAAATTACCACAATTTAACTAATAAAATCTCAAATATTATATAATATTAATAAAAATTCAATTTTACAATTATTCAACATAACATAATAAAATTCACATTTAATTGCATAAATAGTTTAATTATATAATAGAATTAGTTTAAAACCCATTTTTATCACCCAAATAATAAATAATATATATTTGAAAATAATTTTTGAAAATTAGTATTAATTAATTAAAAATAGTAAATAATTTTTAAAAATCATTTTAATACCTTAAATAATTATAAAACCAACTAAAACATAATGTTTAACTATAATCTTAACAAAATTACATATTTAACCCTATTATACAAAATATCCAATATACTAAATAATTTCCTAAAAAATTATACAAAATCATAAAAATTATTTAATCAATATATAAAATACTAATATCAACCAAAACACATATTTAACCAATAATTTCAGCAAAAAATACATATTTAACCTAATAATTCAAAATACATATAATTTATATAAAATTCCATAAAATCCATATAAATTCATAAAATTTATTTTATCAAAAAATAACCTTCTAATATCAACTAAAACACAAAATTAAACTCTAAATTCAATCAAAATGCACATTTAATTCAATATTCCAAAATTTACATAAACTAAAAATATTTATAAAAAATTATATAATAATCCCAAAAATTAATTTCTCAACACCAAAATTAATAACAATATATAATAAAAATAATTTAACCAAATTCATAATTTATATAATTTATTTTTGAAAATTCACGAAATAATAATAAAATATTCAAAAATTCACAAAAATTGAAATAAATCCCAAAAATTATAACAAAAATATAGACATGTAGATTAGGGCTACCAAGATCAACTTTTGTGAAGGAAACTTGTGTGAATCATCAAGATCAAACTTAAAAAAAATGGAAAACCCCTAAAACTCAAAAACTAAAATTCACAAAAACTCAAGAAATGGACATTTTGAGCTCAAACCGAAGCTAGATTAGTACTCACCGGTGTTAGAGGAGAAGAAAGAGACCGGAAGTTCAAGAAACGGTGGTCGGAAGTGATGGAGGCACAGTGATAGGGGATGATCGGAATGGGCAGGAAAGGAAGGTGGAAGTTGTTTGTAACTTTGTTCCTTTATTTCTTGTTTCAACGAATTTTGTATATATATATATATATATATATATATATATATATATATATATATATATAGGTACACACACATGTACCTAATACAACATAAATATTATATTATTAACAATTGAAATTAATAATATAAATGATAATAGTGATAATAAAAATAATACCATGATAATAATAACACACAATACATTTGAAAATAACAATAATATAAACAATATTTATGAAATAATTTAATAATGCAATAATGTCAATCAATAAAAATAAAATAATAGTAATAGTATTGAAAATAACAACAATAATAATAACTTTAATGTTTAAATAATGAACCTCCAAAAATAATTATTTTACATAAGAAAATTTATGTACGTAAAATAAAAATAATAATATATGATTAAACTTTAAAATTATTAATACTGCATATCCCAAAATATATTTTTATAATTTAAAAAACAAGGGTCATAACACGACCCAAACTGGGGGTCATGACCGGCGCTAGGGAACATGAATTCTTTTGAATCTGGAACCCATAGCAAGCCTTAAAATAAAAGCATGCAATAATTAAAATAAAATACGCACCTGAATAAAAATCAATTCAATATATAATAATAATCTCTGTCATATCATAAAATGAAATATATTAATACAATATTTAGAGAAAGGCCTCTGAATTAAAATCACATACAGTAAATATAAAATACAACTCACTACTGATACCAAATATGACTATTACAGTTTTCTAGAGTACAATATAAGATTAAGTATATAATTTACATAAACGAGCCGGGGTAGAAGAAAGTCAGTGAATGGATCTACTGCTGAGGTCTAAAGAAGAAGGACTCTACTGTAAAAATGTCAACTAGGGGGAGTCAGACCTCACTGAGTGAATTGTTATAATATTATACCATGCATCTCCTATATGTCAAATGCAATCAAACATTCATATATAATAAATATATATACAAGCAATCCACAACAGATGCTGAAAATCACTTTATATAATTATATTGAAAAACATAAGTTTATGAAGGATCAAATTGTCACGATCCAAAACAGGGGGCCATGACCGGACACTATGGAACGGGAATTCTTTCAAATCCGGAACTCGTAGCAAGCCTTAAAAATAAAAGCATGCAATAAAATAAAATAATAAAATATTATTCAGCAAAAATTAAATCTCACAAAATCACATCTTATATATCAATAAAATCTTTAAGTACAAATTTTCAGTGTAACATTCTAAAATTTAAATCTCATACAGTTATAATAACAAATAAAACTCACAACAGATATAAATAAAACCACTATTGCAGTGTCTAAAGTAACAAAATAAAACTCAAGTAAGTGATTTACATAATAAAGTCGGAGCGAAAGAAATCCGTTGGACAGGTCTATTGCTGAGTCTGAAGATGAAGACTCTCTTGAAAAATATCAACAAAGGAGAGTCAGGACCTCACTGAGTGAATTATTATAATATATTATACATGCCTAACTAAATGTCAAATGCAGTCACTCAATATATATATAATAAATATATATACAAACAAATACACACAGATGCAAGGAAAATCATTTTTATAATGAAAAATATCTGTTTATGAAGGATCAAATAGAACCCTATATTTTCGCAATCTCAAATATCAATAGAACTCGCTTTAGCCATATAGGTCCACTTAGTTCTAAATAATTCACTTAGTCCAATAGGACAGTAGACTAGCCCTGAGACATTAAGTCAACCGAGCTCCAACAGTCTGACTGTCACTGTGATTGGCCTCGAGACACTTGGTCAACTGAGCTCCAACAATCACATTCTCAATCACTTTACCCTCAATCAAATCAATCAAGTCATAATTTCCTCAAATAAGTTAGTAATTAACCCTACGATCTATTGTACCGCTACGTACTCGGTCCTAGTGCTGCCCACTATGAAGCACGTTCTATCGATATCCTTCATTTTAATATAAAACATACATTCAAGAAAATAAATGATGCATAATGATATTTAAAATAAACAAATATACCATATATATATTAGAAATATACCTAAATAAACTAAGTATATTTCAGGTATATATACATATAATCAACTTAAACAAATCACAAAACATATTAAATTCAACCAATAATATATTTATAAACAAGCCATATTTAATTGAAAAAGGAAACATGCATTTCTTTCATAATATACTAAAATATACTAAAGGTATACCTAAAATATACTTAAACATTCAAATAGGCAATTATGTAAAAATTTATATTTAAAAACATAGAAGACTAAATCATGCAACCTAAGCAATGCATATACATTATGATAACTCATAGTTATGCACTCCTCGAGATAGGTCTGACGGGTTAGGTCCACTAGACCTCGGTCTCGGTGTAACTAACAAATAAATAATAACATGAAGATCAATATAATTCTAACTTAATCTCTAGGACTCAATCTAGAATTCTAAACACAAACAAAGAATATGAATTTAACCGAATGTCACGTTTTACAAGAATTCTATCAAAAATTCGGTAGAACCTCCTTTGTAAAATGAACATCTCTCTACTTAAAAAGTAGAGTCGGTCCTGCAAGAAAATATACTTCAAATACAAATTATTCTCACAACCCTCGGTTGGGATCCTAAATTGCAAATTCCACCGACTGAGATCCACAATTCACAATAAAATACACAAAATATATTAAAATTTCATAAATACCAAAAATGCCCTTTAAGTACCAAAATATAGCAATTTAAATATTTAAACATTAAAAATAATTATTTCACCGATATTTACTTAAAAACCTTAATATTAATATAATATTATTAAAATCAATATTTCACGATAAATACACCAATATTAATGAAAATTCATTTTATATATCCAAATTATTTAATTAGGCCAAAAACATACTAAAAATTACTAAAAACCCATTTATTTACAAAAATAGTATATTATATATAATTTGAAAATAATTTTTGAAAAATAGTTTTAATTAGTTAAAAATATTAAATAATTTGTAAAAAATAATTTTTATACCTCAAATAATTATTAAAACTAATTAAATTTAATATTTAACTAAAATGACTATCAAATTACCAAAATACCCCTAATATATAAAAATTCACATTATATACTATAAATACTCAAAAATTCAATAAAAATTATATAATTACTCTAAAATTATTTTCTCAACATATAATTCAATAAAATCAACAATTATACTCAATTAACCAATTAATTTTAACAAAACACATATATAACCTATATTTCCAAAATTGACACAAACTAAATAAAATTATAATAATTACACAAAAATCACAAAAATTATAAATTAAATTCTAAAATTAATTTCAACCACCAAAAACACTAAAAATCATAATTTCACAATTTATTTAATTAATTTACAAAAATTAGAAAATAATAATAAAATAATAAAAAATTCACAAAAATCAAAATAAATTCCAAAAATTCTAGAGTGTAGATTAAGCTAAGGGAAACATAATTTGTAAAGGAACTAAGCTTGAATCTCAAAGAATGAAGTTCAAAAAAATCAAGAACCAAAAATGGCCGAAATTGAAAACTATCTTAAAACCTTACCAAATCGAGTTTTTGTGCAAAAGGAAGCTTGGAATCGTTCTCTAGGGAGTCTAAGGAGTCCAAAGACATTGGAATCACTGAGTTTGGTGGCTGGAAAGATGCTGAATGGAGGTGGAATTAGTTTTGGCCAAAAATAGCTTCCTTGAGCTGTTGCCAGCGCTAGAGAAGACAATAGAGGCGGTGGAGCTGCTGCCTGGAGGGACAGAGCTCCAGGAGGCACACCAATAGCCTGAGATCTGCAGAACGGATGATGATGGTGGGGATGGGTTCAGTTTCGGGGGAGAAAGGAAGAAGATGATGGTTTTGTTTTGTTTTTTGTATATATATATATATATATATATATATACTTATTTATTTATTTTTTAATACATAAAATAATAATAATGCATAAAATAATATAATTTAGTAAGATAAAATAACATTAAAATAAAATATATTAAGTTAAAAAAATTATTTAGAACAAGATATATATATATATATATATATCAAAACCATAATTAATGTAAATTAATGATAGTCAACTCAAAATCGATAAATATTTAAATATTGTCTGAAATTATTAACATTGCATATCCCAATTTAAAATAAAATCATTTAAAAACTTGGGTTATAATAGTTTTCCCCCCTTACAAGAATTCATCCCCGAATTCCAGAAAAAAAAAAGAAATACAGATCAAGGAGGAAAGAGATATGGGTAAGAAGCTCGCATCTCAACTTCAGTCTCCCAGGTATGTTCCTTTACTCTGTTGCTGTGCCATAACACCTTGACCACCAGAATCTGCTTTAAACGCAACTGTTGAATTTGATAGTCAACGATAGCAACAGGTTCTTCTATGAACATTAGGTCTTCATTCACTTCAACATTGTCAAGCTGCAACACGTGTGAAGGGTCTGAAACATAATTCCTCAACATCGAGATATGAAACACCGGATGCACTTGGGATATATTTGGAGGCAAAGCCAACCGATATGCAACAGTGCTAACTCTCTCTAGAATCTCAAACGGTCCTATATATCTCGGTGTTAGCTTACCATTCTTGTAAAAAATGAGAGGTAAACACTGAACCTCTATCTGACACAATGGACACAAGTACTCCATGAAGGCACACAATATGCTTCACATACAGCTTCGCTAATCTAGCTACATAATAAATGGCTTTCATAAGCAAGAAATATGAAGACTTGGTTAACCTGTCCACAATCATCCAGATGGAATCGTATCCATCCTTAGAATGAGGTAAACCAACCACAAAATCCATAGCTATCCTTTCCCATTTCCACTCAGGAATAGGAAGAGGCTGAAGCTTCCTAGAAGGCTTATGATGCTCAGCTTTCACTTGCTACCACGTCAAGCACTTAGCAACATAATCAACGACATCCTTCTTCAATTCGTCCCACCAGTACAAGTCTCTCATACTGTGGCACATCTTAGTGACACCCGGATGTATGCTATAGGCTGTAGAATGTGCTTCCTTAAGGATCTCTTCTCTCAAATTATCCACATCAAGAACACACAATCTACCACTGATCCACAAAACACCATCATTATCAAGTGTGAAATCAGTGAACTTCTCTGCTTGAACATTCTCTGTAAGCTCTTCTAGAATAGGATCTCAGCTCTGATGTAATATCCCGTGTTTTTAAAATATTTTTACACTGTACCGGGATATGCAGTGTTAATAATTTTTGTATATTATATGATATTTTTATGAGTTGATATGTATTTAAAACCTATTTTTAATTACTGTGTCTTATTTATAGTGCTTTACGTAAAATTTTCCCGGGACTTGCATTTTCGGGGAAATTTTCACGTAAATAATTTACTATTAATTATTTCAAATATATTTTCGGACTTGCATGAACTCATACGTATTTTTAAATTACTAAACACCGTGTATGTGTGCAATATTTATTTAATTAGGGTTTAATATATATTACCCTAATATTTTATTATTTGTTTATTAATTTATTATTATTTAATTATTTTATTTATTATTAAATTATTAAAATATAAAGTGTGCGGATGTAAATTTTTCTAAAAATTTTATTAAATTATTATATTTTTTATTATTATTTATTTTTCTTTTTCTTTCTTTTTCTTTTCTTTCTTTTTCTTTTTCTTCTTCTTCCTTTCCCTCCCGTGCGCCCGACCACCCATCCCTCACCGCTGCAACTCCCGATTCCCGACCGTCGATGTGCCGCCAGGAGCTCCGCCTTCCCCAGCCAGCCACTCCGTCGCCCCCAGCTCCTTCCCCGACACCGGTTAGCCCCCATTTTCCCTTTTGGCCGAAACTTCTTCCCTTTACCGTCGATGACGATTCCGGCCATCATTTTTGACACTGTCGGTCTCTTTCTTCTCCTTGAGCTCCGATGAGTGTGATTCTAGCTTTTTTTTGAGCTTAAATGGTCTAGAATTGCTTAGGTTTTGAATTTTCAATTTCGATCACATTAGGGTTTTTGATTTTTTTGAGCTTCGAATTGATTGATTCATGAAAACTCCCTTCACAAATATTGTTCCTAGTAGCTTAATCTACATGTATGAATTTTTGTGGAATTTTTGGAGATTATTTTGATTTTTGGGTATTTTTGAATATTTAATATTATTTTCTAATTTTCGGAAATTAATTATTTAAATTATGAAATTGTGTTTTATGGTTAAATTAGGTGTTGAAATGAATTATAGGAATTTATTTGGAATTTTTATGAATTTCTAAGTATTTATTTTGAATTATTAAAGTTTATGTAATATGGGAAATTAGGGTTAATTATGTTTTTAATTGAATTTAATTGGTTAATTGAGTTTAATTATTGATATTATTGATAAATATGTTGAGAAAATTAATTTTGGATAATTGTATAATTTTTGGTGAATTTTTGAAGTAATTTAAGTATATATATATATATATATATATATATATATATATATATATATATATATATATAGGGGTATTTTGGTAATTTTACACAAAATTTGCTAAAAATGTAATTTAATTGGTTTTAATAGTTATTTAAAGTATAAAAATGATTTCTATAAATTATTTGGTATTTTTAACTAATTAAAACTATTTTTCGTGAATTATTTTCAATTATATATATAATATACGATTTTTCAAATAAAATGAGTTTTTATCGAATTTTATAGTGTTTAAAGGTTAATTATGTAATTTTTACTTATAAAATGAATTCCTATGTTATAAGGGTATTTTTGGTATTATCAGAATTGTTCTGTGATTGTGGACCCCGGTCGGTGGACTATAGTTTGGAGTCCGACCGTGGGATTTTGATTGTGCTTTGTGTAGTTTTTCGAAGTGTATTTCCTTGTAGGGTCGGCTCTACTCTTTTGAGTAGAGAGATGTCCGTTTGACAGGGGAGGTTCTGTCGGATTTTTAGTAGAATTCTCGTAAAACGTGATATCCAATCGAACCCTAATTTCTGATTCTATGTTTAATACTCTAGATCGAATTCTAGGATTTCTGTTAGGTTTATTCTAATATCTGTCGTTATTTGTTTGTTTAGTTGCGCCGAGACCGAGGGCTAGTGGACCAGGCCCGTCGGACCCGTCTTGTGGAGCGCACTAGGTGAGTTACTATACTATATATATATGCTTAGGATGCATGATTTAGAAATGCATGTTTTATGTTGATTAAATATGCATAAATAATTTGATTATTTCTTAAGTTTATATTTAGTTTATTTTGGTTTATTTTTGGTATATAATAAATTGTATACATGTTTTGTTAATAAAATATATTTAAAATGTTTTTAAATATATTTCTAGCTTAATTTGTGATTTGATTGGATTTACTTGACGTATATATACTCAAAATATACCTGGTTTATTTTTGGTATATTTCTAGTATATATATGGTTTATGTTGTTATTTTATTTAAATTCATGCATCATTTATTTTTATGAATGAATGTTTTACATTTATTAATGAAGGATATCAATAGAACGTGCTACCTAGTGAGCAGCACTAGGACCGAGTACGTACCGATACGCCTATAGTATTTAGGCTATATTACTAACTATTTGTGGATATTGATTGATTATGATTATTGATATGTGTGATGTGATTTGGGTGTGATTGCTGGAGCTCGGTTGACCAAGTGTCTCGGGGCCAATCATACTGGCAGTCAGACTGCTGGAGCTCGGTTGACTTAGTGTCTCGGGGCCAGTCTACTGTCTAAATGGATTAAGTGGATATATTTGGATTTAGTGAGCCTGTATGGCTAGAGTGTTTTTTAACACTATTTTCGAGGTTGCGATATTCTAGGGTTCTATGTGATCCTTCATAAACGATGATTTTCATTAAAACATATAAAATGATTTTTCTGCATCTATGTGAATTTGCCTGTATATATATTAGATATATATATACTGTTGATTGTATGCATTGTCACTTAGTGTGTATGTATATATATTATAGCAATTCACTCAGTGAGGTCTGACTCCCCTCCGTTGATAATTTTTCAGGAGAGTCAACATCTTCAGACCTCAGTAGCAGGCCTATACGCCGGATTTCTTTTGCCCCGGCTTCTTTGTGTAAACTGCTTACTTGAGTCTTATTTTTATAATCTAGACACTGCAGTAGTTGTGAATTAAAGTATGGGATTTCATGTATTTTATTTAAAGAGATGTATTATATTGAAACTGGATTTGTATTGAAAGATTTTATATATATATGATGAGATGAGATTTGATTTAAATCCAATGATGAAATGTTATTATCATATTTATGATTTTTATTTCCGCTGTAAATTTGATATTGTTATTATTATTATTGTATGTTTATTTTATTTTTAGGCTTGCTACGGGTTCCGGATTCGAAAGAATTCCCGTTCCCTAGCGCCGGTCATGGCCCCTGTTTTGGGTCGTGACATCTGAGCTGCCTTAATCCTATTTCTCAGTACATATAGTACCTTAAATTGAGCTAGCAGTCCACCTGATCTACTCACCTTCATCAACAGACCTTGATCTAATAACAGATACAACTCTTAGATCAACGGTCTCCTCTCCACACTAATGTGAGCAAGACTACCTAAGAACTTCCTACTCAGGGCATCTGCTACCACATTGGCCTTGCATGGGTGATATAACCATCTCCTCTACCTCAAATTCAGATCTCTCTGCTGGAAAATGTACTTAAGTCTTTGTGATCAGTAAAAATCTCACAAGTCACCCCGTATAGATAATGTCTCCATATATTGAGAGCAAAGATCACTGTAGCCATCTCTAGGTCATGAGTAGGATAGTTATGTTCATGCTTCTTTAACTGCCTTGAAGCATAAGCTATCACCCTAGCATTCTGCATCAACACACAAGCTAGGCCAACTCTAGAGGCATCACAATACACTGTGAACTTGTCCATACCATTAGGTAAAGCCAAAATTGGAGCTGTGGTCAACTTCTCCTTCAGCAATTTTCTGACCACTCAAACCTTACATTCTTCTGAGTCAAGGGAGTCATAGGAGCTACAATTCTGGAAAAATCCTGTACAAACCTCCTATAGTACCCGGCTAAACCTAGAAAACTGTGAATCTCTATAACTGAAGTCGGTCTAGGCCACTCAAACACTGCCTTAATCTTCTGTGGATTAACCTAGATACCTTCTTTAGACATTATATGTCTAAGAAATGCAACACTCTCCATCCAAAAATCACACTTCGAGAATTTAGCATAAAGCTGATGTTCTCTCAATGTCTGCAGTATAGTCCTTAAGTGATATACATGCTCCTCCATACTTCTCGAATACACCAGTATATCATTAATGAAGACTACATAAACTAATCCACATATGGTCTGAATGCCCTGTTCATCAGGTCCATAAAAGTTATTGGTGCGTTAGTCAAGCCAAAAGACATCACCAGAAACTCATAATGGCTATATCGAGTGCGGAATGCCATTTTAGGAATATCGGCTTCATTAATCCGCACTAATGATAACCCGACCTCAAATCAATCTTGGAAAAGAATTATGCACCCTGTAGCTGATCAAACAAGTCATCTATCCTCGAGAGAGGATACTTGTTCTTCATTGTCACTTTGTTCGGCTCTCTGTAGTCAATGCACAGTCTCAGGGTACCATCCTTTTTCCTCACAAATAGGACTGGTGCACCCCAAGGAGAAACACTAGGTCTAATAAAACCTTTATCTAGCAACTCTTGTAACTGCTCCTTCAACTCTTTCAACTCTACAGGAGCCATTCTATAGGGTGGCATAGATATAGGGGTAGTGCCTAGAACCACATCTATACATAACTCAATATCTCTGTGAGGTGGTAAACCTGGCAACTCCTCAAGAAAAACATCAGGAAACTCACAGGCAACAGGAACATCTATGAGTGACAGCTTCTCCACTGAAGTATCCTTGACAACCCTTCCTCAGCAACTTCATAGTCGTAATAGCAGAGATGAGATTCTGAGGTGCTAAAATCCTATCACCCCCAAACTTAAATTCTTCGTCAACAGGAATTCTGAAAGTCACCTCTTTACTTTGACAATCTACCATGGCATACTGCTGAGATAACCAATCCATACCCAGAATAACATCGAATTCCATCACATTCAACAGAATCAAATCAGCAAATAATTCTCTACCTCCGATAAGAACCAGACAACTTGAAAGAACAACATCGATGTCCAAAGAATCACTTAGAGGAGTGGCGACAAATAAAAGAAAATCCATCTTCGAAGCTTGCCACTAAGACTTGGAAGCAAAAACAAGAGATATGAACGAATGCGTGGCACCCGGATCAAACAGAACCTATGCATCCAGGTAACAGATAGAAACAATACCTGCCACGATTGCATTAGATGCTTGAGCATCCTACTGAGTAAGATGGAAGACTCTAGCCTGTCCTCGACCTCCCTGCTAGCTAGTAGAAGCCTGGCCAACACCTTTGGCACCTCCTCTAGTACCTCTACCACGACCCTACTGGGGAAAAATCTGGGTAGAACTTTGATGCTGGGCTGGCGGCAACTGAAAAGGAGCAGGTGCAGCACTAGTAATCGACTGCTGAGGAAATTATGGAATCTGTGGCTGTTGATACCTGAAATAGGGACACAATCTAGCAAAATGTCCTGTCTGCTTGCATCTAAAACACATCAGTGGGGTCATGTAACACGGTCCCTGATGGACTCTACCGTAGGTCTGACATACACTAGCAACTGACCTAAAACTACGACCACTATTGCTGCTCGAAGCACCTGACCCAAGTCTGAACGGTTTACGCTGACCTCCACGGCCATGTCTACTGCTCTGATGTACCCACTGCTACTGTCTTTGAGTCTGTTGGGCTGGACCCCTCTGCTGACTACTCGATTCTATCTGAAAACTCAAGTACAGAGTAGTTTGGAATCCACCTTACTAAACACCCAGCTGGTAATAATCAGGCATAGCTCCTTGCCTGACTAGCCTTAGCTCAATATGCTTGGCCAACTCTATCACTGACTCCAAAGTAAGGCCCGCTATAGGCATACCAACAAATGCAGAACCCAAACCAGTAACATAAGTAGTGACTGCGAAATACTGGTCTCGCATCAGATCCTCTGCCAAGCTAAAGGAACTCTCTAGTATAATCCTCAACAAATTTTTCCTCTCAGGAAATGTTGGTCAATCGGAGTCTATAACTCATACGAAGTGGCTCTGGGCAGAATCTCATCATGAATCACTCTCTGAACTAAGCCCATGTCATCATCATCATATACGGCTGAATCATCTGAATAAACCAGTCCAGGGCTGGTCCCTCAACAGAAAGCTCGACTATCATGATACACTAGGACTCGGTGTGAGTAGTCCAAGTCCTCATCTCTATCGCATGTAGAAAATCTAAAGGGTCTGAAGTCCTATCAAATGCGATCCTGCTGACTCTGGCATAAAATAGAGCTGCCTCAGGGTCAGACATACCCTGCTGATAGGTAGGCTGAACAGGCTATGCTACTAGAGATACAGGAATATCCTCATACTCTGGCTCTACAAGCTCCTCATCCTATATCTCTCTCTGTCTACAGCGACCCGTTGCTCCTCGAGGTCTACCTTTGCCATGACCTCTGTGTCTAACTGGTGGCTCAAGAGGTAAAACCTCATCCTAGAAGGACTCATCATCCTCGGCCTCAACGACTGGTGGAGTGATACACGCTCGTCTCCTCATTTTAAAAAGACAAACATAAGGATTCAGACAAAACAGACTACGGAGGATAGCGTAGAAAACTAAATCAAAGATTACGTATTAAGACATACTCGAACCTAATTCATTGTAGTACTTTTAAAAAAAAATCAAAAAACTAAAAACTAGGGCAACAACTCACATAACTCAGGCCTTGGCACAAAACTCCGCTCTGATACCAACTTTGTCATGACCCAAAATAGGGGGCCATGACCAGCACTAGGGAATGTGAATTCTTTCGAATCCGGAACCCATAACAAGCCTTAAAAATAAAAGCATACAATAAAATAAAATAAATAAAATATTATTCAACAAAAATTAAATCTCACAAAATCACATTTATATATCAATAAAATCTTTAAGTACAAATTTTCAGTGTAACATTCTGAAATTTAAATCTCATACAATTACAATAACAAATACAACTCATGACAGATTTAAATACAACCACTACTACAGTGTCTGGAGTACAAAATAAAACTCAAGTAAGTGATTTACATAATAAAGTCGGAGCGAAAAAAATTCGACAGATAGGTCTATAGCTGAGGTATGAAGATGAAGACTCTCCTGAAAAATATCAACAGAGGGGAGTCAGACCTCACTGAGTGAATTATTATAATATATATACACGCCTAACTAAATGTCAAATGCAGTCACTCAAAATATATATACAGAAAAATACACACAAATGCAAGGAAACTCATTTTATAATGAAAACCATCAGTTTATAAAGGATCAAATAGAACCCTATATTTTCACAACCTTAAATATCAATAGAACTCGCTTTAGCCATACAGGCCCACTTAGTTCCAAATAATTCACTTAGTCCAACTGGACAGTAGACTGGCCCCGAGACACTAAGTCAACCAAGCTCTAGCAGTCTGACTGTTAGTGTGATTGGCCTCGAGATACTTGGTCAACTGAGCTCCAATAATCACACTCTCAATCACATTACCCTCAATCAAATCAATCAAGTCATAATTTCCTCAAATAAGTTAGTAATTAACCATACGATCTATTGCGCCGTTATGTACTCGGTCCTAGTGCTACCCACTATGAATCACGTTCTATCGATATCCTTTATTTTAATATAAAACATACATTCAAGAAAATAAATGATGCATAATGATATTTAAAATAAACAAATATACCATATATATACCAGAAATATACCTAAAATAAACTAAGTATATTTCAGGCATATAATCAACTTAAATAAATCAAAAAACATATTAAATTCAACCAATAATATATTTATAAACAAGCCATATTTAATTGAAAAAGGAAAACATGCATTTCTTTCATAATATACCAAAATATACTAAAGGTATACCTAAAATATACTTACACATTCAAATAGGCAGTTATGTAAAAATTTATATTTAAAACATAAAAGACTAAATCATGCAACCTAAGCAATGCATATACATTATAATAACTCATAATTATGCGCTCCTCGAGACGCGTCTGACGGGCTTGGTCGACTAGGCCTCGGTCTTGGTGCAACTAACAAATAAATAATAACATGAAGATCAGTATAATTCTAACTTAATCTTTAGAACTCGAACTAGAATTCTAGACACAAACAAAGAATAGGAATTTGATCGAATGTCACGTTTTACGAGAATTCTACCAAAAATTCGATAGAACCTCCTCTATAAAATGAACATCTCTCTACTTAAAAAGTAGAGCCGGTCCTGTAAGAAAATACACTTCGAATACAAATTATTCTCACAACCCTCGATCGGGATCCCAAACTGCAAATTCCACCGATCGAGGTCCATAATTCACAATAAACTACACAAAATATATTAAAATTTCATAAATACCAAAAATGCCCTTTAAGTACCAAAATATAGCAATTTAAATATTTAAACATTAAAAATAATTATTTCACCGAAATTTACTTAAAAACCCTAATATTAATATAATATTGTTAAAAATCAATATTTCACGATAAATACACCAATATTAATGAAAATTTGTTTTATAAATCCAAATTATTTAATTAGGCCAAAAACATACTAAAAATTACTAAAAACCCATTTATTTACAAAAATAGTATATTATATATAATTTGAAAATAATTTTTGAAAAATAATTTTAATTAGTTAAAAATATTAAATAATTTGTAAAAAATCATTTTTATACCTCAAATAATTATTGAAACCAATTAAACTCAATATTTAACTAAAATGACTACCAAATTTCCAAAATACCCTTAGTATATAAAAATTCACATAATATACTATAAATACTCAAAAATTTAATAAAAATTATATAATTACTCTAAAATTATTTTCTCAACATATAATTCAATAAAATCAATAATTATACTCAATTAACCAATTAAGTTTAACAAAACACATATATAACCTACATTTCCAAAATTGACATAAACTAAATAAAATTATAATAATAACACAAAAATCATAAAAATTATAAATTAAATTCTAAAATTAATTTCAACCACCAAAAACACTAAAAATCACAATTTCACAATTTATTTAATTAATTTACAAAAATTAGAAAATAATAATAAAATAATAAAAAAATTCACAAAAATCAAAATAAATTCCAAAAATTACATAAAAATTCCAGAGTGTAGATTAAGCTAAGGGAAACATAATTGGTGAAGGAACTAAGCTTGAATCTCAAAGAATGAAGTTCAAAAAAATCAAGAACAAAAAATGGCCAAAATTGAAAACTAGCTTAAAACCTTACCAAATCGAGTTTTTGTGCAAAAGGAAGCTTGGAATTGTTCTCTAGGGAGTCTAAGGAGTCCAACGGCACTGGAATCACCGAGTTGGTGGCCGAAAAGATGCTGAACGGAGGTGGAACGAGTTTCGGCCAAAAATGGCTTCTTTGAGCTGTTATTGGCACTGGAGAAGACAACAGAGGCGACGGAGTTGCTGGTTGGAGGGGCAGAGCTCTGGGAGGCACACCGACAGCCTGAGATCAGCAGAACGGACGATGATGGTGGGGATGGGTTTAGTTTCGGGGGAGAAAGGAAGAAGATGATTGTTTTATTTTGTTTTTTTTTTTTGTATATATATATATATATATATATATATATATAAGAACCCTAATTAATGTAAATTAATGATAGTCAACTCAAAATCAATAAATATTTAAATATTTTCTGAAATTATTAATACTGCATATCCTGATTTAAAATAAAATCATTTAAAAACTCAGGTTATAACATAAATAGAACCCTATTTAAACGCAACATCACTCAATAATAACATCAATTTAGCCATACAGGCTCACTTAATTCCAAATAAATTCACTTATTCCATATGGACAGTAGACTGGCCTCGAGACACTAAGTCAACCGAGCTCTAGCAGTCTGACTGTCAGTGTGATTGTGTAATATCCTGGAATTTTTATATAATTTTAAACTGCATCGGGATATGCAGTGTTAATAATTTTTATATATATTTATGATTATTTAATTATTTTGTTATTTATTAAAGTCATTTTAATTATTTTTATCATTTTAAGTCCTTTACGTAAAATTTTCTAGGGAATTTTATTTTCAGGGAAATTAAAACCTAAATAATTAATTTAAAGCGGTTTTATGAATTAGCATGAGTCCATGCATGATTCTAATTGTCATATTAATATACGTACATATTCATGTATATATATACACCTTTAAATAATTAGGGTTTATTTTAATTAAATTTATATTGTGTAGTTTTAATAAATAATGTGTATTATGTATATGTATATATGTATAAATATTATTATTTTAATATGTGGTGAATAAATATTGTGCATATAATATTATATATTAAAATAATATAAAGTATAGATATATATATATACATATATACACATTTAATATTTACCTAAACTAAAAGTTCTCCATAATTACAAGATTGCCATCGTCTTCAACCTCCAAAGCCCGATGCCGTTTCTTCATTTCCGGCCACTTTCAAGTTGATTTATCACCGGCGGAGTGCCTCTCAGCCAACCACCATCATCCCTAGCTTCCTCCGTCGCCCTTTTCTCCCATTTCCGACGAGCTTTGGTCAGTTTTCTTCAAAGAAATCGAAACTTGGTACCAACTCCGACCATAACGATTTCGGCCACCATTTGGAGTGCCACTGGTCTCTATTTCTTCCTTGAGCTCTGATGAGTCCATTTCCAAGCTTTGTTTCACTTGAAATGGTATAGATTTCCCTAGGTTTCGATTTTGCATTTTCAGCCATTTAGGGTTTTTTATTTTTTTAAACTTCAATCTTGATGATTCATACAAAATTCCTTCACAAACATTGATTCTTGTAGATTAATCTACCTTTTTGAATTTTTGTGGAATTTTTGGGAATTATTTTGATTTTTGTGAATTTTTTATTATTTTATTAAATTTTCTAATTTTTGAAATTTAATTAAATAAATTATGAAATTGTGATTTATGGTGTTTATAGGTGTTAAAATGAATTTTAGAAATTTATTTGTAATTTTTTTGATTTTTATATAATTATTTTGAATTTATTTAGTTTATGTGATTTTTAGAAAATTAGGTTAATTATATATTTTATTGAAATTAATTGGTTAATTGAGTATATTTATGGATATTATTGAATTATATGTTGAGAAATTAATTTTTGAGTAATTATATTATTTCTAATGAATTTTTGAATAATTATAGTGAATTTATATAACTAGGGGTATTTTGGTAATTTGACACTAAATTGGCTAAAAATATAATTAAATTGGTTTTAATAGTTATTTGAGGTATAAAAACGATTTCTACAAATTATTTAGTATTTTTAACTAATTAAAAACAATTTTTCATAAATTATTTTCAAATTATATATAATATACTATTTTTCTAAATAAATGAGTTTTTATCGATTTTTAATATGTTTTAGGGTTAATTGTGTAACTTGGAGTTTAAAAATGTACTTTGGTCAATATTTATGAATTTATCCAGAATTGTTGATTTTTAATAATATTTTATTAAAATTAGGGTTTTTATGTAATTATCGGTAAAATAATTATCTTCAGTGTTTTAAATACTTGATTTGCTATATTTTGATTATTCAAGAGTATTTTTGATATTTTTGGAATTTTCATATAATATGTGTTTATCTCGTGAATTGTGAGCCTCGATCGATAGAATTGTAGTTTGGGAGTCCGACCGAGGGGTTGTGTATTTTTTAAGTGTGTTTTCTATGCAGGATCGGCCCTATTTTTGTAGGGAGATGTTCGTTTTACAGAGGAGAC
Source organism: Mallotus nudiflorus (assembly GCA_947683625.1). Lineage (NCBI taxonomy): Eukaryota > Viridiplantae > Streptophyta > Magnoliopsida > Malpighiales > Euphorbiaceae > Mallotus > Mallotus nudiflorus. Next base: position 147,820 of record CANTUR010001147.1, on the reverse strand, counting down.
TCTGTCAAAATTTTGGTAGATTTTTCGTAAAACGTGACAATCGGTCCGACTCTAATTCTAAATTCTTAATTGAATCTGTCTATAGTAATCCTAGAAGTATAGAGTTAGTAGTTATTTTGACGGTTATTATTATTTTATTTTTCTAGCTGCGTCGAGACCGAGGCCTAACGGATCAAGCCCGCCGAGTTTGTCTCGTGGAGCGCTAACATGTGAGTTATTATACTGTATATATATGCATTGCATATAGGATGCATCACTTAGGATTTCTCATTTTCATTATATGTTTTTAAAGTGATTTAAATTATAATATTTTTGGTATATCTAGGGTTGTACTTTTGTATATATGCGTGTTATTTTGATATATACATATTAAACGATTAGGGTCATGTTTAATACATTTTAGTAATATATACATGTTTTAAATATACACTTAATCATAATTATTTATCAAATGATTAGTATACTTTAGGTATAGTTTCAGTATATTTTAGGTTTATTCTTAAATAATTGCATGCTATATTATGAACCTATACTTAAATTGTTTTTAAGTTTATTTTTGGTATATATTTTTTATATATCTCCCAAATAAATACATGTTCTATTATTAATTGAAACCTAAGACATTAGTAGTATACTTAGGGTTTAATTGTGATATATGCATGCTAGAAAATTAGGTTATTTTTTTGGTAGAATGTGAATATATGTTAAACCTAAACACATATTTAAATGAATATTTATACATAATTTTTTTATTAAATGATTTGCGTACTTAGGGTATATCTTTGTATATTTAGGTATATTTTTTTAAGTAAATACATGTTATATTATCGATGCACACTTAATTGTTTTTAAACTATATTAATGGTTTACCTTTAGTATATTTCATATTTATTTGATACATATATATATATACATATACCCAAATTATACTGGATATATTTTAGTTATGTTTTTGGTATATATATATATATGGTTAATTGTTACTATTATGAATATTATTCCATATTAATTATTTTCAGAATGAATGATTTATTTTAAGTGAAGGATATCAATACAACGTGCTTCCTAGTGGGCAGCACTAGGACCGTGTACATATCGGCGCGATTAAAAAGGGTTGAGTGAGAATTAATTTGGGTGATTATAATTGTTTAGATTGTTTTGACTAAGTTTAATGGTATGTTAGATAGTGTGATTGCGAGGCCAATCACACTGACAGTCAGACTGCTGGAGCTCGGTTGACTTATTGTCTCGGGGCCAGTTGTCACAACCCAAAACAGGGGCCATGACCGGTGCTAGGGAACGGGAATTCTATCGAATCCGGAACCCGTAGCAAGCCTAAAAATAAAATAAAACATGCAATAGTAATAACAATATATAATGCAGCGGAAATGGAAATCATAAATATCATAAATATCATAATATTATTTTCACCAACTGGATTTAAGTTAAATCTCATCTCATATATATATATAAATCTTTTAATACAAATCCAGTTCACATAATACAAACTCACATAAATAAAATACATAAAATCCCATAAATTAATTCACAACTACTACAGCGTCTAGATTATAAAAATAAGACTCAAGTAAGCAGTTTACACAAAGAAGTCGAGGCAGAAGAAATCCGGCATATAGGCCTGCTACTGAGGTCTGAAGATGTTGACTCTCCTGAAAAATTATCAACGGAGGGGAGTCAGACCTCACTGAATGAATTACTATAATATATATACATACACACTAAATGATAATGCATACAGTCAATAGTATATATCTAATATATATATACAGGCAATTACACACAGATGCAATAAAATCATTTTATATATATTTTATTGAAAACCACCTTTTATGAAGGATCAAATAGAACCCTATGATATCGAAACCTCAATTAGTGTTAGACAACACTTTAGCCATTAAGGCTCACTTGATCCAAATATATCCACTTACTCCATTTAGACAGTAGACTGGCCCCGAGACACTAAGTCAACCGAGCTCCAGCAGTCTGACTGCCAGTGTGATTGGCCCCGAGACACTTGGTCAACCGAGCTCCAGCAATCACACCTCCAAACCACATCACACATATCAATAATCACATTCAATCAATATCCATAAATAAGTTAGTAATATAGCCTAAATACTATAGGCGTACCGGTACGTACTCGGTCCTAGTGCTGCCCACTAGGTAGCATGTTCTATCGATATCCTTCATTAATAAACATAAAACATTCATTCACAACAATAAATGATGCATGAAGTTCAATAAAATATCAACATAAACCATATATATACTAGAAATATACCAAAAGTAAACCAGGTATATTTTGAGTGTATATACGTCGAATAAATCCAATATAATTACAAAATAAACTAAAATATACCAAAATATACATAAAAGCATTTTTAAGAATATTTTAGTTATAAAACATGCATATAGTTGAAATTATACCAAAATATACCGAAAATATACCAAAAATAAACCTAAGTAATACTTAGATCATTCATGCATATTTTATTAAAATAAAGCATACTTTTCTAAAACATGCACCCTAAAACACATATATATAAAATAGTAACTCACCCTAGTGCGCTCCACGAGATAATAACGATAAAAATCAGAATAACCCTAACAGAAATCCTAGAATTCGATCTAGAGTATTAAACATAGAATCGATATCAGGGTTCGATCGGATGTCATGTTTTACGAGAATTCTACCAAAAATTCGGCAGAACCTCCCCTGTAAAATGGACATCTCTCTACTCAAAGAGTAGAGCCGACCCTGCAAAGAAACACACTTCGAAAATACAAGCTCAACACTCAACCACAACCCCTCGGTCGGACTCCAAACTACAGTCTACCGACCGGGGTCCACAAACACAGAACAATTCAGGAAATACCAAAAATATCCTTATAACATAGAAATACATTTTATACGTAGAAATTACATAATTAACCTTAAAATACAGTAAAAATCGATAAAAACTCATTTTATTAGTAAAACCGTATATTATATATATAATTGAAAATAATTCACGAAAAATAGTTTTAATTAGTTAAAAATACTAAATAATTTCTAGAAATCATTTTTATACCTTAAATAATTATTAAAACCAATTAAATTACATTTTTAGACAATTTAGGGTAAAATTACCAAAATGCCCTTATATATATAAATATACTATAATTACTTCAAAAATTCACCAAAAATTATACAATTATCCAAAATTAATTTTCTCAACATATTTATCAATAATATTAATAATTAAACTCAATTTACCAATTAATTTCAATTAAAAACACATTTAACCCTAATTTTCCAAAATTACATAAACTTAAATAATTCAAAATAAATACTTAGAAATTCATAAAAATTCCAAATAAATTCCTATAATTCATTTCAACACCTAATTTAACCATAAAACACAATTTCATAATTTAAATAATTAATTTCCGAAAATTAGAAAATAATATTAAAATATTCAAAAATACCCAAAAATCCAAAAAATCTCCAAAAATTCCACAAAAATTTATAAATTTACATTAAGCTACTAAGATTAACATTTTTGAAGGGAGTTTTCATGAATCAATCAATTCAAAGCTCAAAAAAATCAAAAACCCTAATATGGCCGAATGGAAAAATTTAAAACTAAGCAAATCTAGACCATTTAAGCTTAAACCAAAGCTAGAATCACACTCACCTAAGATCAAGGAGAAGAAAGAGACCGGCGGTGTCAAAAATGGTGGCCGGAATCGTGGTCGACGGTGAGGAGAAGAATTTCTGCCAAAAGAAGAAAAATAGCTCGCCGGCACCAAGGAAGGAGGTTGCTGGCGGCGAGGAACGGCTGGGGACGATGGTGGCAAGCCGGGAGGCACACCGACGATAGGGGATCGGCGTGACAGACAGTGGTTGGTGGTGAGGGAGTGGTCGGTCGCGGGGAAGGAGAAGAAGAAGAAGAAGAAGAAGAAAAGAAAAGAAAAAGAAAAAATAAAAATAATAAAAAATAATTTTAATAAAATATTTGAAAAAAATTTACATCCACACACTTAATATTTAATATTAATTAAATATAATTAAATAACAATAAAACAATTAATTAATTAATTAAATATTAGGGTAAAATACTAAACCCTAATTAAATGAATATATACACACATAGGCTCTATTTAGTAATTTAAAAATACGTATGAGTTCATGCAAGTCCGAAAATATATTTAAAATAATTAATAATAAATTATTTACGTGAAAATTTCCCCGAAAATGAAAGTCTCGGGAAAATTTTACGTAAAGCATTATAAATAATACACAATAATTAAAATAGGTTTTAAATACACATCAACCTCGTAAAATATCATGATACATATACTAAAGTTATTAACACTGCATATCCCGATATAGTGTAAAAATATTTAAAAACACGGGATATTACAACCATTTTTGACACCGATGGTCTCTTTCTTCTCCTTGAGCTTCAGTGAGTGTGATTCTAGCTTTGGTTTGAGCTGAAATGGTCTTGATTTGCTTAGGTTTCGAATTTTCGAATTCGGTCATATTAGGGTTTTCGATTTTTTTGAGCTTTGAATTAATTGATTCATGAAAACTCCCTTCACAAATGTTGATCCTAGTAGATTAATCTATATGTATGAATTTTTGTGGAATTTTTGGAGATTATTTGGATTTTTGGGTATTTTTGAATATTTTAATATTATTTTCTAATTTTCGGAAATTAATTAAATAAATTATGAAATTGTGTTTTATGGTTAAATTAGGTGTTGAAATGAATTATAGGAATTTATTTGGAATTTTTATGAATTTTTAAGTATTTATTTTGAATTATTTAAGTTTATGTAATTTTGGGAAAGTAGGGTTAATTATGTTTTTAATTGAATTTAATTGGTTAATTGAGTTTAATTATTTATATTATTTATAAATATGTTGAGAAAATTAATTTTGGATAATTATACTATTTTTGGTGAATTTTTGAAGTAATTATAGTATATTTATATATATAGGGGTATTTTGGTAATTTTACACAAAATTGGCTAAAAATGTAATTTAATTGGTTTTAATAGTTATTTAAGGTATAAAAACGATTTCCACAAATTATTTGGTATTTTTAACCAATTAAAACTATTTTTCGTGAATTATTTTCAATTATATATATAATATATGGTTTTTCTAATAAAATGAGTTTTTACCGGTTTTTATTGTGTTTAAAGGTTAATTATGTAATTTCTACCTATAAAATGTATTTCTATGTTATAAGGATATTTTTGGTATTTTTAGAATTGTTCTGTGTTTGTGGACCCCGGTCGGTAGATTGTAGTCTGGAGTCCGACCGAGGGGTTGTGGTTGAGTGTTGAGCTTTTTTTTTCAAAGTGTGTTTCTTTGCAGGGTCGGCTCTACTCTTTGAGTAGAGAGATGTCCGTTTTACAGGGGAGGTTCTGCCGAATTTTTGGTAGAATTCTCGTAAAACGTGATGTCCGGTCGAACCCTAATCTCAATTCTATGTTTAATACTCTAAATCGAATTCTAGGATTTCTGTTAGGTTTATTCTAATGTCGGTTATTTATTGTTTGTTTAGTTACGCTGAGACCGAGGGCTAGTGGACCAGGCCCATCGGACCCATCTCGAGGAGCGCACTAGGGTGAGTTACTATTTTATATATATGTGCTTTAGGATGCATGATTTTAGAAATACATGTTTCATTTTGACTAAAAATGCATAAATAATGTGATTTGTATTTAAGTATATTTTTGGTTTATTTTTGGTATATATTAGATTATATGCATGTTTTGTTAATAAATTATATTTAAAATGTTTTTAAATATATTTCTGGCTTAATTTATGATTTAATTGGATTCATTTGACATATATATACTCGAAATATACCTGGTTTACTTTTGGTATATTTCCAGTATATATATGGTTTATATTGTTATTTTATTTAAATTCATGCATCATTTATTTGTGAATGAATGTTTTATATTTATTAGTGAAGGATATCGATAGAACGTGCTACCTAGTGGGCAGCACTAGGACCGAGTACGTACCAGTACGCCTATAGTATTTAGGCTATATTACTAACCTATTTATGGATATTGATTGATTATGATTATTGATGTGTGAGATGTGATTTGGGTATGATTGTTGGAGCTCGGTTGACCAAGTGTCTCGGGGCCAATCACACTGGCAGTCAGACTGCTGGAGCTCGGTTGACTTAGTGTCTCGGGGCCAGTCTATTGTCTAAATGGATTAAGTGGATATACTTGGAATAAGTGAGCCTGTATGGCTAGAGTGTTGTCTAACACTGATTGAGGTTTTGATATCATAGGGTTCTATTTGATCCTTTATAAACTGTGATTTTTAATAAATATATATAAAATGATTTTATTGTATCTATGTGTAATTGCCTGTATATATATTAGATATTTATATACTGTTGGTTGTATGCATTGTCATTTAGTGTGTATGTATATATATTATAGTAATTCACTTAGTGAGGTCTGACTCCCCTCCGTTGACAATTTTTCAAGAGAGTCAACATCTTCAGACCTCAGTAGCAGGCCTATACGCCAGATTTCTTCTGCCCCGGCTTTTTTGTGTAAACTGCTTTTCTGAGTCTTGAGTTTTATTTTATCTAGACACTGTAGTAGTCATTGAATATTTAAAGAGATGTTGTATTATATTTGAACTGGATTTGTATTAAGAGTTATATATATATATGAGATGAGTATTTAATTTAAATCCGGTTGGTGAAAATACTATGGTGATATTTATGATTTTTATTTCCGCTGCATTATATATTGTTATTATTATTATTGCATGTTTTATTTTATTTTTAGGCTTGCTACGGGTTCCGGATTCGAAAGAATTCCCGTTCCCTAGCGTCGGTCATGGCCCCTATTTTGGGTCGTGACAGTGAGTGCATTTCCAAGCTTTGTTTCACTTAAATTAGTCTAGATTTCCCTAGGTTTTGAATTTTCATTTTCGGCCAACTAGGGTTCTTGAATTTTTTGAGCTTCGATTTCAATGATTTAAGCAAACTTCCTTCACAAAGATTGATCCTAGTAGCTCAATCTACATGTGGCAATTTTTATGGAATTTTTGGGAATTATTTTGATTTTTGTGAATTTTTTATTATTTTATTAATATTTTCTAATTTTCGTAAATTAATTAATTAAATTATAAAATTGTGATTTATGGTGTTTATAGGTGTTAAAATGAATTTTAGAAATTTATTTGTAATTTTTGTGATTTTTATATAATTATTATGAATTTATTTAGTTTAAGTGATTTTTAGAAAATTAGGTTAATTATGTATTTTATTGAAATTAATTAGTTAATTGAGTATATTTGTTGATATTATTGAATTAGATGTTGAGAAATTAATTTTTGAGTAATTATATTATTTTTAGTGAATTTTTTTTATAATTATAGTGAATTTATATATAGTAGGGGTATTTTGGTAATTTGACACTAAATTGGCTAAAAATATAATTAAATTAGTTTTAATAGTTATTTGAGGTATAAAAATGATTTCTATAAATTATTTAGCATTTTTAACTAATTAAAACTATTTTTCGTAAATTATTTTATAATATACTATTTTTGTAAATAAATGAGTTTTTATTGATTTTTAATATGTTTTAGGGTTAATTATGTAATTTGGGTTTATAAAATGTATTTTGGTTGATATTTATGAATTTTTCGAGAATTATTGATTTTTAATAATATTTTATTAAAATTAGGGTTTTTATGTATTTATTAGTAAAATAATTATTTTTAGTGTTTGAATTTCTAATTTTGCTATATTTTGAGTATTAAAGGGAATTTTTAGTATTTTTGGTATTTTCATGTATCCTATGTTTATCTCGTGAATTGTGAACCTTGGTCGGTAGAATTGTAGTTTGGAAGTCCGACCGAGGGGTTGTGTGGTTGTATATTTTTGAAGTGTGTTTCTTTGTAGGACCAGCTCTACTTTTTAAGTAGAGAGATGTCCATTTTACAAGGGAGGTTCTACCGAATTTTTGGTAGAATTCTCGTAAAACGTGATATCCGATCGAATTCCTATTTCGATTCTATGTTCGGTATTTCTAGATCAAGTCTCTAGAATTTCAATAGACTTATTCTAATTCCGTATTGCCGTTTGTTTGTTTAGTTGCGCCGAGATCGAGGCATAGTAGACCAGGCCCGTTAGACCCATCTCGAGGAGTGCAATAACTATGAGTTGTTATCTTATATATACGTGTTCTAGGATGCATGTTTTTAGAAATGTATGATTTATTTTATAAATTATGCATAAATGGTTTAATTATTGCTTAGGTTTATTTTGGTATATTTTAAATTATATGCATGTTTTATTAATGAATTATTCTTAAAATATTTTTAAGTATGTTTATAGTTTATTTCTAGTTTATTTTGTAACTAAATTGAATTCATTTGACATATATATATATTGGAAGTATACTTGGTTTATTTTTGGTATATTTCTAGCATATATATGGTTTATATTATTATTTTTAATTAATGGCATACATCATTTATTTTATGAATGTATGGATTTATTTTTAAATGAAGGATATTAATAGAATGTGCTACCTAGTGGGCAGCACTAGGATCGAGTACGTACTGGTACAATGATAGATTGTAGGTTAAATTACTAACCTATTTGTGGATATTGACTGGATTGATTTGATGTAAGATGTGATTTGAGAGTGTGATTGCTGGAGCTCAGTTGACCAAGTGTCTCGGGGCCAATCACACTGACAGTTAGACTGTTGGAGCTCGATTGACTTAGTGTCTCGGGGCCAGTCTACTGTCCAAATGGAATAAGTGAATTTATTTGGAATAAGTGAACCTGTATGGCTAGAGTGTTGTCTAACACTATTTGAGGTTGCAATCATTTAGGGTTCTATTTGATCCTTTATAAACGGATGTTATTTTCAATATATATATATAAAATGATTTTACTACATTTGTGTGATTTTGCCTGTATATATATTTATTATATATGTAATATCCCGAGTTTTTAAATATTTTTATATTCCATCGAGATATGCAGTGTTAATAATTTTTGTATATATATTTATGATATTTTATGAGTTTGTTGTTTGTTTAAAGCTAATTTTAATTATTTTATATTATTTTAAGTACTTTACGTAAAATTTTCCCGGAAATTATATTTTCGGGGGAAATTGATACGTAAATAATTTAATACTATTTATTTTGACTAGTTTTATGAATTTGCATGAACTCATATATAATTTTAAAGTGCTAAAATAAATTGTATATATGTGAACTTATTTAACTTAATTAGAGCTTAATTAATTTCCTTAATTTTATTATTTAATTTTTGTATTAATTAATTAATTTTAACTGTATAAATTATTAAATATAATAAAATATTTGTGTGGTGAATATCATTTGTGTGTGGGATTATATTATTATAATATATATAAGGTGGATATATATATATATATATATATACATGTTTTTTTTAACAAAAAAATCAAAGTTGCCTTAATTACAGTTTTGCCCCTCCTTCATCTTCTGCCTCCCAAAACGTTTTCAGCCATTTTTAGCCATTTCAAGCTGGTTTTCTTTGTTGTCACTGTGCTTTCCGATGTGCCACCTTCCCTTCCAGCCATTCTCGATGTCCCAAGCTCTCATTTCCGGCGTTGTTTGGCCGGATTTTCATCAAGAACCTAAAAATCGACTTAGCTCCGACCAAGCATGTAATATTCCGTGTTTTTAAATATTTTAATACTGTATCGGGATATGCAGTGTTAATAATTTTGTATATAATTATGACATTTTTACGAGTTAATATGTATTTAAAACTTATTTTAATTATTGTATATTATTTTAAGTGCTTTACGTAAAATTTTTCCGAGAATACTATTTTCGGGGAAATTTTCACGTAAATTATTTATTATTAATTATATTAAATAGATTTTCGTACTTGTATGAACTCATATATATTTTTGAAGTACTAAATAACATATATATGTGTACTTATTTATTTAATTAGGGTTTAATTAATTACCCTAATATTTTATTATTTATTATTAGTTTTAATATTATTTAAATATTTTTAAGTGTATTAAATTTTAAAATATTAAATTATATGTATGTGGTGTATATTTAATGTGTGTGATTTTATATTATTGTAAAGTATATATATATATATATACATACCTATACATATATTATATTTAACAAAAATCAAGTTTGGCAAATTACCAATATGCCCCTCCCTCCTTCTCCTTCTCTCCCGACGCCCTACCCTCACTGCGCCTCCCGTTCCACCATGCTGGACCGCCCTTCGCCGCCATCAGCTATCGCCAACCTCCTCCCCCTTCCTTCCTCTTCCTCTCTGACGTGACCAGGCCGCCGGAAGCCCGTTGGAATGCCCAGAATTCGCGGTGGCAGCAAGTGGAGCTCTTCGCCGTCGATCACGATTTCGGCCACCATTTCATGCACTGCCGGTCTTCATCGACTCCTTGAGCTCCGGTGGTCCCTATTCTAAGCTCCTTTTGGCCAGAAAACAAGTGGTTGATGAGGTTTGAGCTAAATCTTCAATTTGGCCATTTTAGGTTCTTGAATTTTTTGAACTTAGAATTCATTGATTCATGAAAAGTCCCTTAACAAATGTTGATTCTAGTAGCTTAATCTACATGTGTGAATTTTTGTAGAATTTTTTGAGATTATTTTGATTTTTGAGTATTTTTGAATATTTTATTATTATTTTCTAATTTTTGAAAATTAATTAATTAAATTATGAAATTGTGTTTTATGATAAATATAAGTGTTAAAATGAATTATAGAAATTTATTTGGAATTTTTATGAATTTCTATGTATTTATTTTGAATTTATTTAGGTTTATGTAATTTTGGAAAATTAGGTTAATTGTGTTTTTAATTGAAATTAATTATTGAATTGAGTTTAATTATTGATATTATTGATAAATATGTTGAGAAAATTAATTTTGGATAATTACATTATTTTCGGTGAATTTTTGGAGTAATTTTAGTATATTTATATAAATATGGGTATTTTGGTAATTTTACCCTAAATTGACTAAAAATGTAATTAAATTGGTTTTAATAGTTATTTAAGGTATAAAAATGATTTCTACAAATTATTTAGTATTTTTAACTAAATAAAACTATTTTTCGTAAATTATTTTCAATTATATATATAATATACGATTTTTCTAATAAAATGAGTTTTTATCGGTTTTACCTGTGTTTTAGGGTTAATTATGTAATTTCTACTTATAAAATGTATTTCTATGATATAAGGGTATTTTTGATATTTTTTATAATTGTTCTGTGAATTGTGGACCTCGGTCGGTAGATTGTAGTTTGGAGTCCGACCGAGGGGTTGTGGATGTGTTTCTATGTCTGTTTTCAAAGTGCATTTCTTTGCAGGGCCGGCTCTACTCTTTGAGTAGAGAGATGTTCATTTTACAGGGGAGGTTCTGTCGAATTTTTGATAGAATTCTTATAAAACGTGATGTCCGGTCGAACCCTAATTCTGATTCTGTGTCTAATATTCTAGATCGAGTTTCTAGGATTTTCTGTTAGGTTTATTCTAATGTCTGTTATTTATTGTTTGTTTAGTTGCACCGAGATCGAGGCCTAGTGGACCAGGCCCGTCGGACCCATCTCGAGGAGCGCACTAAGTGTGAGTTACTATTTTATATATATATGCTTTAGGATGCATGATTTTAGAAATATATGTTTTATTTTGATTAAATATGCATAATCATTTAATTAGTACTTAAGTTTATTTTTAGGGTATTTTTGGTATATTTTAAACTATATGCATGTTTTATTAATGAATTATGTTTAAAATATTTTTAAGTATATTTCTAGTTTATTTTGTAATTTAATTGGATTTATTTGATGTATATATACTCGAAATATACCTGGTTTACTTTTGGTATATTTTTAGTATATATATGGTTTATGTTGCTATTTTATTCAATTCATGCATCATTTACTTTTATGAATGTATGCTTTATATTTTAATGAAGGATATCAATAAAACGTGCTACCTAGTGGGCAGCACTAGGATCGAGTACGTACCGATACACTTATAGCATTTAGGCTATATTACTAACCTGTTTGAGGATATTGATTGGATTTGATTATTTAATGTGTGAGAAAGAATTTGGGAGTGTGATTGCTGGAGCTTGATTGACCAAGTGTCTCGGGGCCAATCACACTGACAGTCAGACTGTTGGAGCTCGGTTGACTTAGTGTCTCGGGGCCAGTCTACTGTTCAAATGGATTAAGTGACCATATTTGGAATAAGTGAGCCTGTATAGCTAGAGTGTTGTCTAACACTGTTTGAGGTTGTGATTTTCTAGGGTTCTATTTGATCCTTCATAAACAATGATTTTCAATAAATATATATAAAATGATTTTATTGCATCCGTGTGTATTTGCTTGTATATATATACATATTATATATATACTTTTGATGGTGTGCATTGGCATTTAGTATGCATGTATATATATTATAGTAATTCACTCAGTGAGGTCTGACTCCCCTCTGTTGACCATTTTTTAGGAGAGTCTTCTTCCTTAGACCTCAGTAGCAGGCCTATACGCCGGATTTCTTCCACCCCGGCTTCTTTATATAAACTGCTTATCTGAGTCTTGAGTTTTATTTTATAATCTAGACACTGCAGTAATTATGGTCAATTGGGAGATTGGCGTATTGTATTTACATGGGATACATTCTTTAAATATTTGAATTGAAACTTGTATTAAAGAGTTTATTTATATATGAGATGAGAATTTGATTTAAATTCCCTGGGGGTGGATTATTATTTTTATATTTATGATTTTATTCCACTGCACAGTATTTTATTTAATTGTGTTATTATTATTACTATTGCATGTTTATTTTATTTTTAGGCTTGCTACGGGTTCCGAATTCGAAAGAATTCCCGTTCCCTAGCGCCGGTCATGACCCCTGTTTTGGGTCATGACAAAGTTGGTATCAGAGCGGAGTTCTGTGTCAAGGCTTAGTTGTGTGAGTCGTGGCCCTAGTTTTCAAGTTGTGTTTTCTTTTGGTAACTACTACAGTGAATTAGGTTCGAGTACATCTTGATAAGTATTCCTTGCTTTAGTTTTCTGTGTTATTCTTCCATTGTCTATTTTGTCTGAATCATTCTGCTGTGTTTTCAGAATGAGGAGGCGAGCGCGTGTCGCTCCACTGATCATTGAGGCCGAGGATGATGAATCTTATCAAGATGAGGTTTTACCTCCTGAGCAACCAGTTAGACGTAGAGGTCATGGCAGAGATAGACCTCGAGGAGCGGTAGGTCACCGTAGGCAGAGAGAGTTACAGGACGAGGAGCCTGTTGAGCCTGAGTTTGATGTTCCTGTACCTCCAGTTGTTCCGCCTGTTCAGCCTGCCTATCAGCAGGGTATGTCTGACCCTGAGGTAGCTCTGTTCTATGCCAGAGTTGGAGGGATTGCTTTTGATGGGACTTCTGATCCGTTAGACTTTCTGCATGTGATTGAGACTCGGACTCGGACTACTCATACCGAGTACCAGTGGATCATGATCGTCGAGTTGTCTGTTGAAGGACCAGCCTTAGAATGGTTTATTCAGATGATCCAGCCTTATATGATGGTGATGACCTGGGCTCAGTTTCGAGAGCGGTTTATGAGGAGATTCTATCCAGTGCCTCTCCGTATGAGCTATCATCTCCAACTGACCAGCATTTCTCATGGTTATCGATCAGTAGAGGAGTACACCCAAGAGTTTCTTTGGCTAGGTAGATATGTAGAGGATCTGATGCGAGACCAGTATTTCGCAGTCACTACCTATGTCACCGGATTGGGTTCAGCATTTGCTGGTATGCCTACAGTTGGCCTTACTCTAGAGTCTGTGATTGAGTTGGCCAAGGAAATCGAGCTGAGGCTAGTTAGGCAGGGAGCGATGCCTGATTTTTACCAGCTGGGAGTTCGGTCGAGTGGATTGCAGACTACACCATATTTGAGTTTTCATGTTAGATCGAGTAGTCAGCAGCGAGGTCCGACTCAGCAGAGTCAGAGGCAGCAGCAGCGAGTGCATCGCAGTAGTAGACATGGCTGTGGAGGTCAGCGTAGGTCATTCAGATTTGGGTCAGGTGCTTCGAGCAGCAGTAGTGGTCATAGTTCTGGATCAGCTGCCAGTGTTTGCCAGACCTGTGGTAGAGTCCATCAGGGATCGTGTTACCTGACACCACTGACATGCATCAGATGCGGGCAAACATGACATTTTGCCAGATCGTGTCCTTATTCCGGGTATCAATAGCCGTAGATTCTGTGATTCCCACAGCAGCAGATTGCTAGTGCTGCACCCGTGCCATTTCAGTTACCCCCAGCCCAGCATCAGAGTTCCACTCAGCTTGTTCCACAGCAAGGTCGTGGTAGAGGTGCTCGAGGAGGTGCCAGAGGTGTTGGCCAGGCTTCTACCAGTCAGCAGGGAGGTCGAGGATAGGCTAGAGTCTTCCATCTCACTTAGCAGGATGCTCAGGCATCCAATGCAGTCGTGGCAGGTATTGTTTCTGTCTGTTACCTGGATGCATGGGTTTTATTTGATCCGGGTGCCATGCATTCATTCGTTTCTCCCGTTTTTGCTTCCAAGTCTTATTGGCAAGCTTAGAGGATGGCTTTTCCTTTGTCTGTTGCCACTCCTCTGAGTGATTCCTTGGACACCAATATTGTTCTTTCGGGTTGTCCAATTCTCGTAGGAGGTAGAGAATTACCTGCTGATTTGATTCTGTTGAATGTGATGGAGTTTGATGTTATTCTGGGAATGGATTGGTTATCTTAGCACTATACCGTGGTAGATTATAAGAATAAAGAGGTGACTTTCAAAATTCCTGATGAAGAAGATTTTAAGTTTGTGGGTGATAGGAGTTCAGCACCTCAGAATCTTATTTCTGCTATTACGGCTAGGAAGTTATTGAGGAATGGTTGTCAGGGGTATTTGGCATTAGTCAGGGATACTTTAGTGGAGAAGTTGTCACTCACAGATGTTCCTATTGCTTATGAGTTTCCTGATGTTTTTCCTGAGGAGTTGCCAGGTTTACCACCTCACAGGGAGATTGAATTCTGTATAGATGTGGTTCCAGGTACTACTCCTATATCTATGCCACCTTATAGAATGGCTCCTGCAGAGTTGAAAGAGTTGAAGGAGCAGTTGCAAGAGTTGTTGGATAAGGGTTTTATCAGACCTAGTGTTTCTCCTTGGGGTGCACCAGTCCTGTTTGTGAAGAAGAAGGATGGTACCCTGAGACTGTGCATTGACTACAGAGAGCTGAACAAGGTGATAGTGAAGAACAAGTATCCTCTCCCGAGGATAGATGACTTATTTGACTAGCTACAAGGTGCACAGTTCTTTTCTAAGATTGACTTGAGGTCGGGTTATCATTAGCTGCGGATTAGTGAAGCTGATATTCCTAAAACGGCATTCCACACGCGATATGGCCATTATGATTTTCTGGTGATGTCTTTTGGTTTGACTAATGCACCAGCAGCTTTTATGCACCTGATGAACAGGGTATTCAGACCATATGTGGATCAATTTGTGGTAGTCTTCATCGATGATATACTGGTATATTCTAAGAGTATGGAGGAACATGTATATCACTTGAGGATTGTACTACAGACACTGAGAGATCATCAACTTTATGCTAAATTCTCGAAGTGTGATTTCTAGATGGAGAGTGTTTCTTTTCTTGGACACGTGGTGTCTAAAGAAGGTATCCAGGTTGATCCACAGAAGATTGAAGCAATGTCTGAGTGGCCTAGACCGACTTCTGTTACTAAGATTTAGAGTTTTCCGGGTTTAGCTGGGTATTATAGGCGGTTTGTATAGGATTTTTCCAGAATTATAGCCCCTATGACTCACTTGACTCAGAAGAATGTTAGATTCGAGTGGTCAGAAGCTTGTGAGAACAATTTTTAATTGTTGAAGGAGAAATTGACCACAGCCCCAATGTTAGCTTTGCCTAATAGTGTGGATAAGTTCACAATTTATTGTGATGCCTCTAGAGTTGGCCTTGGTTATATGCTGATGCAGAATGGTAGGGTGATAGCCTATGCTTCAAGGCAGTTGAAGAAGCATGAGCAGAACTATCCTACACATGACCTTGAAATGGCTACAGTGATCTTTGCTCTGAAGATTTGGAGACATTATCTGTACAGGGTGACTTGTGAGATATTTACTGATCACAAGAGCCTTAAGTACATTTTTCAGCAGAGAGATCTGAATCTGAGGCAGAGAAGATGGTTAGAATTTTTGAAGGATTATGACTGTGAGATTTTATATCATCCGGGTAAAGCTAATGTGGTAGCAGATGCCTTGAGCAAAAAGTCCTCAAGCAGTCTTGCTCACATCAGTGTTGAGAGGAGACCGTTGATCCAGGAGTTACATTTGATGGTGGATCAAGGTCTGATGATGAAGATTAGTAGATCAGGTGGACTGCTAACTCAGTTTAAAGTACGATCTGTACTGAAGGATAGGATTAAAGCAGCTCAGAGCCGAGATCCTATTCTAGAAGAGCTTGCAGAGAATGTCAGAGCAGGGAAGTTCACTAATTTCACACTCGATGATGATGGTGTGTTGTGGATCAGTGGTAGATTGTGCGTTCTCGATGTGGATGACTTAAGAGAGGAGATTTTAGAGGAAGCACATTCTATAGCCTACAGCGTACATCCAGGTGTTACTAAGATGTACCACAGTATCAGAGATTTATACTGGTGGGATGGATTGAAGAAGGATGTCGCTGATTATGTTGCGAAGTGCTTGACGTGTCAGCAAGTGAAAGCCGAACATCAGAAGCCTTCTGGGAAGCTTCAGCCTCTTCCTATTCCCGAGTGGAAGTGGGAAAGGATAGCTATGGATTTTATGGTCGGTTTACCTCGTTCGAAGGATGGATACGATTCCATTTGGGTAATTGTAGACAGGTTGACGAAGTCTGCACATTTCTTACCGATGAAAGCCACCTATTCTGTAGCTAAATTGGCGAAGCTGTATGTGAAGCATATTGTGTGCCTTCATGGAGTACCTGTGTCCATTGTGTCAAACAGAGGTTCAGTGTTTACTTCTCATTTTTGGTAGAAGTTACATGAAGC
This sequence comes from Mallotus nudiflorus, assembly GCA_947683625.1. Taxonomy (NCBI): domain Eukaryota; kingdom Viridiplantae; phylum Streptophyta; class Magnoliopsida; order Malpighiales; family Euphorbiaceae; genus Mallotus; species Mallotus nudiflorus. Next base: position 130,671 of record CANTUR010001147.1, on the reverse strand, counting down.
GATGGGCACTAGGTTGGATTTTAGTACTACTTTTCATCCTCAGACAGATGGTCAGTCTGAGAGGACGATCCAGACACTGGAAGATATGTTGAGTATATGTGTCCTGGATTTAGGAGGTAGCTGGGATGATCATTTGCCACTCGTAGAGTTTGCATATAATAATAGCTACCATAGCAGTATTGTAATATCCCGTGTTTTTTAAAAAATATTTTTACACTGTACCGGGATATGCAGTGTTAATAATTTCTGTATATTATATGATATTTTTACGAGTTAATATGCATTTAAAACTTATTTTAATTACTGTGTATTATTTTCAGTGTTTTACTAAAATTTTCCCGGGACTTGCATTTTCGGGGAAATTTTCACGTAAACAATTTATTATTAATTATATTAAATATATTTTCGGACTTGCATGAACTCATGCGTATTTTTAAAATACTAAATAAAGCCTATGTGTGTATATATTTATTTAATTAGGGTTTAATATATTACCCTAATATTTTATTATTTGTTTATTCATTTATTGTTATTTAAGTATTTTATTTAATATTAAATTATTAAAATTATTTATTTTATTTTATTTTATTTTTTTTCTTCTTTTTCTTTTTTCTTTTCTTTCTTTTTCTTTTCTTTTTCTTTTCTTTTTCTTTCTTCTTCTTCTTCTTCTTCTTTCCTCCCACGCGCTCGACCACCACCCACCTCACCCTTCACCGCTGCAACTCCGGTCACCTACTGTCGGTGTGCCTCCCGGCTTGCCACCACCGTTCCCAGCCGTCCCCCGCCGCTAGCAGCTCCCTTCCCCGGCGCCGGCAGCTCCATTTTCCATTTTTGGCCGAAATCTTCCCTTTGCCGTTTCTCCCTCCTCCGACCACCGTTTTCGACACCGTCGATCTCTTTCTTCTCCTTGAGCTTTGGTGAGTGTGATTCTAGCTTTGCTTTGAGCTAAAATGGTCTAGAATTTAGGTTTCGAATTTTCAATTTCGGTCACATTAGGGTTTTTGATTTTTTTTGAGCTTCGAATTGAATGATTCATGAAAACTCCCTTCACAAATGTTGTTCCTAGTAGCTCAATCTACATGTCTGAATTTTTGTAGAATTTTTGGAGATTGTTTGGATTTTTGGGTATTTTTGAATATTTTAATATTATTTTCTAATTTTCGGAAATTAATTATTTAAATTATGAAATTGGGGTTTATGGTTAAATTAGGTGTTTAAATGAATTATAGGAATTTATTTGGAATTTTTATGAAATTCTAAGTATTTATTTTGAATTATTGAAGTTTATGTGATTTTGAGAAATTAGGTTAAATGTGTTTTTATTTGAATTTAATTGGTTAATTGAGTTTAATTATTGATATTATTGATAAATATGTTGAGAAAATTAATTTTGGATAATTTTATAATTTTTGGTGAATTTTTGAAGTAATTTAAGTATATTTATATATATAGGGGTATTTTGGTAATTTTACCCTAAATTGTCTAAAAATGTAATTTAATTGGTTTTAATAATTATTTAAGGTATAAAAATGATTTCTATAAATTATTTAGTATTTTTAACTAATTAAAACTATTTTTCGTGAATTATTTTCAATTATATATATAATATATGGTTTTTCTAATAAAATGAGTTTTTATCGGTTTTTACAGTGTTTAAAGGTTAATTATGTAATTTCTACTTATAAAATGAATTTCTATGTTGTAAGGATATTTTTGGTATTTCGGGAATTATTCTATGTTTGTGGACCCCGATCGGTAGACTGTAGTTTGGAGTCCGACCGTGGGATTTTGATTATGCCTTGTGTAGTTCTCGAAGTGTATTTCTTTGCAGGGTCGGCTCTACTCTTTTGAGTAGAGAGATGTCCGTTTTACAGGGGAGGTTCTGTCGAATTTTCGGTAGAATTCTTGTAAAACGTGATGTCCAGTCGAACCCTAATTCTGTTTTCATATTTAAATACTCTAGATTGAATTCTAGGATTTTTATTAGGTTTATTCTGATGTCTATTATTTATTGTTTGTTTAGTTGCACCGAGACCGAGGGCTAGTGGACCAGGCCCGTCGGACCCGTCTCGTGGAGCGCATTAGGTGAGTTACTATACTATATATATATGCTTAGGATGCATGATTTAGAAATGCATGTTTTATGTTGATTAAATATGCATAAATAATTTGATTATTTCTTAAGTTTACATTAAGTATATTTTTGGTTTATTTTTGGTATATATTAAATTATATGCATGTTTTGTAAATAAAATATACTTAAAATGTTTTTAAATATATTTCCAGCTTAATTTATAATTTGATTGAATGCATTTGATATATATATACTTGAAATATACCTGGTTTACTTTTGGTATATTTCCGGTATATATATATGGTTTATATTGTTATTTCATTTAAATCCATGCATCATTTATTGTGAATGAATGTTTTATATTATTTATTAATGAAGGATATCGATAGAATGTGCTACCTAGTGGGCAGCACTAGGACCGAGTACGTATCGGTACGCCTATAGCTTTAGGCTATATTACTAACTTATTTGTGAATATTGATTTGAATGTGATTATTGGATGTGTGAGATGTGGTTTGGGTGTGATTGCTGGAGCTCGGTTGACCAAGTGTCTCGGGGCCAATCACACTGGCAGTCAGACTGCTGGAGCTCAGTTGACTTAGTGTCTCAGGGCCAATCTACTGTCCAAATGGATTAAGTGGATATACTTGGAATAAGTGAGCCTGTATGGCTAGAGTGTTGTTTAACACTATTTTTTGAGGTTGCGATATTCTAGGGTTCTATGTGATCCTTCATAAAAGATGATTTTTAATGAAAATATATATAAAATGATTTTATTGCATCTGTGTGCAATTGCCTGTATATATACATATTATATATACTGTTGACTGTATGCATTATCACTTAGTGTGTATGTATATATATTATAGTAATTCACTCAGTGAGGTCTGACTCCCCTCCGTTGACTATTTTTCAGGAGAGTCAACTTCTTCAGACCTCAGTAGCAGGTCGATACGCCGGATTTCTTCCGCCCCAGCTTCTTTGTGTAAATTATTTACTTGAGTCTTATTTATTTTATCTAGACACTGCAGTAGTTGTGAATTAAATTATTGGATTTCATGTATTTTATTTTAAAGAGATGTATTATATTGAAACTGGATTTGTATTAAAGATTATATATATATGTGATGAGATGAGTTTTGAATTAAATCCAGTGATGAAAATGATATTATGATTTTTATGATTTTTATTTCCGCTGCATATATATATTATATGGTTATTGTTATTATTGCATGTTTATTTTATTTTTAGGCTTGCTACGGGTTCCGGATTCGAAAGAATTCCCGTTCCCTAGCGCCGGTCATGGCCCCTATTTTGGGTCGTGAAAAAGTTAGTATTAGAGCAGAGTTCTGTGTCAGGGGCTTAGTTATGTGAGTTGTGGCCCTAGTTTTAAAGTTGTGTTTCCTGTTGGACTACTGCAGTGTATTAGGTTCGAGTACGTTTTGATAAGTATTCCTTGCTGTAGTTTTCAGCATTATTCCTCCATTGTCTGTTTTGTCTGAATCTTTCCGTTTGTCTTTTCAAAATGAGGAGGTGAGCGCGTGTCGCTCCACCGGTCGTTGAGGCCGAGGATGATGAGTCTTTTCAGGATGAGGTTTTACCTCCTGAGCAGCCAGTTAGACGTAGAGGTCATGGCAGAGGTAGACCTCGAGGAGCGGCAGGTCACCGTCGACAGAGAGAGTTACAGGACGAGGAGCCTGTTGAGCCTGAGTTTGATGTTCCTGTTCCTCCAGTTGTTCAGCCTGTTTAGCCTGCCTATCAGCAGGGTATGTCTGACCCTGAGGCAGCTTTGTTCTATGCCCGAGTTAGCAGGATTGCTTTTGATGGTACTTCTGATCCTTTAGATTTTCTGCATGCGATTGAGACTAGGACTCGGACTGCTCATACCGAGTACTAGCGGATCATGATTATTGAGTTGTCTATCGAGGGACCAGCTCTAGATTGGTTCATTCAGATGATCCAGCCCTATATGATGACGATGACATGGGCTCAGTTTCGAGAGTGGTTCATGAGGAGATTCTGTCCAGAGCCTCTTCGTTTGAGTTATCGTCTCCGGTTGACCAGTATTTCTCATGGAGATCGATCTGTAGAGGAGTATACCCGAGAGTTTCTTCGTCTGGGTAGATATGCTGAGGATCTAATGCGAGATCAGTATTTCGCTGTTACTACATACGTTACTGGTTTGGATTCTGCTTTTGCTGGTATGCCTACAGCAGGTCTTACTCTGGAGTCTGTGATTGAGCTAGCTAAGGAGATTGAGCTGAGGCTAGTTAGGCAGGGAGCGATGCCTGATTATTACCAGCTGGGAGTTCAGTCGAGTGGATCGTAGGCTACTCCATATTCGAGTTTTCATGTTGGATCGAGTAGTCAGCAGCGAGGTTCGACTCAGCAGAGTCAAAGACAACAGCAGCGAGTGCATCGGAGCAGTAGACATGGCCGTGGAGGTCAGCATAGATCGTTCAGATTTGGGTCAGGTGCTTCGAGCAGCAGCAGTGGTCGTAGTTCTGGATCAGCGGCTAGTGTTTGTCAGACTTATGGTAGAGTCCATCAGGGACCGTGTTATCTGACACCGCTGACATGTTTTAGATGCGGGCAGATAGGACATTTTGCCAGATCGTGTCCTTATTCCGGGTATCAGCAGCAGCAGATTTCACGATTCCCACAGCAGTCGATTGCTGGTGCTACACCTGTGCCATTTCAGTTACCACCAGCCCAGCATCAGAGTTCCACTCAGTTTGTTCCACAGCAGAGTCGTGGTAGAGGTACTAGAGGAGGTGCCAGAGGTGTTGGCCAGGCTTCTACCAGTCAGCAGGGAGGTCGAGGTCAGGCCAGAGTCTTTCATCTTACTCAGCAGGATGCTCAGGCATCTAATGCAGTCGTGGCAGGTATTCTTTCTGTTTGTTACCTGGATGCATGGGTTTTGTTTAATCCGGGTGCCACGCATTCATTTGTTTCTCCTATTTTTGCTTCTAAATCTTGTTGGCAAACTTTGAGGATGGCTTTTCCTTTGTCTGTTGCCACTCCTCTGAGTGATTCTTTGGACGCCGATATTGTTCTTTCTGGTTGTCCAGTTCTCGTGGGAGATAGAGAATTACCCGCTGATTTGATTTTATTGGATGTGATGGAGTTTGATGTTATTTTGGGAATGGATTAGTTATCTCAACACTATGCCGTAGTAGATTACAGGAATAAGGAGGTGACTTTTAGAATTCCTGGTGAAGAAGAGTTTAAGTTTGTTGGTGATAAGAGTTCAGCACCTCAAAATCTTATTTCTGCTATTACAGCTAGGAAGTTGTTGAGGAAAGGTTGTCGGGGGTTTTTGGCATTGGTTAGGGATACGTCAGTGGAGAAGTTGTCACTCATAGATGTTCCTGTTGCTTGTGAGTTTCCTGATGTTTTTCCCGAGGAGTTGCCAGGTTTACCACCTCACAGAGAGATTGAGTTCTGTATAGATGTGGTTCCAGGTACTAGTCCTATATCTATGCCACCCTATCATATGGCTCCTGCAGAGTTGAGAGAGTTGAAGGAGCAGTTGCAAGAGTTGTTGGAAAAAGGTTTTATCAGACCTAGTGTTTCTCCTTGGGGTGCACCAGTCCTGTTTGTGAAGAAGAAGGATGGTACCCTGAGACTGTGCATTGACTATAGAGAGTTGAATAAGGTGATGGTGAAGAACAAGTATCCTCTCCCGAGGATAGATGACTTGTTTGATCAGCTTCATGGTGCACAGTTCTTTTCTAAGGTTGACTTGAGGTCAGGTTATCATCAGTTGCGGATTAGTGAGGCCGATGTTCCTAAGACAGCGTTCCGCACTCGATATGGCCATTATGAGTTTCTGGTGATGTCTTTTGGTTTGACTAATGCACCAGCAGCTTTTATGGACCTGATGAACAGAGTATTCAGACTGTATGTGGATCAGTTTGTAGTAGTCTTCATTGATGATATACTAGTATATTCGAGGAGTATGGAAGAGCATGTATATCACTTAAGGATTGTACTACAGACACTGAGAGATCATCAGCTTTATGCTAAATTCTCGAAGTGTGATTTCTGGATGGAGAGTGTTTCTTTTCTTGGACACGTGGTGCCTAAAGAAGGTATTCAGGTTGATCCACAGAAGATTGAGGCAGTATCTGAATGGCCTATACCTACTTCTGTTATGGAGATTCAAAGTTTTCTGGGTTCAGCCGGGTATTATAGGTGGTTTGTGCAGGATTTTTCCAGGATAGCAGCCCCTATGACTCGCTTAACTCAGAAGAATGTTAGATTCGAGTGGTCAGAAGCTTGTGAGAACAGTTTTCAGTTGTTGAAGGAGAAGTTGACCACAGCGCCAGTATTAGCTTTGCCTAATAGTGTAGATAAGTTTACAGTTTACTGTGATGCCTCTAGAATTGGTCTTGGTTGTGTGTTGATGCAGAATGGAAGGGTGATAGCCTATGCTTCGAGGCAGTTGAAGAAGCATGAGCAGAACTATCCTACACATGATCTTGAGATGGCTGCAGTGATCTTTGCTTTGAAGATTTGGAGACATTATTTGTACGGGGTGACTTGTGAGATATTTACTGATCACAAGAGCCTTAAGTACATTTTCCAATAGCGAGATTTGAATCTGAGGCAGAGAAGATGGTTGGAATTATTGAAGGATTATGATTGCAAGATTCTTTACCATCCGGGTAAAGCTAATGTTTGTAGCAGATGCCTTGAGTAGGAAGTCCTCAGGTAGTCTTGCTCACATCAGTGTTGAGAGGAGACCATTGATCCAGGAATTGCAGTTGTTGGTGGATCAAGGTCTGATGATGAAGATTAGTAGATCAGGTGGACTGTTAGCTCAGTTTAAAGTATGATCTATACTAAGGGATAGGATTAAAGCAGCTCAGAGCCGAGATCCTATTCTAGAAGAGCTTGCAGAGAATGTCAGAGCAGGGAATTTTACTGATTTCACACTCGATGGTGACGGTGTGTTGTGGATTAGTGGTAGATTGTGTGTTCCAGATGTGGATGACTTGAGAGAGGAGATTTTAGAGGAAGCACATTCTACAGCTTACAACATTCATCCAGGTGTTACTAAGATGTACCACAGTATCAGAGATTTATACTGGTGGGATGGATTGAAGAAGGATGTCGCTGATTATGTTGCTAAGTGCTTGACGTGTCAGCAAGTGAAAGCTGAACATCAGAAGCCTTCTGGGAAGCTTCAGCCTCTTCCTATTCCCGAGTGGAAGTGGGAGAGGATAGCTATGGATTTTGTGGTCGGTTTACCTCGTTCGAAGGATGGATACGATTCCATCTGGGTGATCGTAGACAGGTTGACGAAGTCTGCACATTTCTTGCCTGTGAAAGCCACATATTCAGTTGCTAGATTGGCAAAGTTGTATGTGAACCATATTGTGTGCCTTCATGGAGTACCTATGTCCATTGTGTCAGATAGAGGTTCAGTGTTTACTTCTCATTTTTAGCAGAAGTTGTAGGAAGCGATGGGCACTAGGTTGGATTTTAGTATAGCTTTTCATCCTCAGACAGATGGCTAGTCTGAGAGGACGATCCAGACACTGGAAGATATGTTGAGGATGTGTGTCTTGGATTTGGGAGGTAGCTGGGATGATCATTTGTCACTTGTTGAGTTTGCATATAATAACAGCTACCATAGTAGTATTGGTATGGCACCATATGAGGCGTTGTATGAAAGGAAGTGTAGATCCCCGTTGAGTTGGGATGAGATTGGTGAGAGAGCTTTGACTGGACCAGAGATGGTTCAGGATGTTGCAGAGAAAGTCGCCGTGATTAAGCGCAGATTAGAGACCGTAGTTAGCAGACAAAAGAGTTATGCGGATCCTAGGCACAGAGATATGGAGTTTCAGGTTGGAGATTTTATTTTTCTGAAAGTATCTCTGATGAAGGGTGTGATGATATTTGGCAGGAAGGGTAAGTTAGCACCGAGATACATTGGACAATTTGAGATTCTGGAGAGAGTTGGCATTGTTGCATATCGGCTGGATTTGCCTCCGAGTATGTCACAAGTGCATCCAGTATTTCATATCTCGATGTTGAGGAAGTATATCTCAGACCCTTCACACGTGTTGCAACCTGACAGTGTAGGAGTGAGTGAAGATTTGACTTTTGTGGAAGAACCTGTGGCGATCGTTGATTATCAAGTTCGACAGTTGTGATCGAAGCAGATTCCGATGGTCAAGGTTCTGTGGCGTAGCGACAGAGTTGAAGAGCATACGTGGGAGACTGAAGCTGAGATGCGAGCTTCTTACCCGTATCTCTTTCCTTCCTGATTCTGTAATCTTGTTTTCTGGAATTTGGGGACGAATTCTTGTAAGGGGGGAAGACTGTAATATCCCGTGTTTTTTTAAAAATATTTTTACACTGTACCGGGATATGCAGTGTTAATAATTTCTGTATATTATATGATATTTTTACGAGTTAATATGTATTTAAAACCTATTTTAATTACTGTGTATTATTTTCAGTGTTTTACGTAAAATTTTCTCGGGACTTGCATTTTCGGGGAAATTTTCACGTAAACAATTTATTATTAATTATATTAAATATATTTTTGGACTTGCATGAACTCATGCGTATTTTTAAAATACTAAATAAAGCCTGTGTGTGTATATATTTATTTAATTAGGGTTTAATATATTACCCTAATATTTTATTATTTGTTTATTCATTTATTGTTATTTAAGTATTTTATTTAATATTAAATTATTAAAATTATTTATTTTATTTTATTTTATTTTTTTTCTTCTTTTTCTTTTTTCTTTTCTTTCTTTTTCTTTTCTTTTTCTTTTCTTTTTCTTTCTTCTTCTTCTTCTTCTTCTTTCCTCCCACGCGCTCGACCACCACCCACCTCACCCTTCACCGCTGCAACTCCGGTCACCTACTGTCGGTGTGCCTCCCGGCTTACCACCGCCGTTCCCAGCCGTCCCCCGCCGCTAGCAGCTCCCTTCCCCGGCGCCGGCAGCTCCATTTTCCATTTTTGGCCGAAATCTTCCCTTTGCCGTTTCTCCCTCCTCCGACCACCGTTTTCGACACCGTCGGTCTCTTTCTTCTCCTTGAGCTTTGGTGAGTGTGATTCTAGCTTTGCTTTGAGCTAAAATGGTCTAGAATTTAGGTTTCGAATTTTCAATTTCGGTCACATTAGGGTTTTTGATTTTTTTTGAGCTTCGAATTGAATGATTCATGAAAACTCCCTTCACAAATGTTGTTCCTAGTAGCTCAATCTACATGTCTGAATTTTTGTAGAATTTTTGGAGATTGTTTGGATTTTTGGGTATTTTTGAATATTTTAATATTATTTTCTAATTTTCGGAAATTAATTATTTAAATTATGAAATTGGGGTTTATGGTTAAATTAGGTGTTTAAATGAATTATAGGAATTTATTTGGAATTTTTATGAAATTCTAAGTATTTATTTTGAATTATTGAAGTTTATGTGATTTTGAGAAATTAGGTTAAATGTGTTTTTATTTGAATTTAATTGGTTAATTGAGTTTAATTATTGATATTATTGATAAATATGTTGAGAAAATTAATTTTGGATAATTTTATAATTTTTGGTGAATTTTTGAAGTAATTTAAGTATATTTATATATATAGGGGTATTTTGGTAATTTTACCCTAAATTGTCTAAAAATGTAATTTAATTGGTTTTAATAATTATTTAAGGTATAAAAATGATTTCTATAAATTATTTAGTATTTTTAACTAATTAAAACTATTTTTCGTGAATTATTTTCAATTATATATATAATATATGGTTTTTCTAATAAAATGAGTTTTTATCGGTTTTTACAGTGTTTAAAGGTTAATTATGTAATTTCTACTTATAAAATGAATTTCTATGTTGTAAGGATATTTTTGGTATTTCGGGAATTATTCTATGTTTGTGGACCCCGATCGGTAGACTGTAGTTTGGAGTCCGACCGTGGGATTTTGATTATGCCTTGTGTAGTTCTCGAAGTGTATTTCTTTGCAGGGTCGGCTCTACTCTTTTGAGTAGAGAGATGTCCGTTTTACAGGGGAGGTTCTGTCGAATTTTCGGTAGAATTCTTGTAAAACGTGATGTCCAGTCGAACCCTAATTCTGTTTTCATATTTAAATACTCTAGATTGAATTCTAGGATTTTTATTAGGTTTATTCTGATGTCTATTATTTATTGTTTGTTTAGTTGCACCGAGACCGAGGGCTAGTGGACCAGGCCCGTCGGACCCGTCTCGTGGAGCGCATTAGGTGAGTTACTATACTATATATATATGCTTAGGATGCATGATTTAGAAATGCATGTTTTATGTTGATTAAATATGCATAAATAATTTGATTATTTCTTAAGTTTACATTAAGTATATTTTTGGTTTATTTTTGGTATATATTAAATTATATGCATGTTTTGTAAATAAAATATACTTAAAATGTTTTTAAATATATTTCCAGCTTAATTTATAATTTGATTGAATGCATTTGATATATATATACTTGAAATATACCTGGTTTACTTTTGGTATATTTCCGGTATATATATATGGTTTATATTGTTATTTCATTTAAATCCATGCATCATTTATTGTGAATGAATGTTTTATATTATTTATTAATGAAGGATATCGATAGAACGTGCTACCTAGTGGGCAGCACTAGGACCGAGTACGTATCGGTACGCCTATAGCTTTAGGCTATATTACTAACTTATTTGTGAATATTGATTTGAATGTGATTATTGGATGTGTGAGATGTGGTTTGGGTGTGATTGCTGGAGCTCGGTTGACCAAGTGTCTCGGGGCCAATCACACTGGCAGTCAGACTGCTGGAGCTCAGTTGACTTAGTGTCTCAGGGCCAATCTACTGTCCAAATGGATTAAGTGGATATACTTGGAATAAGTGAGCCTGTATGGCTAGAGTGTTGTTTAACACTATTTTTTGAGGTTGCGATATTCTAGGGTTCTATGTGATCCTTCATAAAAGATGATTTTTAATGAAAATATATATAAAATGATTTTATTGCATCTGTGTGCAATTGCCTGTATATATACATATTATATATACTGTTGACTGTATGCATTATCACTTAGTGTGTATGTATATATATTATAGTAATTCACTCAGTGAGGTCTGACTCCCCTCCGTTGACTATTTTTCAGGAGAGTCAACTTCTTCAGACCTCAGTAGCAGGTCGATACGCCGGATTTCTTCCGCCCCAGCTTCTTTGTGTAAATTATTTACTTGAGTCTTATTTATTTTATCTAGACACTGCAGTAGTTGTGAATTAAATTATTGGATTTCATGTATTTTATTTTAAAGAGATGTATTATATTGAAACTGGATTTGTATTAAAGATTATATATATATGTGATGAGATGAGTTTTGAATTAAATCCAGTGATGAAAATGATATTATGATTTTTATGATTTTTATTTCCGCTGCATATATATATTATATGGTTATTGTTATTATTGCATGTTTATTTTATTTTTAGGCTTGCTACGGGTTCCGGATTCGAAAGAATTCCCGTTCCCTAGCGCCGGTCATGGCCCCTATTTTGGGTCGTGAAAAAGTTAGTATTAGAGCAGAGTTCTGTGTCAGGGCTTAGTTATGTGAGTTGTGGCCCTAGTTTTAAAGTTGTGTTTCCTGTTGGACTACTGCAGTGTATTAGGTTCGAGTACGTTTTGATAAGTATTCCTTGCTGTAGTTTTCAGCATTATTCCTCCATTGTCTGTTTTGTCTGAATCTTTCCGTTTGTCTTTTCAAAATGAGGAGGTGAGCGCGTGTCGCTCCACCGGTCGTTGAGGCCGAGGATGATGAGTCTTTTCAGGATGAGGTTTTACCTCCTGAGCAGCCAGTTAGACGTAGAGGTCATGGCAGAGGTAGACCTCGAGGAGCGGCAGGTCACCGTCGACAGAGAGAGTTACAGGACGAGGAGCCTGTTGAGCCTGAGTTTGATGTTCCTGTTCCTCCAGTTGTTCAGCCTGTTTAGCCTGCCTATCAGCAGGGTATGTCTGACCCTGAGGCAGCTTTGTTCTATGCCCGAGTTAGCAGGATTGCTTTTGATGGTACTTCTGATCCTTTAGATTTTCTGCATGCGATTGAGACTAGGACTCGGACTGCTCATACCGAGTACTAGCGGATCATGATTATTGAGTTGTCTATCGAGGGACCAGCTCTAGATTGGTTCATTCAGATGATCCAGCCCTATATGATGACGATGACATGGGCTCAGTTTCGAGAGTGGTTCATGAGGAGATTCTGTCCAGAGCCTCTTCGTTTGAGTTATCGTCTCCGGTTGACCAGTATTTCTCATGGAGATCGATCTGTAGAGGAGTATACCCGAGAGTTTCTTCGTCTGGGTAGATATGCTGAGGATCTAATGCGAGATCAGTATTTCGCTGTTACTACATACGTTACTGGTTTGGATTCTGCTTTTGCTGGTATGCCTACAGCAGGTCTTACTCTGGAGTCTGTGATTGAGCTAGCTAAGGAGATTGAGCTGAGGCTAGTTAGGCAGGGAGCGATGCCTGATTATTACCAGCTGGGAGTTCAGTCGAGTGGATCGTAGGCTACTCCATATTCGAGTTTTCATGTTGGATCGAGTAGTCAGCAGCGAGGTTCGACTCAGCAGAGTCAAAGACAACAGCAGCGAGTGCATCGGAGCAGTAGACATGGCCGTGGAGGTCAGCATAGATCGTTCAGATTTGGGTCAGGTGCTTCGAGCAGCAGCAGTGGTCGTAGTTCTGGATCAGCGGCTAGTGTTTGTCAGACTTATGGTAGAGTCCATCAGGGACCGTGTTATCTGACACCGCTGACATGTTTTAGATGCGGGCAGATAGGACATTTTGCCAGATCGTGTCCTTATTCCGGGTATCAGCAGCAGCAGATTTCACGATTCCCACAGCAGTCGATTGCTGGTGCTACACCTGTGCCATTTCAGTTACCACCAGCCCAGCATCAGAGTTCCACTCAGTTTGTTCCACAGCAGAGTCGTGGTAGAGGTACTAGAGGAGGTGCCAGAGGTGTTGGCCAGGCTTCTACCAGTCAGCAGGGAGGTCGAGGTCAGGCCAGAGTCTTTCATCTTACTCAGCAGGATGCTCAGGCATCTAATGCAGTCGTGGCAGGTATTCTTTCTGTTTGTTACCTGGATGCATGGGTTTTGTTTAATCCGGGTGCCACGCATTCATTTGTTTCTCCTATTTTTGCTTCTAAATCTTGTTGGCAAACTTTGAGGATGGCTTTTCCTTTGTCTGTTGCCACTCCTCTGAGTGATTCTTTGGACGCCGATATTGTTCTTTCTGGTTGTCCAGTTCTCGTGGGAGATAGAGAATTACCCGCTGATTTGATTTTATTGGATGTGATGGAGTTTGATGTTATTTTGGGAATGGATTAGTTATCTCAACACTATGCCGTAGTAGATTACAGGAATAAGGAGGTGACTTTTAGAATTCCTGGTGAAGAAGAGTTTAAGTTTGTTGGTGATAAGAGTTCAGCACCTCAAAATCTTATTTCTGCTATTACAGCTAGGAAGTTGTTGAGGAAAGGTTGTCGGGGGTTTTTGGCATTGGTTAGGGATACGTCAGTGGAGAAGTTGTCACTCATAGATGTTCCTGTTGCTTGTGAGTTTCCTGATGTTTTTCCCGAGGAGTTGCCAGGTTTACCACCTCACAGAGAGATTGAGTTCTGTATAGATGTGGTTCCAGGTACTAGTCCTATATCTATGCCACCCTATCATATGGCTCCTGCAGAGTTGAGAGAGTTGAAGGAGCAGTTGCAAGAGTTGTTGGAAAAAGGTTTTATCAGACCTAGTGTTTCTCCTTGGGGTGCACCAGTCCTGTTTGTGAAGAAGAAGGATGGTACCCTGAGACTGTGCATTGACTATAGAGAGTTGAATAAGGTGACGGTGAAGAACAAGTATCCTCTCCCGAGGATAGATGACTTGTTTGATCAGCTTCATGGTGCACAGTTCTTTTCTAAGGTTGACTTGAGGTCAGGTTATCATCAGTTGCGGATTAGTGAGGCCGATGTTCCTAAGACAGCGTTCCGCACTCGATATGGCCATTATGAGTTTCTGGTGATGTCTTTTGGTTTGACTAATGCACCAGCAGCTTTTATGGACCTGATGAACAGAGTATTCAGACTGTATGTGGATCAGTTTGTAGTAGTCTTCATTGATGATATACTAGTATATTCGAGGAGTATGGAAGAGCATGTATATCACTTAAGGATTGTACTACAGACACTGAGAGATCATCAGCTTTATGCTAAATTCTCGAAGTGTGATTTCTGGATGGAGAGTGTTTCTTTTCTTGGACACGTGGTGCCTAAAGAAGGTATTCAGGTTGATCCACAGAAGATTGAGGCAGTATCTGAATGGCCTATACCTACTTCTGTTATGGAGATTCAAAGTTTTCTGGGTTCAGCCGGGTATTATAGGTGGTTTGTGCAGGATTTTTCCAGGATAGCAGCCCCTATGACTCGCTTAACTCAGAAGAATGTTAGATTCGAGTGGTCAGAAGCTTGTGAGAACAGTTTTCAGTTGTTGAAGGAGAAGTTGACCACAGCGCCAGTATTAGCTTTGCCTAATAGTGTAGATAAGTTTACAGTTTACTGTGATGCCTCTAGAATTGGTCTTGGTTGTGTGTTGATGCAGAATGGAAGGGTGATAGCCTATGCTTCGAGGCAGTTGAAGAAGCATGAGCAGAACTATCCTACACATGATCTTGAGATGGCTGCAGTGATCTTTGCTTTGAAGATTTGGAGACATTATTTGTACGGGGTGACTTGTGAGATATTTACTGATCACAAGAGCCTTAAGTACATTTTCCAATAGCGAGATTTGAATCTGAGGCAGAGAAGATGGTTGGAATTATTGAAGGATTATGATTGCAAGATTCTTTACCATCCGGGTAAAGCTAATGTTTGTAGCAGATGCCTTGAGTAGGAAGTCCTCAGGTAGTCTTGCTCACATCAGTGTTGAGAGGAGACCATTGATCCAGGAATTGCAGTTGTTGGTGGATCAAGGTCTGATGATGAAGATTAGTAGATCAGGTGGACTGTTAGCTCAGTTTAAAGTATGATCTATACTAAGGGATAGGATTAAAGCAGCTCAGAGCCGAGATCCTATTCTAGAAGAGCTTGCAGAGAATGTCAGAGCAGGGAATTTTACTGATTTCACACTCGATGGTGACGGTGTGTTGTGGATTAGTGGTAGATTGTGTGTTCCAGATGTGGATGACTTGAGAGAGGAGATTTTAGAGGAAGCACATTCTACAGCTTACAACATTCATCCAGGTGTTACTAAGATGTACCACAGTATCAGAGATTTATACTGGTGGGATGGATTGAAGAAGGATGTCGCTGATTATGTTGCTAAGTGCTTGACGTGTCAGCAAGTGAAAGCTGAACATCAGAAGCCTTCTGGGAAGCTTCAGCCTCTTCCTATTCCCGAGTGGAAGTGGGAGAGGATAGCTATGGATTTTGTGGTCGGTTTACCTCGTTCGAAGGATGGATACGATTCCATCTGGGTGATCGTAGACAGGTTGACGAAGTCTGCACATTTCTTGCCTGTGAAAGCCACATATTCAGTTGCTAGATTGGCAAAGTTGTATGTGAACCATATTGTGTGCCTTCATGGAGTACCTATGTCCATTGTGTCAGATAGAGGTTCAGTGTTTACTTCTCATTTTTAGCAGAAGTTGTAGGAAGCGATGGGCACTAGGTTGGATTTTAGTATAGCTTTTCATCCTCAGACAGATGGCTAGTCTGAGAGGACGATCCAGACACTGGAAGATATGTTGAGGATGTGTGTCTTGGATTTGGGAGGTAGCTGGGATGATCATTTGTCACTTGTTGAGTTTGCATATAATAACAGCTACCATAGTAGTATTGGTATGGCACCATATGAGGCGTTGTATGAAAGGAAGTGTAGATCCCCGTTGAGTTGGGATGAGATTGGTGAGAGAGCTTTGACTGGACCAGAGATGGTTCAGGATGTTGCAGAGAAAGTCGCCGTGATTAAGCGCAGATTAGAGACCGTAGTTAGCAGACAAAAGAGTTATGCGGATCCTAGGCACAGAGATATGGAGTTTCAGGTTGGAGATTTTATTTTTCTGAAAGTATCTCTGATGAAGGGTGTGATGATATTTGGCAGGAAGGGTAAGTTAGCACCGAGATACATTGGACAATTTGAGATTCTGGAGAGAGTTGGCATTGTTGCATATCGGTTGGATTTGCCTCCGAGTATGTCACAAGTGCATCCAGTATTTCATATCTCGATGTTGAGGAAGTATATCTCAGACCCTTCACACGTGTTGCAACCTGACAGTGTAGGAGTGAGTGAAGATTTGACTTTTGTGGAAGAACCTGTGGCGATCGTTGATTATCAAGTTCGACAGTTGTGATCGAAGCAGATTCCGATGGTCAAGGTTCTGTGGCGTAGCGACAGAGTTGAAGAGCATACGTGGGAGACTGAAGCTGAGATGCGAGCTTCTTACCCGTATCTCTTTCCTTCCTGATTCTGTAATCTTGTTTTCTGGAATTTGGGGACGAATTCTTGTAAGGGGGGAAGACTGTAATATCCCGTGTTTTTTTAAAAATATTTTTACACTGTACCGGATATGCAGTGTTAATAATTTCTGTATATTATATGATATTTTTACGAGTTAATATGTATTTAAAACCTATTTTAATTACTGTGTATTATTTTCAGTGTTTTACGTAAAATTTTCTCGGGACTTGCATTTTCGGGGAAATTTTCACGTAAACAATTTATTATTAATTATATTAAATATATTTTCGGACTTGCATGAACTCATGCGTATTTTTAAAATACTAAATAAAGCCTGTGTGTGTATATATTTATTTAATTAGGGTTTAATATATTACCCTAATATTTTATTATTTGTTTATTCATTTATTGTTATTTAAGTATTTTATTTAATATTAAATTATTAAAATTATTTATTTTATTTTATTTTATTTTTTTTCTTCTTTTTCTTTTTTCTTTTCTTTCTTTTTCTTTTCTTTTTCTTTTCTTTTTCTTTCTTCTTCTTCTTCTTCTTCTTTCCTCCCACGCGCTCGACCACCACCCACCTCACCCTTCACCGCTGCAACTCCGGTCACCTACTGTCGGTGTGCCTCCCGGCTTACCACCGCCGTTCCCAGCCGTCCCCCGCCGCTAGCAGCTCCCTTCCCCGGCGCCGGCAGCTCCATTTTCCATTTTTGGCCGAAATCTTCCCTTTGCCGTTTCTCCCTCCTCCGACCACCGTTTTCGACACCGTCGGTCTCTTTCTTCTCCTTGAGCTTTGGTGAGTGTGATTCTAGCTTTGCTTTGAGCTAAAATGGTCTAGAATTTAGGTTTCGAATTTTCAATTTCGGTCACATTAGGGTTTTTGATTTTTTTTGAGCTTCGAATTGAATGATTCATGAAAACTCCCTTCACAAATGTTGTTCCTAGTAGCTCAATCTACATGTCTGAATTTTTGTAGAATTTTTGGAGATTGTTTGGATTTTTGGGTATTTTTGAATATTTTAATATTATTTTCTAATTTTCGGAAATTAATTATTTAAATTATGAAATTGGGGTTTATGGTTAAATTAGGTGTTTAAATGAATTATAGGAATTTATTTGGAATTTTTATGAAATTCTAAGTATTTATTTTGAATTATTGAAGTTTATGTGATTTTGAGAAATTAGGTTAAATGTGTTTTTATTTGAATTTAATTGGTTAATTGAGTTTAATTGGTTAATTGAGTTTAATTATTGATATTATTGATAAATATGTTGAGAAAATTAATTTTGGATAATTGTATAATTTTTGGTGAATTTTTGAAGTAATTTAAGTATATTTATATATATATATGGGTATTTTGGTAATTTTACCCTAAATTGTCTAAAAAAGTAATTTAATTGGTTTTAATAATTATTTAAGGTATAAAAATGATTTCTATAAATTATTTAGTATTTTTAACTAATTAAAACTATTTTTCATGAATTATTTTCAATTATATATATAATATATGGTTTTTCTAATAAAATGAGTTTTTATCGGTTTTTACAGTGTTTAAAGGTTAATTATGTAATTTCTACTTATAAAATGAATTTCTATGTTGTAAGGATATTTTTGGTATTTCGGGAATTATTCTGTGTTTGTGGACCCCGGTCGGTAGACTGTAGTTTGGAGTCCGATCGTGGGATTTTGATTGTGCCTTGTGTAGTTTCTCGAAGTGTATTTCTTTGCAGGGTTGGCTCTACTCTTTTGAGTAGAGAGATGTCCGTTTTACAGGGGAGATTCTGCCGAATTTTTGATTGAATTCTCGTAAAACGTGATGTCCAGTCGAACCCTAATTCTGTTTCCGTATTTAAATACTCTAGATTGAATTCTAGGATTTCTGTTAGGTTTATTCTGATGTCTATTATTTATTGTTTGTTTAGTTGCGCCGAGACCGAGGGCTAGTGGACCAGGCCAGTCGGACCCGTCTCGTGGAGCGCATTAGGTGAGTTACTATACTATATATATATGCTTAGGATGCATGATTTAGAAATGCATGTTTTATGTTGATTAAATATGCATAAATAATTTGATTATTTCTTAAGTTTACATTAAGTATATTTTTGGTTTATTTTTGGTATATATTAAATTATATGCATGTTTTGTAAATAAAATATACTTAAAATGTTTTTAAATATATTTCCAGCTTAATTTATAATTTGATTGAATGCATTTGATATATATATATACTCGAAATATACATGGTTTACTTTTGGTATATTTCCGGTATATATATATGGTTTATATTGTTATTTCATTTAAATCCATGCATCATTTATTGTGAATGAATGTTTTATATTATTTATTAATGAAGGATATCGATAGAACGTGCTACCTAGTGGGTAGCACTAGGACCGAGTACGTACCGGTACGCCTATAGCTTTAGGCTATATTACTAACTTATTTGTGAATATTGATTTGAATGTGATTATTGGATGTGTGAGATGTGGTTTGGGTGTGATTGCTGGAGCTCGGTTGACCAAGTGTCTCGGGGCCAATCACACTGGCAGTCAGACTGCTGGAGCTCAGTTGACTTAGTGTCTCGGGGCCAGTCTACTGTCCAAATGGATTAAGTGGATATACTTGGAATAAGTGAGCCTGTATGGCTATAGTGTTGTTTAACACTATTTTATGAGGTTGCGATATTCTAGGGTTCTATGTGATCCTTCATAAATGATGATTTTTAATGAAAATATATATAAAATGATTTTATTGCATCTGTGTGCAATTGCCTGTATATATACATATTATATATACTGTTGACTGTATGCATTATCACTTAGTGTGTATGTATATATATTATAGTAATTCACTCAGTGAGGTCTGACTCCCCTTCGTTGACTATTTTTCAGGAGAGTCAACTTCTTCAGACCTCAGTAGCAGGTCGATACGCCGGATTTCTTCCGCCCCAGCTTCTTTGTGTAAATTATTTACTTGAGTCTTATTTATTTTATCTAGACACTGCAGTAGTTGTGAATTAAAGTATTGGATTTCATGTATTTTATTTTAAAGAGATGTATTATATTGAAACTGGATTTGTATTAAAGATTATATATATATGTGATGAGATGAGTTTTGAATTAAATCCAGTGATGAAAATGATATTGTGATATTTATGATTTTTATTTCCGCTGCATATATATATTATATGGTTATTGTTATTATTGCATGTTTATTTTATTTTTAGGCTTGCTACGGATTCCGGATTCAAAAGAATTCCCGTTCCCTAGCACCGGTCATGGCCCCTGTTTTGGGTCGTGACAAGTATTAGTATGGCACCATACGAGGCGTTATATGGAAGGAAGTGTAGATCCCCTTTGAGTTTGGATGAGATTGGTGAGAGAGCTTTGATTGGACCTGAGATGGTTCAGGATGCTGCAGAGAAAGTCACCGTGATTAAGCACAGATTAGAGACCGCAGTTAACAGGCAGAAGAGCTATGCGGATCCTAGGCGCATAGATGTGGAGTTTCAGGTCGGAGATTTTATTTTTCTGAAGGTATCTCCGATGAAGGGGTGTGATGAGATTTGGCAAGAAGGGTAAGTTAGCACTGAGATATATCGGACCGTTTGAGATTCTAGAGAGAGTTGGCATTATTGCATATCGGTTGGATTTGCCTCCGAGTATGTCACAAGTGCATCCGGTGTTTCATTTCTCGATGCTGAGGAAGTATATCTCAGACCCTTCACACGTGTTGCAGCCTGATAGTGTAGAAGTGAGTGAAGATTTGACGTTTGTGGAAGAACCTGTGGCGATCGTAGATTATCAAGTTCGACAGTTGCGTTTGAAGCAGATTCCAATGGTCAAGGTTCTGTGGCGTAGCAACAGAGTTGAGGAGCATACGTGGGAGATTGAAGTTGAGAAGCGAGCTTCTTACCCGTATCTCTTCCCTGCTTGATCTTGTGATCATTTTCTTTCTGGAATTCGGGGACGAATTCTTGTAAGGGGGGAAGACTGTAATATCCCGTGTTTTTAAATATTTTAATACTGCATCGGGATATGCAGTGTTAATAATTTTGTATATAATTATGATATTTTTACGAGTTGATATGTATTTAAAACTTATTTTAATTATTGTATATTATTTTAAGTGCTTTACATAAAATTTTCCCCGAGAATACTATTTTCGAGGAAATTTTCACGTAAATTATTTATTATTAATTATATTAAATAGATTTCCGGACTTGCATGAACTCATATATATTTTTGAAGTACTAAATAACGTATATATGTGTACTTATTTATTTAATTAGGGTTTAATTAATTACCCTAATATTTTATTATTTATTATTAGTTTTAATATTATTTAAATATTTTTAAGTGTATTAAATTTTAAAATATTAAATTATATGTATGTGGTGTATATTTAATGTGTGTGATTTTATATTATTTTAATATATAGTGTAAAGTATATATATATATACATACCTATACATATATTATATTTATCAAAAATCAAGTTTGGTAAATTACCAATCTACCCCTCCCTCCTTCTCCTTCTCTCCCGATGCCCTACCCTCACTGCGCCTCCCGTTCCACCACGCCGGACCGCCCTTCGCCACCATCAGCTATCACCAACCTCCTCCCCCTTCCGTCCTCTTCCTCTCCTACGTGACTAGGCCGCCGGAAGCCTGTTGGAATGCCCGGAATTCGCGGTGGCAGCAAGTGGAGCTTTTCGCCGTCAATCACGATTCCGGCCACCATTTTGTGCACTGCCAGTCTTCATCAACTCCTTGAGCTCCGATGGTCCCTATTCTAAGCTCCTTTTGGTCGAAAAACAAGTGGTTGATGAGGTTTGAGCTAAATCTTCAATTCGGCCATTTTAGGTTCTTGAATTTTTTGAACTTAGAATTGATTTATTCATGAAAAGTCCCTTAACAAACGTTGATCCTAGTAGCTTAATCTACATGTGTGAATTTTTGTAGAATTTTTGGAGATTATTTTGATATTTGAGTATTTTTGAATATTTTATTATTATTTTCTAATTTTTGAAAATTAATTAATTAAATTATGAAATTGTGTTTTATGATAAATATACGTGTTAAAATGAATTATAGAAATTTATTTGGAATTTTTATGAATTTCTATGTATTTATTTTGAATTTATTTAGGTTTATGTAATTTTGGAAAATTAGGTTAATTGTGTTTTTAATTGAAATTAATTAGTTAATTGAGTTTAATTATTGATATTATTGATAAATATGTTGAGAAAATTAATTTTGGATAATTACATTATTTTCGATGAATTTTTGGAGTAATTTTAGTATATTTATATATATATGGGTATTTTGGTAATTTTACCCTAAATTGACTAAAAATATAATTAAATTGGTTTTAATAGTTATTTAAGGTATAAAAATGATTTCTACAAATTATTTAGTATTTTTAACTAAATAAAACTATTTTTCGTAAATTATTTTCAATTATATATATAATATACGATTTTTCTAATAAAATGAGTTTTTATGGGTTTTCACTGTATTTTAGGGTTAATTACATAATTTCTACTTATAAAATGTATTTCTATGATATAAGGGTATTTTTGATATTTTTTATAATTATTCTGTGAATTGTGGACCCCGATCGGTAGATTGTAGTTTGGAGTCCGACCGAGGGGTTGTGGATGTGTTTCTGTGTCTGTTTTTCGAAGTGCATTTCTTTGCAGGGCCGGCTCTACTCTTTGAGTAGAGAGATGTCCGTTTTACAGGGGAGGTTCTGTCGAATTTTTGATAGAATTCTCGTAAAACGTGATATCCGATCGAACCTTAATTCTGATTATGTGTCTAATATTCTAGATCGAGTTTCTAGGATTTTCTGTTAGGTTTATTTTGATGTCTGTTATTTATTGTTTGTTTAGTTGCACCTAGACCAAGGCCTAATGGACCATGCCCATCGGACCCATCTCGAGCAGTGCACTAAGTGTGAGTTACTATTATATATATATATGCTTTAGGATGCATGATTTTAGAAATATATATTTTATTTTGATTAAATATGCATAATGATTTAATTAGTACTTAAGTTTATTTTTAGGGTATTTTTGGTATATTTTAAACTATATGCATGTTTTATTAATGAATTATGTTTAAAATGTTTTTAAGTATATTTCTAGTTTATTTTGTAATTTAATTGGATTTATTTGATGTATATATACTCAAAATATACCTGGTTTACTTTTGGTATATTTTTAGTATATATATGGTTTATGTTGCTATTTTATTCAATTCATGCATCATTTACTTTTATGAATGTATGCTTTATATTTTAATGAAGGATATCAATAGAATGTGCTACCTAGTGGGCAGCACTAGGACCGAGTACGTACCGGTATGCTTATAGCATTTAGGCTATATTACTAACTTGTTTGAGGATATTGATTGGATTTGATTATTTGATGTGTGAGAAAGAATTTGGGAGTGTGATTGTTGGAGCTCGATTGACCAAGTGTCTCAGGGCCAATCACACTGACAGTCAGACTGTTGGAGCTCGGTTGACTTAGTGTCTCAGGGCCAGTCTACTGTTCAAATGGATCAAGTGACCATATTTGGAATAAGTGAGCCTGTATGGCTAGAGTATTGTCTAACACTGTTTGAGGTTGCGATTTTTTAGGGTTCTATTTGATCCTTCATAAACAATGATTTTCAATAAATATATATATAATGATTTTATTGCATCCGTGTGTATTTGCTTGTATATATATATACATATTATATATATACTTTTGACGGTGTGCATTGCCATTTTGGGTTTTGAATTTTTTTTAGCTTTAATTTGATTGATTCTTGAAAAATTCCTTCACAAACTTTGTTTTTGGAAGCTTAATCTACATGCTGTAATTTATTTAGAATTTTTGGAATTTATTTTAATTTTTGTGAATTTTTTATTATTTTATTATTATTTTCTAATTTTCAAAAATTAATTAATTAAATTGTGAAATTGTGTTTTATGGTGATTATAGGAGCTGAAATGAATTATAGAAATTTATTTGTAATTTTTGTGCATTTTTATGTATTTATTTGGAATTTATTAATTTTATGTAATTTTGAAAAATAGGGTTATTATGTGTTTAATTGAAATAAATTAGTAAATTGAGTATATTTATTGATATTACTGAATTATATGTTGAGAAATTAATTTTTGATTAATTATATAATTTTTGGTGAATTTTTGAACATTTATAGTGAATATATATATATAGGGGTATTTTGGTAATTTTACACTAAATTGGCTAAAAATGTAATTAAATTGGTTTTAATAGTTACTTAGGGTATAAAAATGATTTCTGCAAATTTTTAGTATTTTTAACTAATTAAAACTAATTTTCGTAAATTATTTTCAAATTATATATATTATACGATTTTTCTAAATAAATGAGTTTTTATCGGTTTTTAACGTGTTTTAGGGTTAATTATGTAATTTGGAATTATAAAATGTATTTTTATTATATAAGGGCATTTTTGGTATTTTATGATTATTCTGTGAATTGTGTACCTCGGTCGGTGAATTGTAGTTTGGAGTCCGACCGAGGGATTGTGGTTGTAAATTTGGTGTTATTCCGAAGTGTGTTTTCTTTGCAGGACCAGTTCTACTCTTTGAGTAAAGAGATGTCCATTTTATAGGGGAGGTTCTGTCAGATTTTCGGTAGAATTCTCGTAAAATGTGATGTCCGGTCAAATTCCTATTCTAATTCTG
This sequence comes from Mallotus nudiflorus, assembly GCA_947683625.1. NCBI lineage: Eukaryota > Viridiplantae > Streptophyta > Magnoliopsida > Malpighiales > Euphorbiaceae > Mallotus > Mallotus nudiflorus. Next base: position 106,365 of record CANTUR010001147.1, on the reverse strand, counting down.
TGTCTAAAATTCTAGATTAAGTCTTTAGAATTTTCGTTAAATTTATTTTGATTTCATGTTATCATTTGTTTGTCTAGCTATGCCGAGACCGAAGCCTAACGGATCAGGCCCGTCGAGTTTGTCTCGTGGAACGCTAACATGTGAGTTATTATATTGTATACATATGCACTGCATATAGGGTGCATTATTTAGAATTTTTCATTTTCATTGTAGGTTTTAAAAGGGATTTAAATTATAATATTTTGGTATATCTAGGGTTGCATTTTTATATATATGCATATTAAATAATTATGCATGTTAGTTTGATATATGCACATTAAACAATTAGGTTTAGATTTAATACATTTGAGTAATATACGCATGTTTTAAAATGTACACTTAGACATAATTATTTTATTAAATGATTAGTATACTTTAGGTATAGTTTTAGTAGATTTTAAGTTTATTCTTAAATAATTGCATGTTAAATTATAAACCTACACTTAAATTATTTTTAAGTTTATTTTTGGTATATTTTTTATTTATTTCCAAATAAATAAATGTTTTATTATTAAATTAAACCTAGCACATTAGCGGTGTATTTAGGGTTTATTTTTGATATATGCATACTATATAATTAGGTTTATTTTTAGTATATTTGTGAATATATGTTAAACACAAACACGTATTTAAATGAATATTTATACATAAATGTTTTATTAAATGATTTGTGTACTTAGGATATATCTTTTGCATATTTAAGTATATTTTTAAGATAATGCATATTATATTATTGTTACTCATTTAAATTGTTTTTAACTATGTTAATGATTTATCTTTAGTTTATTTCGTATTTTATTTGACACACACACATATATATATATATGGTTGGTTTTACTATTATGAATATTGTTCTACATTAATTATTTTTCTAATGAATGATTTATTCTAAGTGAAGGATATCAATGGAACGTGCTTCCTAGTGGGCAGCACTAGGAACGTGTATGTACCAGTACGATAGATAAGGATTGAGTGAGAGTTAGAATTGGGTGATTATAATTGATTTAATTGATTTGACTAAGATTAATGGTATGTTAGATAGTGTGATTGCGGTGCCAATCACACTGACAGTCAGACTGCTGGAGCTCGGTTGACTTAGTGTCTCGGGGCCAGTCTACTGTCCATAAGTGAATTGAATGATCTATTGGGTTGATTGAGATGTGAGGTGATAGATAGTGTGATTACTGGAGCTCGGTTGACCAAGTGTCTCGGGGCCAGTCTACTGTCCAGATTGGAATAAGTGTTCTATTTGGAATCAAGTGAGCCTGCATGGCTAGAGTGATGATGGGATTGTTGAGGTTATTATTATTAGGGTTCTATGGATCCTTCATGAATTTAATCAAACGTTTTCTACATGTAGTATATTTATAAAAGCAAAGTTTTTCATTCGTGTGAAATGTGTGTATATACATATATATATATATATATATATATATATATATATATATATATATATATATATATATATATATATATATATATATATATATATATATATATATATATATATATATATATATATATATATATATATATAAGAATGCCTGATTGTTATGGTTTAGTTTGCATGTATATATAGTATAACAATTCACTCAGTGAGGTCTGACCCCCCTCAATATTTTTTTCAGGAGATCCCATATCGTCAGACCTTAGTTGTAGAGTTCCTCGCCAGTGTTCTTCAGTCCCAGCTATTTTATGCAAATGTATATTCTGAACTTTGAATTGTATTCTAGAAACTGCAATAGTAGTGTTATAATTTTTGGAAGTGTATTATTTTGTTTGGATATTAAATACTCTGAGAATTTGTATTTGAACATTGTACGAATATGTATTCACTTATAAAAGGATTTGGAGTATTTATTTTATTTATTGATTCAGAAAAATTTTAATTCGATCGTACTTTTATTTATTTATTGTATGATTTTATTTTCTTAGGCTTGCTACGGGTTTCGGATTCGAAAGAATTCCCATTCCCCAGCGCCGATCATGACTCCTTGTTTGGGTCGTGAGAATATATATTATTGAATGTGTGCATTGTCATTTAGCTATGCATGTATATATATTATAACAATTCACTCAGTGAGGTCTGACTCCCCTCCGTTGACTATTTTTCAGGAGAGTCTTCATCTTCAGACCTCAGTAGCAGACCCTTACGTCAGATTTCTTTTGCCTCGGCTTTATTATGTAATCTGCTCACTTGATTTTATTTTATATTCTAGACACTGTAGTAATTATAGTCAAGTTATGGGATTTATGTATTATATGTGTATAAGATTTGTATTTTAAAGATTTGAACTGAGATTTGTATTAAAAGATTATATATATATATATATATATATATATATATATATATATATATATAAGATGGATTTGTGTTATTAAATTTGTCGATGGATTATTATTTTATTTTACTTATGAGATTTATTTCCGCAGCAAAATATTTTATTTATGCTGTTATTTATATTGCATGATTTTATTTTATTTTAAAGGCTTGCTACGGGTTCCGGATTTGAAAGAATTCTCGTTCCCTAGCACCGGTCATGGCCCCATATTTTGGGTTGTGACCTTTGCCTCCAGCAGCTCCGCCGCCTTCAGTCATCCTCTCAGGTGCCAACAACAACTGAAGAACCCGTTTAGCCGAAAGTTGGTTCTTCCACTATTCCTCACCATTCAAACCACCAAAATTGGTGATTCTGGTGCCATTGGACTCCTGAGACTCCCTAGAGGATGATTCCAAGCTTCCTTTTATCTGAAAATTTGATTTGGTAAGGTTTTGAGCTTGTTTCCAATTTCAGCCATTTTTGGTTCTTGATTTTTTTGAACTTCATTCTTTGTGATTCAAGCTTAATTCTTTCACAAATATTGTTCCCCTTAGCTTTATCTACCTCTAAGAATTTTTGTGTAATTTTTGGAATTTATTTTGATTTTTGTAAATTTTTTATTATTTTATTATTTTCGTAAATTAATTAAATAAATTGTGATTTTTAGTGTTTTTGGTGGTTAATATTAATTTTAGAAGATAATTTATAATTTTTTTGAATTTTTTGTAATTTTTATAATTATATTTAGTTTATGTCAATTTTGAAAATATAGGTTAAATATATATTTAGCTAGAAATAATTGGTTAATTAAGTGTATTTGTGGATTTTAGTGAATAATATGTTGAGAAAATAATTTTTGAGTATTTATATAATTTTTATTGAATTTTTGTATATTATTAGTATTTTATGTGTATTAGGGGTATTTTAGTAATTTGGTGATGATTTTGGTTGAATACTAAATTTAATTGGTTTTAATAATTAATTTGAGGTATAAAAATGATTTTTACGAATTATTTACTAATTTTAACTAATTAATACTATTTTTCAAAAACTATCTTCAAATTAAATATAATATACTATTTTTGTAAATAAATGGATTTTTAGTAATTTTTAATATATTTTTTGACTAATTAAATAATTTAGATTTTTAAAATGAATTTTTATTTATATTTGTGAATTATTGAGGAATATCGATTTTTAATAATATTATATTAATATTAGGGTTTTAAAGTTATTATCGGTAAAATAATTACTTTTGGTGTTTTTAATGTCTGAATTTCTATATTTTGATACTTAAAGGACATTTTTGGTATTTATGGAATTTTAATATATTTTATTGTATTTTATGGTGAATTGTGGACCTCAGTCAGGGGAATTTATAGTTGGGATTCTGACCGAGGAGTTTTGTGAATTCTGTTTTGAAGTGTATTTTCTTGTAGGACTGACTCTACTTTTTAAGTAGAGAGATGTCCATTTTATAGAGGAAGTTCTGTCGAATTTTTGATAGAATTCTCGTAAAATGTGACATCGGGTCTAATTCCAATTATCTGTCTGTGTTTAGAATTCTAGATCGAGTCTCTAGAAGTTAAGTTAGAATTATTTTGATTTTGTGTTATTATTTTATTGTTAGTTGCGCCGAGACCGAGGCCTAGTGGACCAGGCCCATCAAACCCGTCTACAGGAACGCACAACTGTGAGTTGTTATGATATATATATGCATTGCTTTAGGTTGCATGTTTTAGAAATTATATGTTTTAAATGTAAATTTTACATAATTGCTTTATTAAACGCTTAGGTATATTTTTGGTATATTTAAAAATAAATGCATGTTTTCTTTGTAATTTATTTTCAAATTATGTTAAGTATATTATTGGTTGATTTTGAGTAAATTAATGTCACGACCCAAAACAGGGGCCATGACCGGCGCTAGGGAACGGGAATTCTTTCGAATCCGGAACTCGTAGCAAGCCTAAAAATAAAATAAATCATGCAATAATAACAATAACCATATAATATGCAGTGGAAATAAAAATCATAAATATAATGATAACACTTCATCACTGGATTTGAATCAAATCTCATCACATATATAAAATCTCTTTAATACAAATCCAGTTTCAACATAATACATCTCTTTAAATAAAATACAAGAAATCCAATACTTTAATTCACAACTACTGCAGTATCTAGATTATAAAATAAGACTCAAGTAGATAATTTACATAAAGAAGCCGGGGCGGAAGAAATCCGGCGTATCGACCTGCTACTGAGGTCTGAAGAAGTTGACTCTCCTGAAAAATAGTCAACGGAGGGGAGTCAGACCTCACTGAGTGAATTACTATAATATATATACATACACACTAAATGATAATGCATACAGTCAACGGTATATATGTAATATGTATATATACAGGCAAATTCATACAGATGCAGAAAAATCATTTTTTATATATTTTATTGAAAAATCCCAGTTTATGAAGGATCACATAGAACCCTAGAATATCGCAACCTCAGAAATAGTGTTAAACAACACTCTAGCCATATAGGCTCACTTATTCCAAATATATCCACTTAATCCATTTGGACAGTAGACTGGCCCCGAGACACTAAGTCAACCGAGCTCCAGCAGTCTGACTGCCAGTGTGATTGGCCCCGAGACACTTGGTCAACCGAGCTCCAGCAATCACACCCCCAAACCACATCTCACATATCGATAATCATAATCAAATCAATATCCACAAATAAGTTAGTATTATAGCCTAAATACTATAGGCGTACCGGTACGTACTCGGTCCTAGTGCTGCCCACTAGGTAGCACGTTCTATTGATATCCTTCATTAATAATATAAATCATTCACTCATAATAAATGATGCATGAATTTAAATGAAATAACAATATAAACCATATATATACCGGAAATATACCAAAAGTAAACCAGGTATATTTCGAGTATATACATACGTCAAATGCATTCAATCAAATTATAAATTAAGCTGGAAATATATTTAAAAACATTTTAAGTATATTTTATTTACAAAACATGCATATAATTTAACATATACCAAAAATAAACCAAAAATATACTTAATGTAAACTTAAGAAATAATCAAATTATTTATGCATATTTAATCAACATAAAATATGCATTTCTAAATCATGCATCCTAAGCATATATATATAGTATAGTAACTCACCTAATGCGCTCCACGAGATAGGTCCGACGGGCCTGGTCCACTAGCCCTCGGTCTCGGCGCAACTAAACAAACAATGAATAATAGACATCAGAATAAACCTAACAGAAATCCTAGAATTCAATCTAGAGTATTAAAACACAGAATCAGAAATTAGGGTTCGACTGGACATCACGTTTTACGAGAATTCTACCGAAAATCCGGCAGAACCTCCCCTCTAAAACAGACATCTCTCTACTCAAAAGAGTAGAGCCGACCCTGCAAGGAAATACACTTCGAAAAATTACACAAGGCACAATCAAAATCCCATGGTCGGACTCCAAACTACAGTCCATCGACCGGGGTCCACAAACACAGAACATATTCCAGGTATACCAAAAATATCCTTAAATCACAGGACTACATTTTATACGTAGAAATTACATAATTAACCTTGAAACACTGTAAAAACCAATTAAAACTCATTTATTTAGAAAAATCGTATACTATATATATAATTGAAAATAATTCACGAAAAATAGTTTTAATTAGTTAAAAATACTAAATAATTTATAGAAATCATTTTTATACCTTAAATAATTATTAAAACCAATTAAATTACATTTTTAGCCAATTTAGGGTAAAATTACCAAAATACCCCTATATATATAAATATACTTAAATTACTTCAAAAATTCACCAAAAATTATACAATTATCCAAAATTAATTTTCTCAACATATTTATCAATAATATTAATAATTAAACTCAATTAACCAATTAAATTCAAATAAAAACACAATTAACCCTAATTTCTCAAAATCACATAAACTTCAATAATTCAAAATAAATACTTAGAAATTCATAAAAATTCCAAATAAATTCCTATAATTCATTTCAACACCTAATTTAACCATAAACTCCAATTTCATAATTTAAATAATTAATTTCCGAAAATTAGAAAATAATATTAAAATATTCAAAAATACCCAAAAATCCAAAAAATCTCCAAAAATTCTAAAAAAATTCATACATGTAGATTGAGCTACTAGGAACAACATTTGTTAAGGGAGTTTTCATGAATCATCCAATTCGAAGCTCAAAAAAATCAAAAACCCTAATAGGCCAAAATTGAGAATTCGAAACCTAAGCAATTCTAGACCATTTTAGCTCAAACCAAAGCTAGAATCACACTCACCGGAGCTCAAGGAGAAGAAAGATACCAGCGGTGTCGAAAACGGTGGCCGGAATCGACGTGATCGATGATGGATCGATTTTCGGCTTCTCCGGCCAAAATCGACTTCCAGGCGTCGGAAACGGCTACCACAGGCGGCGAGGAAGGCTGGGGAAGGCGGTGGCACACCCACGGTGAAGAAACAACAGTAGCAGCGACCGGAACGGCGAAGGGAACGGGCGGGAGGAAGAAGAAGACTCAGGGGCAAATGTGTAATTTTCCAAACTTTTGATTTTTGATGTATATAAGTATATATATATATATATACTTTATACTATATATTAAAATAATATTAAATTACACACATCAAATATACACCACACACATAAAATTTAATATTTTAATAATTTATACTAAATAAAAATAATTAAATAACAATAAAACTAATAAATAATTAATATAATATTAGGGTAATATTAAACCCTAATTAAATAAATATACACACACAGGCTTTATTTAATAATTTAAAAATATGCATGAGTTCATGCAAGTCCGTAAATACATTTAAAATAATTAATATTAAAATATTTACGTGAAAATTTCCCCGAAAATGAAAGTCCCGGGAAAATTTTACGTAAAGCACTGTAAATAAAACACAATAATTAAAGTAGGTTTTAAATACATATTAACTCGTAAAAATATCGTATATATATTCAAAATTTATTAACACTGCATATCCCGGTACAGTGTAAAAAAAAAATTTAAAAACACGGGATATTACAATTACATCATTTAATTGAATTTATTATACGTATATATACCTGAAATATACTTAGTTTATTTTAGGTTTATTTCTGGTATATATATGGTTTATTTGTTTAGTTTAAATGTCATTATGCATTATTTATTTTTCTAAATGTATGTTTTAATATAAATGAAGGATATCGATAGAATGTGCTTCCTAGTGGGCAACACTAGGACTGTGTACGTATATGTGTGATAGATTATAGCTAAGTGAAAATTAATTGTGGTGATTATAATTGATTGATATTGATTTGATTGAGATTGATGTGATTGAGAGTGTGATTGCTAGAGCTTGGTTAACTAAGTGTCTCGGGGCCAATCACACTGATAGTCAAACTGTTGGAGCTCGGTCGAGTTAGTGTCTCGGGGCTAGTCTATTGTCCATATGGAATAAGTGAATTTACTTAGAATTAAGTGAGCCTAAATGGCTAGAGTAATTTCTATTGGTATTGAGGTTGCAATCATATAGGGTCCTATTTTATCCTTCATAAACTGATGATTTTCAGTATTATTATAAAAATTATTTTTTTTTTGCATCTGTGTGTATTTGCCTGTATTTATATTTATTATATATACTTATGAGTGTCTGCATTTAACATTTAGCTATACGTGTATATATATTATAATAATAATAATTCACTTAGAGAGGTTTGACTCCCCTCCGCTGATGTTTTTACAGGAGAGTCTTCATCTTCATACCTCAGCAGTAGACCTGTTCGCCAGATTCCTTCCACTCCGACTTTATTATGTAAATCGCTTACTTGAGTTTTACTTTGTACTCTAGACATTGCAGTAGTAGTTGTATTTGATTTTGTCGAAAGTTGTTTCTGATTTATGCATGTATGAGATTTTAATTCAGAGTGTTACTCTGAAGATTTGTACTTAAAGATTTTATTTATGATATATATGATGTGACTTTAGGTTATTAAGGGAAGTTGAGAAATTATTTTATTATTTGAGATTTAATTTCTACTGAATAATATTTTATTTATTTTATTTTATTGCATGCTTTTATTTTATGGCTTGCTACGGGTTTCAGATTCGAAAGAATTCTCGTTCCCTAGCGCCGGTCATGGCCCTTTGTTTTGGGTCGTGACACCGAGACACTAAGTCAACCGAGGTCCAGTAGTCTAACTGTCAGTGTGATTGGCCCTGAGACACTAGGTCAACCAAGCTCCAACAATCACACTCTCATTCATCTCACACAACAATCAAATCAATCAAGTCATGATCCACAAATAGGTTAGTAATTTAACCTATAATCTTGTAATATCCTGTGTTTTTAAATATTTTTACACTGTATCGAGATATGCAGTGTTAATAATTTTTGTATATATTATGATATTTTTACGAGTTGATATGTATTTAAAACCTATTTTAATTAGTGTGTATTATTTTAAGTACTTTACGTAAAATTTTTCCGAGACTTGCATTTTCGGGGAAATTTTTACGTAAATAATTTATTATTAATTATTTTAAATATATTTTCGGACTTGCATGAACTCATACGTATTTTTAAATTACTAAACACCGTGTATGTGTGCAATATTTATTTAATTAGGGTTTATTATATATTACCCTAATATTTTATTATTTATTTATTAATTTATTGTTATTTAATTATTTTTATTTATTATTAAATTATTAAAATATTAAATTATATGTGTGGATGTGAAATTTCTTCAAATATTTTATTAAAATTTTTATTACTTTTCTTTTTCTTTTTCTTTTTCTTTTTCTTTTTCTTTTCTTTTCTTTTTCTTTTCTTTTCTTTTTTTTCTTCTTCTTCTTCCTTCCCGCGCGACTACCCTTCCCCTCACCACTGCTACTCCGATCCCCGACCGTTGGTGTGCCACCAGCAGCTCCACCTTCGTCCTCAGTTGTCCCCAGCCGCCAACAGCCTCCTTCCCCGGTGCCGGCGAGCTGTTTTTCTTCTTTTGGCCAAAATTCCTCTCCTCGCCGTCGACGAGGATTACGGCCACCATTTTTGACACCGCCGGTCTCTTTCTTCTCCTTGAGCACCGGTGAGTGTGATTCTAGCTTTGGTTTGAGCTTAAATGGTCTAGATTTGCTTAGTTTTGAATTTTCCCATTTCGGCCATATTGGGTTTTTGATTTTTTTTGAATTTTTCTTGGTTTATTCATGAATAATTCCCTCACAAATGTTGATCCTAGTAGCTTAATCTACATGTATGAATTTTTATGGAATTTTTAGAGATTTTTTGGATTTTTGGGTATTTTTGATTATTTTATTATTATTTTCTAATTTTCGAAAATTAATTAAATAAATTATGAGATTGTGTTTTATGGTTAAATTAGGTGTTGAAATGAATTATATGAATTTATTTGGAATTTTTATGTATTTATTTTGAATTATTGAAGTTTATGTAATTTTGGGAAATTAGGGTTAATTATGTTTTTAACTGAAATTAATTGGATAATTGAGTTTAATTATTTATATTATTGGTAAATATGTTGAGAAAATTAGTTTTGGATAATTATACTATTTTTGGTGAATTTTTGAAGTAATTTAAGTATATTTATATATATAGGGGTATTTTGGTAATTTTACCCTAAATTGGCTAAAAATGTAATTTAATTAGTTTTAATAGTTATTTAGGGTATAAAAATGATTTTTATAAATTATTTGATATTTTTAACTAATTAAAACTATTTTTCGTAAATTATTTTCAATTATATATATAAAAACGGTTTTTCTAATAAAATGAGTTTTTATTGGTTTTTACTGTGTTTTAAGGTTAATTATGTAATTTCTATTTATAAAATGAATTTCTGTGATATAAGGGTATTTTTGGTATTTTCATAATTTTTCTATGAATTGTAGACCCCGGTCGGTGGATTGTAGTTTGGAGTCCGATCGTGGGATTTTGATTGTGCTTTGTGTTGTTTTTCGAAGTGTATTTCCTTGCAGGGTCGGCTCTACCCTTTTGAGTAGAGAGATGTCCATTTTACAGGGGAGGTTCTATCGGATTTTCGGTAGAATTCTCGTAAAACATGATATCCGGTCGAACCCTGATATCGATTCTATGTTTAATACTCTAGATCGAATTCTAGGATTTTCTGTTAGGTTTATTCTAATATCTGTCGTTATTGCTTATTTAGTTGCACCGAGACCGAGGGCTAGTGGACCAGGCCCGTCGGACCCGTCTCGTGGAGTGCACTAGGGTGAGTTACTATTTTATATATATATATATATATATATATGTGTGTTTTAGGGTGCATGTTTTAGAAAAGTATGCTTTATTTTAATAAATATGCATGAATGATTTAAGTATTACTTACGTTTATTTTCGGTATATTTTGGTATATTTTCAACTATATGCATGTTTTATAACTAAATTATTCTTAAAATGCTTTTATGTATATTTTGGTATATTTTTAGTTTATTTTGAAATTATATTGGATTTATTCGATGTATATATACTCGAAATATACCTGGTTTATTTTTGGTATGTTTCTAGTATATATATGGTTTATGTTGTTATTTTATTTAAATTCATGCATCATTTATTTTTATGAATGAATGTTTTATATTTATTAATGAAGGATATCAATAGAACGTGCTACCTAGTGGGCAGTACTAGGACCGAGTACGTACCGGTACGATGATAGATTGTAGGTTGAATTACTAACTTGTTTATGGATATTGATTTGGATGGACTGATTTATGTGATGTGAGATATGATTGATGATGTGATTGCTGGAGCTCGGTTGACCAAGTGTCTTGGGGCCAATCACAGAGGCAGTCAGACTGCTGGAGCTCGGTTGACTTAGTGTCTCGGGGCCAGTCTACTGTCTAAATGGATTAAGTGGACATATTTGGATTAAGTGAGCCTGTATGGCTAGAGTGTTATCTAACACTGTTTTTGAGGTTGCGATATTCTAGGGTTCTATGTGATCCTTCATAAATGATAATTTTCAGTAAAATATATATAAAATGATTTTATTGCATCTGTATGTATTTGCCTGTATATATACATATTAGATATATACTTTTGACTGTATGCATTGTCATATAGTATGCATGTATATATATTATAGTAATTCACTCAGTGAGGTCTGACTCCCCTCCGTTGATAATTTTTCAAGAGAGTCAACATCTTCAGACCTCAGTAGCAGGCCCATACGCCGGATTTCTTCCGCCCTGGCTTCCTTGTATAAACTGCTTACTTAAGTCTTATTTTTATAATCTAGACACTGCAGTAGTTGTAAATTAATTTATGGGATTTTATGTATTTTATTTATATGAGTTTGTATTATGTGAACTGGATTTGTATTAAAAGATTTATATATATGAGATGAGATTTGACTTAAATCTAGTTGGTGAAAATATTATTGTGATATTTATGATTTCCATTTCCGCTGCATTATATATTGATATTACTATTGCATGTTTTATTTTATTTTTAGGCTTGCTACGGGTTCCGGATTCAAAAGAATTCCCATTCCCTAGCGCCGGTCATGGCCCCTGTTTTGGGTCGTGACAAAGTTGGTATCAGAACGGAGTTCTATGTCAGGGCTTAGTTGTGTGAGTTGTGGCCCTAGTTGTCAGAGTTGTGTTTTCTGTTGGACTACTGCAGTGAATTAGGTTCGAGTATGTCTTGATAAGTATTCCTTGCTTTAGTTTTCTGTGTTATTCCTCCGTTGTCTATTTTGTCTGAATCTTTCCATTTATCTTTTTAGTATGAGGAGGCGAGCGCGTGTCGCTCCACCGGTCGTTGAGGCTGAGGATGATGAGTCTTTTCAGGATGAGGTTTTACCTCCTGAGTAGCCAATTAGACGTAGAGGTCGTGGCAGAGGTCATGGCAGAGGTAGACCTCGACGAGCGACAGATCACCGTAGGCAGAGAGAGTTATAAGATGAGGAGCCTGTAGAGCCTGAGTTTGATGTTCCTGTTCCTCCAGTTGTTCAGCCTATTCAGCCTGCCTATCAGCAGGGTATGTCTAACCTTGAGGCAGCTTTGTTTTATGCCCGAGTTGGCAGGATTACTTTCGATGGTACTTTCAATCCGTTAGATTTCCTGCACACGATCGAGACTCGGACTCGGACTGCTCATACCAAGTACCAGCAGATCATGATCGTTGAGTTATTTTTCGAGGGACCAGCCTTAGATTGGTTTATTCAGATGATCCAGCCTTATATGATGATGATGACCTAGGCTCAGTTCTGAGAGCAATTTATGAGGAGATTTTATCCAGAGCCTCTTCGTTTGAGCTATCGTCTCTGATTGACCAGCATTTCTCGTGGAGATCGATCTGTAGAGGAGTACACCCGAGAGTTTCTTCGACTGGGTAGATATGCAGAGGATCTGATGCGAGATCAGTATTTCGCTGTCACTACATACGTTACTGGTTTAGGTTCAACTTTTGCTGGTATGCCTACATTAGGCCTTACTCTGGAGTCTGTGATTGAGTTAGCCAAGGAGATTGAGCTGAGGCTAGTTAGGCAGGGAATGATGCCTGATTATTACCAGCTGGGAGTTCAGTCGAGTGGATTGCAGGCTACTCCATATTCGAGTTTTCATGTTGGATCGAGTAGCCAGCAGCGAGGTCCGACTCAGCAAAGTCAGAGACAGCAGCAGCGAGTGCATTGGAGCAGTAGACATGGCCGTGGAGGTCAGCATAGATCATTCAGATTCGGATAAGGTGCTTCGAGCAGCAGTAGTGCTCGTAGTTCTAAATCAGCGGCCAGTGTTTGCCAGACTTATGGTAGAGTCCATTAGGGACCGTGTTATATGACACCACTGACATGTTTCAGATGCGGGCAGACAGGACATTTTGCTAGATCGTGTCCTTATTTCGGGTATCAACAGCCACAGATTCCGTGATTCCCACAGTAGTCGATTGCTAGTGCTGCACCCTTGTCATTTTAGTTACCACCAGCCTAGCATCAGAGTTCCACTCAGTTTGTTACATAGCAGAGTCGTGGTAGAGGTACTAGAGGAGGTGTCAGAGGTATTGGCTAGGCTTTTACCAGTCAGCAGGGAGGTCGAGGTCAGGCCAGAGTCTTCCATCTCACTCAACAGGATGCTCAGGCATCTAATGCAGTCGTGGCAGGTATTGTTTCTGTTTGTTACCTGGATGCTTGGTTTTTGTTTGATCCAGGTGCCACGCATTCATTCATTTCTCCTATTTTTGCTTCTAAATCTTGTTGGCAAGCTTCGAGGATGGCTTTTCCTTTGTCCGTTGCCACTCCTTTGAGCGATTCCTTGGACACCGATATTGTTCTTTCTAGTTGTCCAATTCTCGTGGGAGATAGAGAATTACCCGCTGATTTGATTTTGTTGGATGTGATGGAGTTTGATGTTATTCTGGGAATGGATTGGTTATCTCAGCACTATGTCATGGTAGATTACAGGAATAAAGAGGTGACTTTCATAATTCCTGGTGAAGAAGAGTTTAAGTTTGTCGGTGATAGGAGTTCAGTACCTCAGAATCTTATTTCTGCTATTACGGCTAGGAAGTTATTGAGGAAAGGATGTCAGGGATATTTGGCATTGGTTAGGGATACTTCAGTGGAGAAGTTGTCACTCACAGATGTTCCTATTGCTTGTGAGTTTCCTGATGTTTTTCTCGAGGAGTTGCCAGCATTACCACCTCACAGAGAGATTGAGTTCTGTATAGATGTGGTTCCAAGTACTACTCCTATATCTATGCCACCCTACAGAATGGCTCCTGCAGAGTTGAAAGAGTTGAAGGAGCAGTTGCAAGAGTTGTTGGATAAGGGTTTTATCAGACCTAGTGTTTCTCCTTGGGGTGCACCAGTCCTATTTGTGAAGAAGAAGGATGGTACCCTGAGACTGTGCATTAACTAAAGAGAGCTGAATAAGGTGACAGTGAAGAATAAGTATCCTCTCCCAAGGATAGATGATCTGTTTGATCAGCTACAGGGTGCACAGTTCTTTTCTAAGATTGATCTGAGGTCGGGTTATCATCAGCTACGGATTAGTGAAGCTGATATTCCTAAGACAGCATTCCGCACTAGATATGGCCATTATGAGTTTCTGGTGATGTCTTTTGGTTTGACTAATGCACCAGCAGCTTTTATGGACCTGATGAATAGAGTATTCAGACCGTATGTGGATCAGTTTGTGGTAGTCTTCATTGATGATATACTGGTATATTCTAGGAGTATGGAGGAGCATGTATATCACTTGAGGATTGTACTGCAGACACTGAGAGATCATCAGCTTTATGCTAAATTCTCGAAGTGTGATTTTTGGATGGAGAGTGTTTCTTTTCTTGGACACATAGTGTCTAAAGAAGGTATTTAGGTTGATCCACAGAAGATTGAGGCAGTGTCTGAATGGCCTAGACCGACTTCTGTTACAGAGATTCAAAGTTTTATGGGTTTGGCTGGGTATTATAGGCGATTTGTGCAGGATTTTTCCAGAATAGCAGCCCCTGTGACTCGCTTGACTCAGAAGAATGTTAGATTCGAGTGGTCAGAAGCTTGTGAGAACAGTTTTCAGTTGTTGAAGGAGAAGTTGACCATAGCGCCAGTGTTAGCTTTGCCTAATAGTGTGGATAAGTTCACAGTTTACTGTGATGCCTCTAGAATTGGTCTTGGTTGTGTGTTGATGCAGAATGGTAGGGTGATAGCATATGCTTCGAGGTAGTTGAAGAAGCATGAGCAGAACTATCCTACACATGACCTTGAGATGGCTGCAGTGATCTTTGCTTTGAAGATTTGGAGACATTATTTGTACGAGGTGACTTGTGATATATTTATTGATCAAAAGAGCCTTAAGTACATTTTCCAGCAGCGAGATCTGAATCTGAGACAGAGGAGATGGTTGGAATTATTGAAGGATTACGACTGTGAGATTCTATATCATCCAGGTAAAGCTAATGTAGTAGCAGATGCCTTGAGTAGGAAGTCCTCAGGCAGTTTTGCTCACATCAGTGTTGAGAGGAGACCATTGATCCACGAATTGCATCTGTTGGTGGATCAAGGTCTGATGATGAAGATTAGTAGATCAGGTGGACTGCTAGCTCAGTTTAAAGTACAATCTGTACTGAAGGATAGGATTAAAGCAGCTTAGAGCCGAGATCCTATTCTAGAAGAGCTTACAGAGAATGTCAGAGCAGGGAAGTTCACTGATTTCACACTCGATGATGATGGTGTGTTGTGGATCAGTGGTAGATTGTGCATTCCCAATGTGGATGACTTAAGAGAGGAGATTTTAGAGGAAGCACATTCTATTGCCTACAGCGTACATCCAGGTGTTACTAAGATGTACCACAGTATCAGAGATTTATACTGGTGGGATGGATTGAAGAAGGATGTCACTGATTATGTTGCGAAGTGCTTGACGTGTCAGCAAGTGAAAGCCGAACATCAGAAGCCTTCTGGGAAGCTTCAGCCTCTTCCTATTCCCGAGTGGAAGTGGGAAAGGATAGCTACGGATTTTGTGGTCGATTTACCTCGTTCGAAGGATGGATACGATTCCATCTGGGTGATTGTAGACAGGTTGATGAAGTCTGCACATTTCTTGCCTGTGAAAGCCACTTATTCTGTAGCTAGATTGGCGAAGTTGTATGTGAAGCATATCGTATGCCTTCATGGAGTACTTGTGTCCATTGTGTCAGATAGAGGTTCAGTGTTTAGTTCTCATTTTTGGCAGAAGTTGCAGGAAGCGATGGGCACTAGGTTGGATTTTAGTACTGCTTTTCATCCTCAGACAGATGGTCAGTCTGAGAGGACGATCCAGACACTGGAAGATATGTTGAGGATGTGTGTCCTGGATTTGGGAGGTAGCTGGGATGATCATTTGTCACTTGTTGAGTTTGCATATAATAACAGCTACCATAGCAGTATTGGTATGGCACCATACGAGGCGTTGTATGGAAGGAAGTGTAGATCCCCTTTGAGTTGGGATGAGATTGGTGAGAGAGCTTTGACTGGACCTGAGATGGTTCAGGATGCTGCAGAGAAAGTCGCCGTGATTAAGCGAAGATTAGAGACTGCAGTTAGCAGACAGAAGAGTTATGTGGATCCTAGGCGTAGAGATGTGGAGTTTCAGGTTGGAGATTTCATTTTTCTGAAGATATCTCCGATGAAGGGTGTGATAAGATTTGGCAGGAAGGGTAAGTTAGCACCAAGGTATATTGGACCGTTTGAGATTCTGGAGAGAGTTGGCACTATTGCATATCGGTTGGATTTGCCTCCGAATATGTCACAAGTGCATCCAGTATTTCATGTCTCGATGTTGAGGAAGTATATCTCAGACCCTTCTCACGTGTTGCAACCCGACAGTGTAAAAGTGAGTGAAGATTTGACGTTTGTGGTAGAACCTGTGCAATCGTTGATTATCAAGTTCGACAGTTGCGTTCAAAGCAGATTCTGATGGTCAAGGTTCTGTGGCATAGCGACAGAGTTGAGGAGCATACGTGGGAGACTGAAGCTGAGATGCGAGCTTCTTACCCGTATCTCTTTCCTTCCTAATCCTGTAATCTTTTCTTTTTGGAATTCAGGGATGAATTCTTGTAAGGGGGGAAGACTGTAATATCCCGTGTTTTTAAATATTTTTACACTGTATCGGGATATGCAGTGTTAATAATTTTTGTATATATTACGATATTTTTACGAGTTGATATGTATTTAAAACCTATTTTAATTAGTGTGTATTATTTTAAGTATTTTACGTAAAATTTTCCCGGGACTTGCATTTTCGAGGAAATTTTTACGTAAATAATTTATTATTAATTATTTTAAATATATTTTCGGACTTGCATGAACTCATACGTATTTTTAAATTACTAAACACTGTGTATGTGTGCAATATTTATTTAATTAGGGTTTAATATATATTACCCTAATATTTTATTATTATTTTATTAATTTATTGTTATTTAATTATTTTTATTTATTATTAAATTATTAAAATATTAAATTATATGTGTGGATGTGAAATTTCTTCAAATATTTTATTAAAATTTTTATTATTTTTCTTTTTCTTTTTTCTTTTTCTTTTCTTTTCTTTTCT
Organism: Mallotus nudiflorus; assembly: GCA_947683625.1. NCBI lineage: Eukaryota > Viridiplantae > Streptophyta > Magnoliopsida > Malpighiales > Euphorbiaceae > Mallotus > Mallotus nudiflorus. Next base: position 88,849 of record CANTUR010001147.1, on the reverse strand, counting down.
TTTTTTTCTTCTTCTTCTTCTTTTTCTTCTTCTTCCTTCCCGCGCGACTACCCTTTCCCTCACCGTTGCTACTTTGATCCCCGGCCGTCGGTGTGCCACCAGCAGCTCTACCTTTGTCCTCAGCCATCCCCCGCCGCCAGCAGCCTCCTTCACCGGCGCCGGCGAGCTGTTTTTCTTCTTTTGGCCGAAATTCCTCTCCTCGCCATTGACGACGATTCCGGTCACCATTTTCGACATCGCCGGTCTCTTTCTTCTCCTTGAGCACTGGTGAGTGTGATTCTAGCTTTGGTTTGAGCTTAAATTGTCACGACCCAAAATAGGGGCCATGACCGGCGCTAGGGAACGGGAATTCTTTCGAATCCGAAACCCGTAGCAAGCCTAAAAATAAAGTAAATCGTGCAATAATAACAATAACAATATAATATGTAGCGAAAATAAAAATCATAATATCATAATATTACTCACATCGACTGGATTTAAATTAAAATCTCATCTCATATATACATAATCTCTTTAATACAAATCCAGTTTTAATATAATACATCTCTTTAAAATAAAGTAAAAGAAATCCAATACTTTAATTCACAAATACTGCAGTATCTAGATTATAAAATAAGACTCAAGTAGATAATTTACATAAAGAAGCCGGGGTGGAAGAAATCCGACGTATCGACCTGCTACTGAGGTTTGAAGAAGTTGACTCTCCTGAAAAATAGTCAACGGAGGGGAGTCAGACCTCACTGAGTGAATTACTATAATATATATATATACACACTAAGTGATAATGCATACAGTCAACAGTATATATATAATATGTATATATACAGGCAATTGCACACAGATGCAATAAAATCATTTTATATATATTTTCATTAAAAATCATCTTTTATGAAGGATCACATAGAACCCTAGAATATCGTAACCTCAGAAATAGTGTTAAACAACACTCTAGCCATACAGGCTCACTTATTCCAAATATATCCACTTAATCCATTTGGACAGTAGACTGGCCCCGAGACACTAAGTCAACCGAGCTCCAGCAGTCTGACTGCTAGTGTGATTGGCCCCGAGACACTTGGTCAACCGAGCTCCAGCAATCACACCTCCAAACCATATCTCACACATATCAATAATCACATCAAATCAATATCCACAAATAAGTTAGTAATATAGCCTAAATACTATAGGCGTACCGGTACTGTAATATCCCGAATTTTTAAATAATTTTTTTATATTGCATCGGGATATGCAATGTTAATAATTTTTGTATATATTTATGATATTTTAAGAGTTGTTATTTGTTTACAACTAATTTTAATTATTTTATATTATTTTAAGTACTTTACGTAAAATTTTCTCGGGAATTGTATTTTCGGGGAAATTGACACATAAATAATTTAATATTTATTTTGAGACTCAGTATTTTAGAGAATTTATTTACATTATTTATATTTATTACTTTGAATGATATTATTTTAATAGTATTTAACTTAGTGTATTTTATTTTAATATTGTTCATTTTATTAAACTACATTATCTGCGTGATTAATATATGTGCTACATATATATACACACATATATTAGGGTTGTATTATTTTATTTGTGTGTGAATATATGTATGTGTGTATATATATATTAATATTTGTGTGTGTGGAGATTAGTATATATATATATATATATATATATTGTATTATTATAATATAAAGTATTGTATGTATATATATGTACATTAAACATAAAACACACACACACAAACTCATCTCCCCCGAAACCCACCACAAACCACCATCCACCATCGCCTGTCACCGTCGATCCCCTACCGTTGGTGTGCCGTCCGGCCTTCCAGCAGCTCCAGTCGCCTTCCGTCATCTTCTACCTTCTTCTCCGGCGTCGGCAAGCGGCTGTGGTAGCAAGGAACCGAAACTCGAGCTCACCGTGGTTCCAAGCGATTCTGGCCACCATTCTTCGCGATTCCGGTGTCCTTGAGCTCCTCAAGCTCCGGTGAACTCAATTCAAGCTTTGGTTTGAGCTCTAAACCCTCCATTTTTGCTGTTTTTTCGATTTCTTTATTTCGGCCATTTGTGGATTTTTATTTTTATTTTTATTTTTTTTTTCGGGAATTTTTGGTGGATTCATGGAAAATGCCTTAACAAAAGTTGATTCCCCAAGCTTAATCTACATCCTATAATTTTTGTGTGATTTTTTGGAATTTATTTTAATTTTTGTGAATTTTTGATTATTTTATTATTATTTTCTAATTTTCGAAAATTAATTAATTAAATTATGAAATGGTGTTTTATGGTGATTATAGGAGTTGAAATGAATTATAGAAATTTATTTGTAATTTTTGTGAATTTTTATGTATTTATTTGGAATTTATTAAGTTTAGGTAATTTTGAAAAATAGGGTTAATTATGTGTTTAATTGAAATAAATTGGTAAATTGAGTATATTTATTGATATTATTGAATTATATGTTGAGAAATTAATTTTTTAGTAATTATATAATTTTTGGTGAATTTTTGAACATTTATAGTGAATATATATATATATATATATATATATAGGGGTATTTTGGTAATTTTACACTAAATTGGTTAAAAATGTAATTAAATTGGTTTTAATAGTTATTTAGGGTATAAAAATGATTTCTGCAAATTTTTAGTATTTTTAACTAATTAAAACTATTTTTCGTCAATTATTTTCAAATTATATATAATATACTATTTTTCTAAATAAATGGGTTTTTATTGATTTTTAGTATGTTTTAGGGTTAATGGTGTAATTTGGAACTTTAAAATGTATTCTGGTCAATATTCATGAATTTGTTGAGAATTATTAATTTTTTTTATATAATATTTGTTTTATCACAATTAGGGTTTTATTGAAATTATTGGTTAAATAATTATTTTCAGCGTTTTAAATATTCAATTGCTATATTTTGGTTATTCAAAGGTATTTTTGGTATTATTGGAATTTCCATGTATTATGTGTTTATTTCGTGAATTGTGAGCCTCGGTCGGAAGAGTTGTAGTTTGGGAGTCCGATCGAGGGGTTGTGGTTCTATATTTTCGAAGTGTATTTTCTGTGCAGGATCGGCCCTACTTTTGTAGGGAGATGTCCGTTTTACAGAGGTGACTCTGCCAAAATTTCGGTAGATTTCTCGTAAAACATGACAACCGGTCCGAGTCTAATTCTAAATTCTTGATTTAAATCTGTCTATAGTAATCCTAGAAGTATAGAGTTAGAAGTTTATTCTGACGGTTATTTTTACTTTATATTTCTAGCTGCGCCGGAACCGAGGCCTAACAGACCAGGCCCGTTGAGTATGTCTCGAGAAGCGCACACCAGTGAGTTATTATACTATATATATATGCACTGCAAATAGGGTGCATTTATTTAGAATTTTTCATTTTCATTGTATGTTTTAAAAGGGATTTAAATTATAATATTTCTGGTATATTTAGGGTTGCATTTTATATATATGCATACTAAATAATTAGGCATGTTAGTTTGATATATGCATATTAAACAATTAGGTTTAGATTTAATACATTTGAGTAATATACACATGTTTTAAAATGTACACTTAGACATAATTAATTTATTAAATGATTAGTATACTTTAGGTATAGTTTCAGTAGATTTTAGGTTTATTCTTATATAATTGCATGTTAAATTATAAACCTACACTTAAATTATTTTTAAGTTTATTTTTGGTATATTTTTATTTATTTCCTAATAAATAAATGTTTTATTATTAAATTAAACCTAACACATTAGTGGTATATTTAGGGTTTATTTTTGATATATGCATGCTAGATAATTAGGTTTATTTTTAGTATATTTGTGAATATATGTTAAACACAAACACGTATTTAAATGAATATTTATACATAAATGGTTTATTAAATGATTTGAGTACTTAGGGTATATCTTTTGCATATTTAAGTATATTTTTAAGATAATGCATGTTATATTATTGTTACTCATTTAAATTGTTTTTAACTATATTAATGATTTATCTTTAGTTTATTTCATATTTTATTTGACTACATATATATATATATATATATATACCTGAAATATACTGGGTATATTTTAGGTATATTTTTTGTATATATATATATGGTTGGTTTTACTATTATGAATATGGTTCTACATTAATTATTTTTCGAATGAATGATTTATTCGAAGTGAAGGATATCGATAGAACGTGCTTCCTAGTGGGCAGCACTAGGACCGTGTACGTATCGGTACGATAGATAAGGATTGAGTGAGAGTTAAAATTGGGTGATTATAAGTGATTTAATTGATTTGACTAAGATTAATGGTATGTTAGATAGTGTGATTGCGGGGCCAATCACACTGATAGTCAGACTGCTGGAGCTCGGTTGACTTAGTGTCTCGGGGCCAGTCTACTGTCCATAAGTGAATTGAATGATCTATTGGGTTGATTGAGATGTGAGGTAATGGATAGTGTGATTGCTGGAGCTCGGTTGACCAAGTGTCTCGGGGCCAATCACACTGACAGTCAGACTGTTGGAGCTCGGTTGACTTAGTGTCTCGGGGCCAGTCTGCTGTCCAAATTGGAATAAGTGTTCTATTTGGAATCAAGTGAGCCTGTATGGCTAGGGTGATGATGGAATTGTTTGAGGTTATTATTTAGGGTTCTATGGATCCTTCATGAATTAAAACAAACGTTTTCTACATTTAGTATATTTATAAAAGCAAAGTTTGGCATTCGTGTGAAATGTGTGTATATACATATATATATAAGAATGCCTGAATGTTATGGTTTAGTTTGCATGTATATATAGTATAATAATTCACTCAGTGAGGTCTGACCCCCCTCAATTATTTTTTTTTCAGGAGATTCCATATCGTCAGACCTTAGTTATAGAGTTCCTCGCCGGTGTTCTTCAGTCCCGGCTGTTTTATACAAATGTATATTCTAAACTTTGAATTGTATTCTAGAAACTGCAGTAGTAGTGTCACTATATTGGAGGTGTATTATTTTGTTGGATATTAAATACTCTGAGAATTTGTATTTGAACATTGTACGAATATGTATTCATTTATAAAAGGATTTGGAGTATTTATTTTATATATTGATTCAGAAAAATTTTAATTTGGTCGTACTTTTATATAATTATTGTATGATTTTATTTTCTAAGGCTTGCTACGGGTTCCGGATTCGAAAGAATTCCCGTTCCCTAGTGCCGGTCATGACTCCTAGTTTGGGTCGTGACAAAGTTGGTATCAGAGTTGAGTTCTGTGTCAGGGCTTAGTTGTTTGAGTTGTGGCCCTAGTTTTCGAAGTTGTGTTTTTCTGTTAAACTACTGCAGTGAATTAGGTTCGATCATGTCTTTGAAAAGTCTTCCTTGCATTAGGAATTCCGCGTAACTGTTAGGGTGTCTGTTGATGTTTGTGATTGTTTGAGTTAATTATTTATTTTTGCTCCTTGTTGATTGCCTTGAGCGTGAATCGCTCCATTGATCGATGAGATCGATGATAGTTAATCTTCTGAGCATAAGGTTCTACCCCCTATGCATCCTGTTAGGCGTAGGGGTAGAGATGGATTTAGAAGGCCTGATGATCACTGTTGACAATGGGAATAATTGAATGAGGAGCTGGTGGCTTAGCATTGCAATGATGTTGCTTCTGCAACAGGAGTTTCGTATAATGCGGTGCCGATACCTTCGATCGTTCAGCAGATGTAATTTCTTTTTTTCAACTAAGAACTTGATACATGTCAATTCTGCGTATATTCTATATTCTGAATTCTGTTGATTTCCATATCTTTTCAATGCAGTGAATGTGAATTGTTTCTTCTACAGAGACAAAATTGATAATCAGTCTTTTCAAGTTAAGGTTGTGGTAACAGTTTCTACTCTACTACACCTATTTAGTATAGGGGTAAGTTAGATGTAACTGTAACTCAAGGGTTAAGGTAGTCAAGTTTGGCAGTTGTTTAATATGCTTTGACGGGGGAATCGAAAAATGTCTAATGAAGACGAAGCACTCTTGTATTCCTTATGGCAAGCTGTCAGTTCTGACTGCAACACATAATTTGAGTTAAAGGGGGATTTCTAAGATACTTCAATCCGCCTTTAAGGAAAGATAATTACCTGTATCAGCTATTGCATAGAGTAAGGGAATAGCAATCAGTTGAGAAGATTACCTGTAAACTCTTCAATCTGATACGTCATGCTGAAGATGTAATACAGTATAAGAGAAGACTGGTAGAATTATGTGTTACAGAATTAAGCATAATATGTTGGCATCTGAACCGAGAATTGAGATTCAGAGAGATATTGTAAATTCAGTATTTTGGGTGTAATTAATCTTGATGAGATATGAAAGGGTTGTCAGTAATATCTGGCTCTAGTTAAGTATACTTCAGTGGAGAAGTTGTCTCTCCCAGATGTTTTAATTTCCTGTGAGTTACCAGGTTTACCAATTTACAGAGATTGAATTCTGTATCGATATGGTTCCTGATATAACTCCTATTTCAACGTAGCCCTACAAAATGACTTTTGTAGAGCTGTAGGAGCAATTACGAGAGCTGTATGACCAAGGTTTTGTCAGACCTTATATTTCTCTTCGGGGTGCACTAGTCCTGTTGTAAGGAAGAAGGATGGTACCTTGAAACTATGCATTGACTGCAGAGAGATGAACAGGGTAACAGTGAAGGAAAAGTATCCTCTTTTGAGGATAGATGACCTATCTAATCAGCTACAGAGTGCACAGTTCTTTTCAAAAATTGATTTGAAGTCGGGTTATCATTAGTTGTGGATCAGTTTGTAGTAGTCTTCATTAATGATATACTAGTGTATTCGAAGTGAATGAAAGGGCACGTATATCACTTGAGGACTATACTACAGACACTAAGAGAATGTCAGCTTTATGCTGAATTCAAAAAGTGTGATCATTGGATGGAGAGTGTTGTTTTTCTTAGAATTATGGTGTTTAAAGATAGAATTCGAGTTGATCCACAAAAGATCAAAGCAGCATCTGAGCGGCCCAGACTAATTGAATCCATTGAGATCTGTAATTTTTTGGGTTTAATTGGGTATCATAGGAAATCTGAATAGAATTCTCTAGAATTACAGCTCCTATGACCCGCATAACTCAGAAGAATGGGAAGATTGTGTGAACAGATGTTTATTAGAACAGCTTCCAAGTATTGAAGAAGACTGATTGATCTGAGGGTTACATGAACTTTAGAGGATAAGACCTGATATCATTACAACATTTCATCATATCATCATAGCATCTCATTACAGCATTTCATTATGACATTTCATTCTAGCATTTCATCATAACATTTCATTAGATCATCTCATCATGACATTCATCATAGCATGTCATCATGGCATATCACCATAGAATGATCTGCTGATAGGAGATGCCCAAGTTAATGATACAGGGTTGATGTTGTAATCTGAGAAAGGGATTCTATATAAGTTGTGGAAGTGAACTTGCAGTGTACATCCGGATGGTTACCAAGAATTATCACAGTATTCAGGATCAGTACTAGTGGGTTGGATTATAGAAGGATGTGACTGATTGTATTTCTAAGTGTTAAAATTGCCAGTCGGTGAAAGCTGAATATCAGAAGTCTTCTGGAAAGTTTTGATCTCTTTTGAATTTTGGTGGAAATAAGAGAGAATTGTGATAATTTTTATGGTTGGTTACCTCGTTCGAAGGGTGAATATAATTCCGTTAGAATGACTATAGAAAAATTGACCAAGTCAGCTAATTTTTAGCCAGTGGAAACCACTTATTTAGTAGCTAAGAGGGCTAAGTTGCATATGAAGCATATTGTGTGCCTGCAAGGACTACCTGTGTACATTGTATATGGTAAAGGTACAGTGTTTACCTTTCGATTTTGGTAGAGATTATGGGGAGTAATAGACACCTGATTGGATTTCAATACTACTTTTCATCCTCAGATAGATGACAGTCTGAGAGGATGATCCAGACACTAAACAGTATGTTGAAGATGTGTGTTTTGGATCTAGAAGGTAGATAGGTTGATTATATGCTACCCATAGAATTCGCTTATAATAACAGCTACCATAGCATTATTGGAATGACACCACCTGAGGCTTTTATGGAAAGAAGTCTTAATTTGATATGAGATGGATCAGAATACAGCGAAGAAGTTGCTATGATCAGAAGAGCGATATGGATCCTAGATGCAGAGATATGGAGTTTCAGATCGAAGACTGTAATTCTGCAGATGTCTCTGAAAAGTGGTGTGATGAGATGCGTTGAACAATATAGAACTGAAAGAAGATCTGAAGTTTGAAAAGGAATCAGTTGTGATTGTAGATTATTAAGCTCGATAGTTATGTTCGAACTAGATTCAGATAATCAAGGTTCCGTGACGTGGTAACATAGTGAAAGAGCTTATGTGAAAGACTGAAGTTGAGATACGAGCTTCTTACCCGTATCTCTTTCTTTCTTGATCTTGTAATTTTCTTTTTGGAATTCGGGGACGAATTCTTGTAAGGGGGGAAGACTGTAATATCCCGAATTTTTAAATAATTTTTTTATATTGCATCGGGATATGCAGTGTTAATAATTTTTGTATATATTTATGATATTTTAAGAGTTGTTATTTGTTTACAACTAATTTTAATTATTTTATATTATTTTAAGTACTTTACGTAAAATTTTCTCGGGAATTGTATTTTCGGGGAAATTGACACATAAATAATTTAATATTTATTTTGAGACTCAGTATTTTAGAGAATTTATTTACATTATTTATATTTATTACTTTGAATGATATTATTTTAATAGTATTTAACTTAGTGTATTTTATTTTAATATTGTTCATTTTATTAAACTACATTATCTGCGTGATTAATATATGTGCTACATATATATACACACATATATTAGGGTTGTATTATTTTATTTGTGTGTGAATATATGTATGTGTGTATATATATATTAATATTTGTGTGTGTGGAGATTAGTATATATATATATATATTGTATTATTATATATATATATATATATTGTATTAGTATAATATAAAGTATTGTATGTATATATATGTACATTAAACATAAAACACACACACACAAACTCATCTCCCCCGAAACCCACCACAAACCACCATCCACCATCGCCTGTCACCGTCGATCCCCGACCGTCGGTGTGCCGTCCGGCCTTCCAGCAGCTCCAGTCGCCTTCCGTCGTCTTCTACCTTCTTCTCCGGCGTCGGCAAGCGGCTGTGGCAACAAGGAACCGAAACTCGAGCTCACCGTGGTTCCAAGCGATTCCGGCCACCATTCTTCGCGATTCCAGTGTCCTTGAGCTCCTCAAGCTCCGGTGAACTCAATTCAAGCTTTGGTTTAAGCTCTAAACCCTCCATTTTTTGCTGTTTTTCGATTTCTTTATTTCGGCCATTTGTGGATTTTTATTTTTTTTCGGGAATTTTTGGTGGATTCATGGAAAATGCCTTAACAAAAGTTGATTCCCCAAGCTTAATCTACATCCTATAATTTTTGTGTGATTTTTTGGAATTTATTTTAATTTTTGTGAATTTTTTATTATTTTATTATTATTTTCTAATTTTCGAAAATTAATTAATTAAATTATGAAATGGTGTTTTATGGTGATTATAGGAGTTGAAATGAATTATAGAAATTTATTTGTAATTTTTGTGAATTTTTATGTATTTATTTGGAATTTATTAAGTTTAGGTAATTTTGAAAAATAGGGTTAATTATGTGTTTAATTGAAATAAATTGGTAAATTGAGTATATTTATTGATATTATTGAATTATATGTTGAGAAATTAATTTTTTTAGTAATTATATAACTTTTGGTAAATTTTTGAACATTTATAGTGAATATATATATATATATATATATAGGGGTATTTTGGTAATTTTACACTAAATTGGTTAAAAATGTAATTAAATTGGTTTTAATAGTTATTTAGGGTATAAAAATGATTTCTGCAAATTTTTAGTATTTTTAACTAATTAAAACTATTTTTCGTCAATTATTTTCAAATTATATATAATATACTATTTTTCTAAATAAATGGGTTTTTATTGATTTTTAGTATGTTTTAGGGTTAATGGTGTAATTTGGAACTTTAAAATGTATTCTGGTCAATATTCATGAATTTGTTGAGAATTGTTAATTTTTTTTTATATAATATTTGTTTTATCACAATTAGGGTTTTATTGAAATTATTGGTTAAATAATTATTTTCAGCGTTTTAAATATTCAATTGCTATATTTTGGTTATTCAAAGGTATTTTTGGTATTATTGGAATTTCCATGTATTATGTGTTTATTTCGTGAATTGTGAGCCTCGGGCGGAAGAGTTGTAGTTTGGGAGTCCGATCGAGGGGTTGTGGTTCTATATTTTCGAAGTGTGTTTTCTGTGCAGGATCGGCCCTACTTTTGTAGGGAGATGTCCGTTTTACAGAGGAGACTCTGTCGAAATTTCGGTAGATTTCTCGTAAAACGTGACAACCGATCCGAGTCTAATTCTGAATTCTTGATTTAAATCTGTCTATAGTAATCCTAGAAGTATAGAGTTAGAAGTTTATTCTGATGGTTATTTTTACTTTATATTTCTAGCTGCGCCGGAACCGAGGCCTAACGGACCAGGCCCGTTGAGTATGTCTCGAGAAGCGCACACCAGTGAGTTATTATACTATATATATATGCACTGCAAATAGGGTGCATTTATTTAGAATTTTTCATTTTCATTGTATGTTTTAAAAGGGATTTAAATTATAATATTTCTGGTATATTTAGGGTTGCATTTTATATATATGCATACTAAATAATTAGGCATGTTAGTTTGATATATGCATATTAAACAATTAGGTTTAGATTTAATACATTTGAGTAATATACACATGTTTTAAAATGTACACTTAGACATAATTAATTTATTAAATGATTAGTATACTTTAGGTATAGTTTCAGTAGATTTTAGGTTTATTCTTATATAATTGCATGTTAAATTATAAACCTACACATAAATTATTTTTAAGTTTATTTTTGGTATATTTTTTATTTATTTCCTAATAAATAAATATTTTATTATTAAATTAAACCTAACACATTAGTGGTATATTTAGGGTTTATTTTTGATATATGCATGCTAGATAATTAGGTTTATTTTTAGTATATTTGTAAATATATGTTAAACACAAACACGTATTTAAATGAATATTTATACATAAATGGTTCATTAAATGATTTGAGTACTCAGGGTATATCTTTTGCATATTTAAGTATATTTTTAAGATAATGCATGTTATATTATTGTTACTCATTTAAATTGTTTTTAACTATATTAATGATTTATCTTTAGTTTATTTCATATTTTATTTGACTACATATATATATATACCTGAAATATACTGGGTATATTTTAGGTATATTTTTGGTATATATATATATGGTTGGTTTTACTATTATGAATATGGTTCTACATTAATTATTTTTCGAATGAATGATTTATTCGAAGTGAAGGATATCGATAGAACGTGCTTCCTAGTGGGCAGCACTAGGACCGTGTACGTACCGGTACGATAGATAAGGATTTAGTGAGAGTTAAATTGGGTGATTATATTTGATTTAATTGATTTGACTAAGAGTAATGGTATGTTAGATAGTGTGATTGCGGGGCCAATCACACTGACAGTCAGACTGCTGGAGCTCGGTTGACTTAGTGTCTCGGGGCCAGTCTACTGTCCATAAGTGAATTGAATGATCTATTGGGTTGATTGAGATGTGAGGTAATGGATAGTGTGATTGCTGGAGCTCGGTTGACCAAGTGTCTCGGGGCCAATCACACTGACAGTCAGACTGCTGGAGCTCGGTTGACTTAGTGTCTCGGGGCCAGTCTGCTGTCCAAATTGGAATAAGTGTTCTATTTGGAATCAAGTGAGCCTGTATGGCTAGAGTGATGATGGAATTGTTTGAGGTTATTATTTAGGGTTCTATGGATCCTTCATGAATTAAAACAAACGTTTTCTACATTTAGTATATTTATAAAAGCAAAGTTTGGCATTCGTGTGAAATGTGTGTATATACATATATATATAAGAATGCCTGAATGTTATGGTTTAGTTTGCATGTATATATAGTATAATAATTCACTCAGTGAGGTCTGACCCCCCTCAATTATTTTTTTTCAGGAGATTCCATATCGTCAGACCTTAGTTATAGAGTTCCTCGCCGGTGTTCTTCAGTCCCGACTGTTTTATACAAATGTATATTCTAAACTTTGAATTGTATTCTAAAAACTGCAGTAGTAGTGTCACTATATTGGAGGTGTATTATTTTGTTGGATATTAAATACTCTGAGAATTTGTATTTGAACATTGTACGAATATGTATTCATTTATAAAAGGATTTGGAGTATTTATTTTATATATTGATTCAGAAAAATTTTAATTTGGTCGTACTTTTATATAATTATTGTATGATTTTATTTTCTTATGCTTGCTACGGGTTCCGGATTCGAAAGAATTCCCGTTCCCTAGCGCCGGTCATGACTCCTAGTTTGGGTTGTGACATCTAGCGCCGGTCATGGCCCTTGTTTTGGGTCGTCACATACACAAAAACCTTAATTTTAATAAAATATTATTAAAAATCGGTAATTCTCAATAAATTCATAAATATTGACCAAAATACCTTTTATAAATCCAAATTATATAATTAACCCTAAAACTTACTAAAAATCGAAAAAACTCATTTATTTAGAAAAATCGTATATTATATATAATTTGAAAATAATTTACGAAATAGTTTTAATTAGTTAAACATACTAAATAATTTGTAGAAATCATTTTTATACCTTAAAAAACTAGTTAAACCAATTTAATTATATTTTTAGCCAATTTAGTGTCAAATTACCAAAATACCCCTAGTTTCATAAATTCCCTAAAATTAATAAAAAATTCACCAAAAATAGTATAATTACTCAAAATTAATTTTGTCAACATATAATTCAATAATAGCAATAATATACTCAATTAACCAATTAATTTTAATAAAACACATAATTAACCTAATTTTCTCAAAATTACAAAAAACTAAATAAATTCCAAATAAATTTATAAAATTCAAAAAAATTACAAATAAATTTCTAAAATACATTTCAACACCTATTAAACACCATAAAACACAATTCATAATTTAATTAATTAATTTTCAAAAATTAGAAAATATTAATAAAATAATCAAAAATTCACAAAAATCAAAATAATTCTCAAAAATTCCATAAAAATTCACAGAGCTATATTAAGCTACAAGGATCAAGTTTGTGAAGGGATTTTCTTGAATCATTCAATCAAAGCTTAAAAAATTCAAAAACTCAAAGTGGCAGAAAATGTAAAATCAAAACCTAGGGAATTCTAGACCATTTTAAGTGAAACAAATCTTAGAAATGAACTCACCGGAGCTCAAGGAGAAGATAGAGACAGGTGGCGTCAAGTTTGGTGGCCGGAAACGGCTTGATCGACGGTGAGATCAATTTCGGCTTCTCAAGGATATTCCAGCCAAAACATGTCAGAAATGGAGGCTACAGGCAGCGAAAATGCTGGAGGTGGTGGTGAGAAGCCAGGAGGCACACCGACGGTGATGGTGGAGCTTGGCAGCATCGGTGATGGTGGTGGGATGCGTCGGGAGCTTGAAGGGGAGTGGATGGCACAATCCGTAAATTAAGTGAACTTTTATATTTGTATATATATATATATATATATATATATATATATATATATATATATATATATATATATAACTTTAACTTTAAATATTATAATATATTAATATAATATTCAAAAATAATTTTACACCACATGTTAAAATATCACCCAATATTATATACATATACACATATATATATATACATATTAATTAAATAAAAATGTTTAATATATAATATTTACTTAATTAATATAAACCCTAAAATTATTAAATATATGTATATATTTTAATACGACAATTAAAATAGTGCATGGACTCATGCAAATTCATAAAACCGACCAATATAATTAATAATTATTTATTTACGTTTTAATTTTTTCAAAAATAAAAATCTCGGGAAAATTTTACGTAAGAAATCTAAAATAATTAAAATAACTTTAATAAATAACCAACTAATTAAATAATCAAATATATATATATATATATATATATATATATATATATATATATATATAATATATATATATATATATATATATATATATATATATATATATAAATTATTAACATTGCATATCCCGATGCAATTTAAAATTATTTAAAAACTCGGGATATTACAGTTTATATGTTTATTATATCATGTGTGTTGTGTTTATTGTATGTGTGTGTGTGTGTGTGTGTGTATGTGTGTGTGTGTGTGTATATATATATATTTATGTGTGGTGTAGAATCATTTGGCTAAAGTTTTATTATAATATTATATACATATATACATTTCACATGAAGAACAAAGTATACAAGCATAAAACCAAAACAAAAACTTACAGTAAGTTTTTCCTCCCCTACACATCCTGATCATCTCCCTTCACTGTGCCTCCCTTGCTTCAGTTAACCACCACCTCCTTCTAGCCTCGCCACCACCTTCATCTCCCTTCCCTCTGATCACATGCAGTAGCAGAGCAACAGGAAATGACAGCACTGCAGGAAGCTTCTCCTCACCGGCATTCATGGATCTGGCCACCTCAGCACACCATGCCGGTGCCGTTCAACTCCCTAAGCTCCGATGATTTTGATTCCGAGCTCGGTTCAAACTCAAATCCTCTAGTTTGTAAGTTCTGTTTAATTTTATTTTTTGAGCAATTAGGGTTTTTATTTTTATTGATTTTATTGATTCAAGGAAAACTCCCTTTGCAAATGTTGATCCTTATAGCTTGAGCTTCATGAATATATTTTTGTTATAATTTTTGGAATTTATTTTAATTTTGGTGAATTTTTTTTATTATTTTAATATTATTTAATGAATTTCGTAAATAAATTAATTAAATTATAATATTGGTTAAATATTATTATTATATATTGTTATAAATTTTGATATTGAGAAATTAATTTTTGGGAATTTTACATAATTTTTATGGTATTTTTAGTTTATGTAAATATTGGATAATTGAGTAAAATGCGTAATTTGATTGAATTTAAAGTTTAATTGTGTTTTAGTTGATATTAGAATGTTATTTATTAATAAAATAATTTTTATGAATTTATATAATTTTTATGGAATTTATATAAATTATGAGTATTTTAAATTATTAAATTAAATAAGTATTTTTGTTGAAATTATTGGTTAAAATATGTTTTGGTTGATATTAGTATATTGTATGTTGATTAAATAATTTTAATGAGTTTCTATAATTTTGAGAAAATTATTTAGTATATTGAATATTTGATATTATAGGGGTAAATGTGTAATTTTGTGTTAATTATAGTTAAATATTATATTTTAGTTGATTTTATAATTATTTAAGGTAATAAAATGATTTTTTACAAATTAATTACTATTTTAACTAATTAATATTATTTTTTGAAAATTGTTTTCAAATAAATATATTATATGTACTATTTTGGAAATAAATTGGGTTTAAAACTAATTTTTATTATATAATTAAACTATTTATGCAATTGAATGTGAATTTTATTATGTTATGTTGAATAATTGTAAAATTTAATTTTTATTAATATTATATAATATTTGAGATTTTAATAGTTAATTGAGATAATTTTAGAAAATTTTGTGAATAATAAGTGTATTTATTATTTTGAGGCTAAATATAAGTATGTGCCAACTAAGTCTGTTGTTGTTACCCTATCACCCCCCATCAACCAAACCCACCCAGAAAAAGACCGATTACTTGTATGAATTACTTACCTTCCTGAAGACCAAAAGATTGAAGAATCAAAGTTTCCCCTATTGAACCCTTATGATGCCTTTTCAAAATCCAAAATAAATTGGAAATAATGTTTTAAAGCTCTTGTAAACCGACCCATTTCTTCTATAAAAGAATATGTTCAAGCCTCCAGCTTTGATCAACACCATATACCAGCCCTCTCAGACAAAACAATTCGTGACCTTAGAAATTCCCCCAGAATTTCTAAGAACTTGGCTTAACCAGGGATACACTCACATCCACTTTGGAGCTATAAGGTTAGGACTCTCCTACCATGGCAGAGCAGGGAAACCTGTTTTCTCTAGGATCGCTCTTTTGGATTCTAGATATAAACAGTATCAACATGTCGCAATTGGGACCGTAGAGACATCCTTAAATGCTGGCTCAGTATTCTTTACATTTTTCCCAAATTATAATCTTGCCCTTTCTGATCCCCATGCCTTGATAGCTTTAAAAGTCCAACTCCAGATCCTTGGTGCTGAACAAATCTCCACAGCCAAAGTAGCCACCCTTCACTACCAAATTATCTATCGTCTCCAAAACCATGCTATCAACCTGTCACTACCCTGTGTCCAAAATGATGCTTTGTTCATAAAAGCAGACTCTCATAATACTCCCACGTGTATTCACACACCTAACAAACTTTCTAGGAATGATTTATTAAAATTATTCCCAAAAAAATGGATCACCAATTATGAGAAGTTGCATGAGACAGTAGAGCCAATTCAGGTACAGACCCTGTGCATATCAAAAGATCTGATGGATCAGTTGATACGATTTTTTAAAAGAAAACAAGAGACTCCTATAATTTTTAATACACAGTTCATGATCAATCCTTGGGATCCAGAAGATAACATTCCTGTAGCCTCTTTGATAATTCTGGAAGACCAGTCTGTGCTTTTAAGCATGATGGTCACTGTTATTTTGATTATTGTGATTATGATGATTGCTATGCTGCATCCTACTTTGATAATGATGAGAAGAAAAAGAAAAAGAAGAAATCTCCAGGAAAATATAGTGAAAAGGAATTCAGAAGAAGATATGAAGATGGAGATTCAAGCATCTGCACTCTGGGACAACCTTCAGGAAAGTATGATTATCTTGTATCATATTCTCCTCCTACTTGGTACAAACCACCAACTACTCAAAATATTCCTCTTGAACCTTGCAAGCCTCCAATACCTCCTTCCCAACCGAAACCCTAAGTCAGCTCCTCTCCATGTTATAAAAAAGCTTTGAAATGGGTAAGAAAAGAAAGCTCAGCCGAGATTCAAAAGCCAAAGTCTTTACCCTAAATCTGTATGTTCCAACACACAAACTTTCCTCCTTTAACCAAGAAACAAAAAACCAAATTACCATGTAGCCTTTTATCCTGGAATCAAACATTGTTGATGCAGATGGCAGACCTAGATAAACAACTCCGGCTGAAGCAGTAGTCAACTGGCAGACATAGAATGCTTGTGCTCAAAATCAAAAACTAAAGCTTATTGAAGAAAAGATTGATGGAGTTGCTGAACATATGAATTTGGCAGAAAAAAAGTTCCAGGCCTTTGAAAAATGAATGACAGCAGTTCATGTAGAATTACAAAGGCAGATAGAGATGAAGCACCAGGAACTTATGCGAATCATCAGCAACAAAGGCACATTGAATAGCATTCAAATGAAAGAAACGGAAATTTTAAACTTGAAAGCCCAGGTTGACCAACTTGAAAAAGATCTTAAAAGAAAGAAAGAAGAGTTGTCCTCATAAACCTCTTCAAAATCTTTCTCTCCAGATCCTTTGATCTTTTGTACAGCCCTTATTCAATTCCCAATTCACCATACACAGCCTCTTCCACCCAACCTTTATTTCCTGCACCAACAGCTTCCTTGAATATTCCTTCAAATTTTCAAGGATTTAAATCCTTATTAAAAACCCCCTCTCAAACACAATCCTCTGATGAAACAACAGCAAAAAAAGGAAAAACAGTTCATTTCTCTCAAACTGAGAAACCTAAAACAACACCCTCTGAATCATCACCCAAAAATACCTCATCACCAAAAGAGTCAAAACACCCTCTAATGATGGTGAATCCCATCTCTTCCTTTTTGGAAAAATGTGCTGAAAATGTCGATGCTCAACTTTTCAATTGAATCTATTTCAAAGGAAAGTTCATCTTCTGAATCTTCAGAAAGTGACTCTGATTCAGATTATGAAATACCCTACCAATTGATGGCTGATGATGCTACATATTCTAAAGGACCTCAAGTTGAAGAAGTTAATGATCCAGAAGAAGAATTTGAATAGCCCAGAACACCACAGCCAAATCCACAGGACAAATTTCCAAAAAATTCTGGAAATTACTTTACCCTAGATGATGTTCCTCCTTCACAATATAGGAAGAGATTTTTGGAATTTAGAGATGGATAGCTAGATAAATGCTTATTCCTGGAGCAGAAATTAGGGTTATTATTGAAACATTTCTTGCAAAAATGGTAGGAAAGCTAGCAAACTGGTATGCTTCTCTGAATGCTAATGCTAGAACCCAATTAATGGATGCCACTTCACCAGAAGATTTTCTAGGACTCTTGCATTATTAGTTCTTAGGAAAATGGGATGATGATCTTGAAGTTGCACGAAAGGAGTATTACCAGATGAAATGTTGTTCACTACAAGAAAAGATCTAGAAAGACATTTCCAAAATATATTATCACGACCCAAAACAGGGGCCATGACCGGCGCTAGGGAACGGGAATTCTTTCGAATCCGGAACCCGTAGCAAGCCTAAAAATAAAATAAACATGCAATGGTAGTAACCATATATATATAATGCAGTGGAAATGAAATCATAAATATCACAATAGTATTTTCACCAACTGGATTTAAATTAAATCTCATCTCATATATATAAATCTTTTGATACAAATCCAGTTCACATAATACAATATCTCACATAAATAAAATACATAAAATCCCACAATTTAATTTACCACTACTGCAGTGTCTAGATTATAAAAATAAGACTCAAGTAAGTAGTTTACACAAAGAAGCCGGGGCGGAAAAAATTCGGCGTATGGGCCTGCTACTGAGGTCTGAAGATGTTGACTCTCTTGAAAAATTGTCAACGGAGGGGAGTCAGACCTCACTGAGTGAATTACTATAATATATATACATAAACACTAAATGACAATGCATACAGTTAACACTATATATAATATGTAAATATATAGGCAAATTCACACAGATGCAATAAAAATCATTTTTATATATATTTTACTAAAAATCATCGTTTATGAAGGATCAAATAGAACTCTATGATATCGAAACCTTAAACAATGTTAGACAACACTCTAGCCATACAGGCTCACTTAATCCAAATATGTCCACTTAATCCATTTAGACAGTAGACTGGCCCCGAGACACTCAGTCGACCGAGCTCCAGCAGTCTGACTGCCAGTGTGATTGGCCCCGAGACACTTGGTCAACCGAGCTCCAGCAATCACACCTCCAAACCACATCACACATATCAAATAATCATAATCAATCAATATCCATAAATAGGTTAGTAATATAGCTTAAATGATATAAGCGCACTAGTACGTACTCGGTCCTAGTGCTGCCCACTAGGTAGCACGTTCTATTGATATCCTTCATTAATAAATATAAAACATTCATTCACAAATAAATGATGCATGAAATTAAATAAAATAACAATATAAACCATATATATACTGAAAATATACCAAAAGTAAACCAGGTATATTTCGAGTATATATACGTCAAACAAATCCAATCAAATTATAAAGTAAGCTAGAAATATATTTAAAAATATTTTAAATATAATTTATTAACAAAACATGCATATAATTTAATATATACCAAAAATAAACCAAAAATATACTTAAATACAAATCACATTATCTATGCATTTTAATCAAAATAAAACATATATTTCTAAATCATGCATCCAAAAGCATATATATATAGTACAATAACTCACAAATTAGTGCGCTCCACGAGATGGATCTGACGGGCCTGGTCCACTAGGCCTCGGTCTCGGCGCAACTAAACAAACAATAACGACAAAAATCAGAATAACCCTAACAGAAATCCTAGAATTCGATCTAGAATATTTAATACAGAATTGAGATTAGGGTTCGACCGGATATCACATTTTACGAGAATTCTACCAAAAATTCGGCAGAACCTCCCCTGTAAAACGGACATCTCTCTACTCAAAGAGTAGAGCCGACCCTGTAAAGAAACATACTTCAAAAAACAAGCTCAACACTCAACCACAACCCCTCGGTCGGACTCCAGACTATAATTTACTGACCAGGGTCCACAATCACAGAACAATTCAGAAATACCAAAAATACCCTTAAATCACATAAGTACATTTTATACGTAGAAATTACGTAATTAACCTTAAAACACTGTAAAAACCGATAAAAACTCATTTTATTAGTAAAACCGTATATTATCTATATAATTGAAAATAATTCACGAAAAATAGTTTTAATTAGTTAAAAATACTAAATAATTTGTAGAAATCATTTTTATACCTTAGATAACTATTAAAACCAATTAAATTACATTTTTATCCAATTTTGTGTAAAATTACCAAAATGCCCTTATATATATAAATATACTAAAATCACTTCAAAATTCACCAAAAATAGTATAATTATCCAAAATTAATTTTCTCAACATATTTATCAATAGTATCAATAATTAAACTCAATTACCCCAATTAATTTCAATTAAAAACACATTTAACCCTAATTTTCCAAAATTACATAAACTTCAATAATTCGAAATAAATACTTAGAAATTCATAAAAATTCAAAATAAATTCCTATAATTCATTTCAACACCTATAATTACCATAAAACATAATTTCATAATTTATTTAATTAATTTCCGAAAATTAGAAAATAATATTAAAATATTCAAAAATACCCAAAAATCCAAATAATCACCAAAAATTCCAAAAAAATTCATACATGTAGATTAAGCTACAAGGATCAACATTTGTGAAGGTATTTTTCATGAATCAATCAATTCGAAGCTCAAAAAAATTAAAACTAATATGGCCGAAATGGAAAATTTGAAACCTAAGCAAATCAAGACCATTTAAGCTCAAACCAAAGCTAAAATCACACTCACCGGAGCTCGAGGAGAAGAAAGAGACTGGGCGGTGTCAAAAACGATGGTCAAAATCATCGTGAAACGACGTTAGCTCAACTTTCGGCTTCTCCGGTCAAAAATGGCTTCCAAGCGCCAAAATCGCTGCTACAGGCGGCGAGGAAGGCTGGGGAAGGTGGTGGCACACCGGATGGCACACCAATGGCAAGGGAATGGCGTGACAGATGGCGGATGGCGGTGAGGGTGAAGATCGGGGAAGGAGTAGTCGGGGGCAAAACGGTAATTTTCCAAAAGTTGTGTTTTTTGATGTATTATATGTATATATATATACTTTGTACTATATAATAAAATAATATTAAATTACACACATTAAATATACACCACACACATATAATTTAATATTTTAATAATTTATACTAAATAAAAATAATTAAAGAACAATAAAATAATTAATTAATTAATAAAATATTAGGGTAATATAGTAACCCTAATTAATAAATAGTTATACACATAGGCTTTATTTAGTAATTTAAAAATACGTATGAGTTCATGCAAGTCCGAAAATATATTTTAATATAATGAATAATAAATTATTTACGTGAAAATTTCTCCGAAAATAAAAGTCTCGGGAAAATTTTTACGGTAAAGCACTGTAAATAATACACAATAATTAAAATAGGTTTTAAATACTTATCAACCTCATAAAAATATCGTAATATATATATACAAAAAATTATTAACACTGCATATCCGGTACAGTGTTAAAACGTTTAAAATACGGGATATTACAGTCTTCCCCCCTTACAAGAATTCGTCCCCGAATTCCAGAAAACAAGATCAAGAAGGAAAGAGATCTGGGTAAGAAGCTCGCATCTCAGCTTCAGTCTCCCACGTATGTTCCTCAACTCTGTCGCTACGCCATAGAACCTTGACCATCGGAATTTGCTTCGAACGCAACTGTCGAACTTGATAATCTACGATCGCCACAGGTTCTACCACAAACGTCAAATCTTCACTCACTTCTACACTGTCGGGCTGCAACACGTGTGAAGGGTCTGAGATATACTTCCTCAACATTGAGATATGAAATACTTGATGCACTTATGACATACTCGGAGGCAAATCCAACTGATATACAACAGTGCCAACTCTCTCCAGAATCTCAAACGGTATAATATATCTCGGTGCTAGCTTACCCTTCATGCCAAATCTCGTCACACCCTTTATCGGAGATATCTTCAGAAAAATGAAATCTCTAACCTGAAACTCCACATCTCTGCGCCTAGGATCCGCATAACTCTTTTGTCTAATAATTGCGATCTCTAATCTTCGTTTAATCACGATGACTTTGACTTTCTCTGCAGCATCCTGAACCATCTCAGGTCCAGTCAAAGCTCTCTCACAAATCTCATCCCAACTCAGAGGGGATCTACACTTCCTTCCATACAATGCCTTGTATGGTGCCATGCCAATACTGCTATGGTAGCTATTATTATATGCAAACTCAACGAGTGGCAAATGATCATCCCAGCTACCCTCCCAAATCCAAGACACACATCCTCAATATATCTTCCAGTGTCTGGATTGTCCTCTCAGACTGACCATCTGTCTGAGGATGAAAAGCAGTACTGAAATCCAACCTAGTGCCCATCGCTTCTTGCAACTTCTGCCAAAAATGAGAAGTAAACACTGAACCTCTATCCGATACAATGGACATAGGTACTCCATGAAGGCACACAATATGCTTCACATACAATTTCGCCAATCTGGCCACTGAATAGGTGGCTTTCACAGGTAAGAAATGTGCAGACTTCATCAACCTATCTATAATCACCCAGATGGAATTGTATCCATCCTTCGAACGAGGTAAACCGACCACAAAATCCATAGTTATCCTTTCCCACTTCCACTCGGGAATAGGAAGAGGCTGAAGCTTCCCAGAAGGCTTCTGATGTTCGGCTTTCACTTGCTGACATGTCAAGCACTTCGCAACATAAATCAAGCGACATCCTTCTTTAATCTGTCCCACCAGTATAGATCTCTGATATTATGGGTACATCTTAGTGACACCCGGATGAACGCTGTAAGCTATAGAGTGTGCTTCCTCTAAAATCTCCTCTCTCAAATCATCCACGTCAGGAACACACAATCTACCACTGATCCACAATACACTGTCATTATCAAGTGTGAAATGAGTGAACTTCCCTGCTCTGACATTCTCTGTAAGCTCTTCAAGAATAGGATCTCAGCTCTGAGCTGCTTTAATCCTATCCCTCAGTACAGATTGTACTTTAAACTGAGCTAGCAGTCCACCTGATATACTAATCTTCATCATCAGACCTTGATCCACCAACAGATGCAATTCCTGGATCAACGGTCTCCTCTCAACACTGATGTGAGCAAGACTACCTGAGGACTTCCTACTCAAGGCATCTGCTACCACATTAGCTTTACCCCGGATGATATAGAATCTCACAGTCATAATCCTTCAACAATTCCAACCATCTCCTCTGCCTCAGATTCAGATCTCGCTGCTGGAAAATGTACTTAAGGCGCTTGTGATGAGTAAATATCTCACAAGTCACCCCGTACAAATAATGTCTCCAAATCTTTAAAGCAAAGATCCACTGCAGCCATTTCAAGGTCATGTGTGGGATAGTTCTGCTCATGCTTCTTCAACTAGCCTCGAAGCATAGGCTATCACCCTTCCATTCTGCATCAACACATAACCAAGACCAATTCTAGAGGCATCACAGTAAACTGTGAACTTGTCCACACTATTAGGCAAAGCTAATACTGGCGCTGTGGTCAATTTCTCCTTCAACAACTGAAAACTATTCTCACAAGCTTCTGACCACTCAAATCTAACATTCTTCTGAGTCAAGTGAGTCATAGGGGCTGCTATTCTAGAAAAATCTTGCACAAACCCGCCTATAATACCCGGCTAAACCTAGAAAACTCCAAATCTCTGTAACAGAAGTAGGTCTAGGCCACTCAGATACTGCCTCAATCTTCTGTGGATCAACCTGAATACCTTCTTTAGACACTATGTGTCCAAGAAAAGAAACACTCTCCATCCAGAAATCACACTTCGAGAATTTAGCATAAAGCTGATGATCTCTCAGTGTCTGTAATACAATCCTCAAGAGATATACATGCTCCTCCATACTCCTCGAATGTACCAGTATATCATCAATGAAGACTACCATAAATTGATCCACATACGGTCTGAATACCCTGTTCATCAGGGTCCATAAAAGTTGTTGGTGCATTAGTCAAACCAAAAGACATCACCAGAAACTCATAATGGCCATATCTAGGGCGGAACGCTGTCTTAGGAATATCGGCCTCACTAATCTGCAGCTGATGATAACCCGACCTCAAGTCAACCTTAGAAAAGAACTGTGCACCCTGTAGCTAGTCAAACAAGTCATCTATCCTCGGGAGAGGATACTTGTTCTTCACTGTCACCATTGTTCAGTTCTCTATAGTCAATGCACAGTCTCAGGGTACCATCCTTCTTCTTCACAAACAGGACTAGTGCACCCAAGGAGAAATACTAGGTCTGATAAAACCCTTATCTAACAACTCTTGCAACTGCTCCTTTAACTCTCTCAACTCTGCAGGAGCCATTCTATAGGGTGGCATAGATATAGGAGTAGTACCTAGAACCACATCTATACAGAACTCTATCTCTCTGTGAAGTGGTAAACCCTGCAACTCCTCGGGAAAAAACATCAGGAAACTCACAAGCAATATGGAACATCTGTGAGTGACAACTTCTCCACTGATGTATCCCTGACCAATGCCAAATATCCCTGACAACCTTTCCTCAACAACTTCCTAGCCGTAATAGCAGAAATAAGATTCTGAGGTGCTGAACTCCTATCACCAACAAACTTAAACTCTGCTTTATTAGGAATTCTAAAAGTCACCTCTTTATTCCTGCAATCTACCACGGCATAGTGTTGAGATAACCAATACCATTCCCAAAATAACATCAAACTCCATCACATCCAACAGAATCAAATAAGCGGGTAATTCTCGACCTCCCACGAGAACTGGACAACCAGAAAGAACAATATCGGTGTCCAAGGAATCGCTTAAAGGAGTGGCAACAAACAAAGGAAAAGCCATCCTCGAAGCTTGCCAACAAGATTTAGAAGCAAAAATAGGAGAAACAAATGAATGCGTGGCACCCAGATCAAAAAAAAACCCATGCATCCAGGTAACAGACAGAAATAATACCTGCCACGATTGCATTAGATGCTTGAGCATCCTGCTGAGTGAGATGGAAAACTTTGGCCTCGACCTCCCTGCTGACTGGTAGAAGCCTGGCCAACACCTTTGGCACCTCCTCTAGTACCTCTACCATGACTCTGCTGTGGAATAAACTGAGTGGAACTCTGATGCTGGGCTGGAGGTAACTGAAATGGCACGGGTGCAGCACTAGCAATCGACTGCTGTGGGAATCACGGAATCTGCGCCTATTGATACCCGGAATAAGGACACGATCTGGCAAAATGTCCTATCTACCCGTATCTGAAGCATGTCAGTGGTGTCAGATAACACAGTCCCTGATGGACTCTACCACAAGTCTGGCAAACACTGGCCGCTGATCCAGAACTGCGACCACTGCTGCTGCTCAAAGCACCTGATCTGAATCTAAATGATCTATACTGACCTCCACGGCCATGTCTACTGCTCTGATGCACTCGCTGCTGCTATCTCTGACTCTGCTGAGTTGGACCTCGCTGCCTGCTGTCTCTGACTCTACTGAGTCGACCTCGCTGCTGACTACTCGATCCAACATGAAAACTAGAGTATGGAGTAGCCTGCAATCCACTCGACTGAACTCCCAGTTGGTAGTAATCAGGCATCGCTCCCTGCCTAACTAGCCTCAGCTCAATCTCCTTGGCTAACCTCAATCACAGACTCGAGAGTAAGGCCTGCTGTAGGCATACTAGCAAAAGCTGAACCCAAACCAGTGACGTAGGTAGTGACCGTAAAATACTGTTCTCGCCATCAAATCCTCAGCATATCTACCCAATTGAAGAAACTCTCGGGTATACTCTCTACAGATCGATCTCCATGAGAAATACTGGTCAAACAGAGAAGATAGCTCAAACGAGCGGCTCTGGACAGAATCTCCTCATAAATCGCTCTCTGAACTGAGCCCAGGTCATTGTCATCATATAAGGTTGGATCATCTGAATAAACCAATCTAAGGCTGGTCCCTCGACAGATAACTCAACGATCATGATCGCTGGTACTCGGTATGAGCAGTCCGAGTCCTCGTCTCAATCACATGCAGAAAATCTAACGGATCGAAAGTACCCATCAAAAGCAATCCTGCCAACTCTGGCATAGAACAAAGCTGCCTCAGGGTCAGACATACCTGCTGAACAAGCTGAACAACTGGAGGAATAGGAACATCAAACTCAGGCTCAACAGGCTCCTCGTCCTGTAACTCTCTCTGCCTACGGCTACCTGCAGCTCCTCGAGGTCTACCTCTGCCATGACCTCTACACCTAACTGGCTGCTCAGGAGGTAAAACCTCGTCCGAAAAAGATTCATCATCCTCGGCCTCAACGACCGGTGGAGCGACACGCGCTCCGCCTCCTCATTCTGAAAAGACAAACGGAAATATTAAGACAAAACAGACAACGGAGGAATAATGCAAAAAACTAAGCAAGGAATACTTATCAAGACATACTCGAACCTAATACACTGCAGTAGTTCAACAGAAAACACCACTTTAAAACTAGGGCCACAACTCACACAACTAAGCCCTAACATAGAACCTCCGCTCTGATACCAACTTTGTCACGACCAAAAATAGGGGCCATGACCGGCGCTAGGGAACGGGAATTCATTCAAATCCGAAACCCGTAGCAAGCCTAAAAATAAAATAAACATGCAATGGTAGTAACCATATATATATAATGCAGTGGAAATGAAAATCATAAATATCACAATAGTATTTTCACCAACTCGGATTTAAATTAAATCTCATCTTATATATATAAATCTTTTGATACAAATCCAGTTCACATAATACAATATCTCACATAAATAAAATACATAAAATCCCATAATTTAATTTACCACTACTGCAGTGTCTAGATTATAAAAATAAGACTCAAGTAAGCAGTTTACACAAAGAAGCCGGGGCGGAAAAAATTCGGCGTATGGGCCCTACTATTGAGGTCTGAAGATGTTGACTCTCCTGAAAAATTGTCAACGGAGGGGAGTCAGACCTCACTGAGTGAATTACTATAATATATATACATACACACTAAATGACAATGCATACAGTCAACACTATATATAATATGTATATATACAGGCAAATTCACACAGATGCAGTAAAAATCATTTTTATATATATTTTACTAAAAATCATCGTTTATGAAGGATCAAATAGAACTCTATGATATCGAAACCTCAAACAATGTTAGACAACACTCTAGCCATACAGGCTCACTTAATCCAAATATGTCCACTTAATCCATTTAGACAGTAGACTGGCCCCCGAGACACTAAGTCGACCGAGCTCCAACAGTCTGACTGTCAGTGTGATTGGCCCCAAGACATTTGGTCAAACCGAGCTCCAGCAATCACACCTCCAAACCACATCACACACATCAAATAATCATAATCAATCAATATCCATAAATAGGTTAGTAATATAGCCTAAATGCTATAAGCGCACCGGTACATACTCGGTCCTAGTGCTGCCTATTAGGTAGCATGTTTCTATTGATATCCTTCATTAATAAATATAAAACATTCATTCACAAATAAATGATGCATGAAATTAAATAAAATAACAATATAAACCATATATATACTGAAAATATACCAAAAGTAAACCAGGTATATTTCGAGTATATATACGTCAAATAAATCCAATCAAATTATAAAGTAAGCTAGAAATATATTTAAAAACATTTTAAATATAATTTATTAACAAAACATGCATATAATTTAATATATACCAAAAATAAACCAAAAATATACTTAAATACAAATCACATTATTTATGCATTTTAATCAAAATAAACATATATTTCTAAATCATGCATCCTAAAGCATATATATATATTAGTATAGTAACTCACAAATTAGTGCGCTCCACAAGATGGATCCAACGTGCCTAGTCCACTAGGCCTTGGTCTCGGCCACAACTAAATAAATAATAATGACAAAAATCAGAATAACCCTAACAGAAATCCTAGAATTCGATCTAGAATATTTAACACAGAATTGAGATTAGGGTTCGACCGGATATCACGTTTTATGAGAATTCTACCAAAAATTCGCAGAACCTCCCCTGTAAAACGGACATCTCTCTACTCAAAGAGTAGAGCTGACCCTGCAAAGAAACACACTTCGAAAAACAAGCTCAACACTCAACCACAACCCCTCGGTCGGCACTCCAGACTACAATTACCGACCGGGGTCCACAAATCACAGAACAATTCAGAAATACCAAAAATACCCTTAAATCACATAAGTACATTTATACTAGAAATTACGTAATTAACCTTAAAACACTGTAAAAACCGATAAAAACTCATTTTATTAGTTAAAACCGTATATTATCTATATAATTGAAAATAATTCACGAAAAATAGTTTTAATTAGTTAAAAATACTAAATAATTTGTAGAAATCATTTTTATACCTTAGATAACTATTAAAACCAATTAAATTACATTTTTATCCAATTTTGTGTAAAATTACCAAAATGCCCTATATATATAAATATACTAAAATCACTTCAAAAATTCACCAAAAATAGTATAATTATCCAAAATTAATTTTCTCAACCATATTTATCAATAGTATCAATAATTAAACTCAATTACCCAATTAATTTCAATTAAAAACACATTTAACCCTAATTTTCCAAAATTACATAAACTTCAATAATTCAAAATAATACTTAGAAATTCATAAAAATTACAAATAAATTCCTATAATTCATTTCAACACCTAAAATTACCATAAAACACAATTTCATAATTTATTTAATTAATTCCGAAAATTAGAAAATAATATTAAAATATTCAAAAATACCCAAAAATCCAAATAATCTCCAAAAATTCCAAAAAAATTCATACATGTATATTAAGCTACAAGGATCAACATTTTTGAAGGTATTTTTCATGAATCAATCAATTCAAAGCTCAAAAAAAATTGAAAACCCTAATATGGCCGAAATGGAAAATTCGAAACCTAAGCAAATCAAGACCATTTAAGCTCAAACCAAAGCTAGAATCACACTCACCGGAGCTCAAGGAGAAGAAAGAGACTGACGGTGTCAAAAACGATGGCCGAAATTGTCGTGAATGACATTAGCTCAACTTTCAGCTTCTCCGGCCAAAAATGGCTTCCAAGCGCCGGAATCCGCTGCTACAGGCAGCGAGGAAGGTTGGGGAAGGTGGTGGCACACCGGACAGCACACCAACGGCAAGGGAACGGCGTGACAGACGGCGGACGGTGGTGAGGGTGAAGATCGGGGAAGAAGGAGTAGTCGGGGGCAAAACAGTAATTTTCCAAAAGTTGTGTTTTTTGATGTATTATATGTATATATATATACTTTATACTATATAATAAAATAATATTAAATTACACACATTAAATATACACCACCCACATATAATTTAATATTTTAATAATTTATACTAAATAAAAATAATTAAATAATAATAAAATAATTAATTAATTAATTAATTAAATATTAGGATAATAAATTAAACCCTAATTAAATAAATAGTTATACACATAGACTTTATTTAGTAATTTAAAAATACGTATGAGTTCATGCAAGTCCGAAAATATATTTAATATAATTAATAATAAATTATTTACGTGAAAATTTCCCCGAAAATAAAAGTCTCGGGAAAATTTTACGTAAAACACTGTAAATAATACACAATAATTAAAATAGGTTTTAAATACTTATCAACCTCGTAAAAATATCGTAATATATATATACAAAAATTATTAACACTGCATATCTCGGTACAGTGTTAAAATGTTTAAAAAATACGGGATATTACATATGTCTACTAGATTTTACCTATTAGGAGGCACTGCTAATCCTGATTTAAAACAAGCCTTTTTGGCTTCTATTCCCGAGATCCTTGCCTCTCGAATGTTTTCAATCCTTCAACAATCAAATTACAAAGTTGGAGATGTGCCAATGGGACATTTGTATCAAATCATGATTCAGGCTCATACCCAGTTATGTGATCAAAGGAAGATGATTAAACTGTATCTGGGCAGTGGGAAGAATCCTTTGGGAAAACTTTCATGTGATAGGCCTGATTTGCAAATCAAATGCAAAGATACTGATGTTTGTGTTTGCCCATCAAAGAAGAAGAAACACTTCTTCAAATTAAAGAAGAAAGGGAAAAGATCCAAGTTTAAGAAGTGGAAGTATTACAAGAAGAAAAAGTTTTGTGGCAAAAATAAAACTGACAGATGCTACATCTATGGGAAAAAGGGTCATTTTGCAAAAAATTGCCCTTCAAAAATAAAGAAGACTGAGCAAATGATTCAACAAATTCAGCAGATCACTAAAGTAGACCTGAATGATGTTGATCTTGAGTCTCTCTTTTCAGAATAAGAAGAAGCTTCATCAAAATGTGTTTTTACTGTAGGCCAAAAGACAGACTCAGAAATTTCCAGCTCTGAAATAGAGTCCTGGAATGACCAGTTCTTAATTGGTGGTGATAATAGAGACATGATAGCCCTAACTCATGAAAAACATCCAATACCTTTGTTCCTTATTCAAATTTACCCAACCAGTTATTCCAAACCCATAAAACTTGTAGCCTTGATCGACACTGGAGCCAAAACTACCATTCTCGACCCAAGAGCCTTGCCTAAAGGATGTTGGAAACATCATTCTAAGTATTTCTCTACAGGTAATGGAGAATTACTTGAAACTGGCCTTAAAACCAGACACCCAATAAAGATACAATTCTTTCCAAATTGTTACACCTGGACACATGTTCTTGGATCTTCTTTACCTGGAAAAGATATTTTCATTGGCTTTGATGTCTATTGGAAGATGAAAGACTTGAGAATTCTTCCTAATGGACTCAAGTTCAAGAAATACTTTCAACCATTCACCAATATTTCATCTATCCTTTTTGTTGGCCAAACCATTTCTTAACCAAACCTTCAAACTATTCATGAGTTCTTATTAAAGGAATGCAGTGCTCAGTCTCATATAGAATTTCTTCAGAAATGCTCATCACCATTATGGAAAAATGAGGAGTTCTTCATCTCCTTACCTTTCAAAAAAAATGAAGATGTCAACCCAACAAAGGCAACTCACCCAGGAATGACTCCCTTTGATCTTAAATTGGCCATTGAAGAATGCAACCAATTGGAAGATCAAGGTCTATTTTTTCCCACAAAATCAGAATGGGCATGCCAAGCTTTTTATGTAAACAAAAGATCAGAACAAGTTCATGGAAAGAAAAGATTGGTGATCGACTATCAGCCTTTGAATTTCTTCCTCAGGGATGACAAATTCCCTTTGCCCAAAATTTCCTCATTATTTGCATTCTTGGCGGGAGCTAAAATCTTTTCAAAATTTGATTTGAAGGCTGGATTTTGGCAACTTGGAATCAAAGAGGAAGACAGATACAAAATGGGCTTTTGTATTCCAAACAAACACTATCAATGGAATGTGCTGCCTTTTGGACTCAAAGTAGCCCCATCACTGTTCCAACGGGCTATGATCAAAATCTTTGAGCCCATCCTCTCTAGCGCTCTTGTTTATATTGATGATATTCTTCTATTTTCTGCAGATATAAAAGCCCATGAGAAACTACTCCAACAGTTTGCTAATCGTGTACAACATTATGGTGTTATGCTTTCACCCACCAAAATGTTCATTGGCCAAACAGAAATAGATTTTCTTAGAATGAGATTCAAAGAAGGGAAGTATCTTCCAAGTCCTCATATTGCAATAGAACTAGATAAATTTCCAAAAGAAAATCTTTCTGTCAAACAAATCAGACAAGTTCTTGGCATTATCAATTATCTCAGGGATTTTATTCCTCACTTAACAAAGAAGACAGCCCCTCTCAGAGCCCTTCTAAGAAAGAATCCTCCACCATGGTCTTCAGAACAAATAGAAGCTCTTGAATAACTTAGAATTTGCACAAAAAATCTTCCTGATCTCCAGATTCCCTCCACGGGAAAAAGAATCCTTCAAACAGATGCAAGCGATCAATTTTGGGGAGCTATTCTTTTAGAAGAGGATGACAATAAGAAAAGATGGATTTGTGCTCATGCTAGTGGAAAGTTCACAGATGGAGAATGCCATTATCACTCAACCTTAAAAGAAGTCTTAGCAGTTAAATATGGCATCAAAAAGTTTGAATTCCATCTAATTGGTCATCATTTCAAAGTTGTGATGGACTGCTCATCATTTCCAAAAATGCTTGAATTCAAAGGAAAGACTCTGCCCCATCCTCAACTTCTCAGAATGAAAGAATGGTTTAGTAAGTATGACTTTGAAGTAGAACACATCAAAGGAGAGGATAACCTGTTACCATATCTTTTAAGCAGACCACCTGTCTCTTGTGAAAAACCCTTTCAGCTAAAAGTTCTTCCTATGCTATACATGTACAAAACTATTAATGCCAACTTTCTTGAAAAAGGTATCCCTCCATCCTTATCATCACACATTTCCATGACCACCCTTAATCAAAAAGCAAGAACTCAAATTTTTGAACTTCAATAAGGACTAATCAGAAAATATGGGTCAGATTTCTTTCATAAATTAGGCTTTCATCCTATCTATCCTTTCACCTGTATTTTCAGCTTCCTAAACCAAAGTCCTGGAAACCAATTTTATTGGCCTCCTGAATTGTTAATCCTGTTTTGGTATCTTTGTCATCTATACTGGATCTCATTTGATCTTCAGCCATTAAAACTTGCAAGGTATATTAGCCTGCTTGAGAAGAATGAAGGTCTGAATCCACATTTATCAACATTTCTCAAATGGTTCCAGAATTTGTCTAGATGGAAATCCTATCTGACAAACTTATACTCAACAGGTGGCACCTCCTCTCGAATGTCATACTATCATCACCCTCAAAAGAACTTTCTTCAAAGCTAAAGGTGCTTTTACTGATGTACCATGCTTTAATATCTATGGGACTTATAGACACTTAATGATGCACTATATTACCATAGATACCACAGATCCTTCACCATGGAGAGAGTTTCAAAAACACATGTTCGAGAAAAATGGTATTATTCCAAAGAAGATATGGCCAAAGATATCTGATGATGCCCTATGGGAATATTTCCTTCTGATTATGGGAAACAGCTGTTAGTAGACAAAGAATATTAGGAAAAGACACAAAGGACTACATCAATCCCATCTCACATGCAAATTGATAATCCTTATCAAGCCAGCTCATCTGATCCTTATCAAACCAGCTCATCTGATCCTTATCAAGCCAGCTCATCTGATCCTTATCAAGCCAGCTCATCTGTAGAACAGATATGGTTAAACTCTTTCAAATCAAATAATTCAAAGGACCCACATATGCCAATAGCAGGACACTCACAGGATCCTGATGAAGACTTTTACCATAGTGAAGACAATGCTGAAGATAAGAATCTATCTCCAAGTCACAAGCCAATTTGTCACAAATGGTTGTAATTTAAATAATTATGATATTTTTACGAGTTTTTTATTTAATTAAAACTAATTTTAATTATTTATATTACTTTAAGTACTTTACATAAAATTTTCCTGGGACTTGAATTTTCAGGGAAATTGACACATAAATAATTTAATAATTATTATTTTAAATAAATTTACGCATTTGCATGAACTCATATATATTTTTAAAGTGCTAAAATAAAGTGTATATATGTGTATTTATTTATATTAAACTAGGGTTTAATTAATGTCACGACCCAAAACAGGGGCCATGACCGGCGCTAGGGAACGGGAATTCTTTCGAATTCGGAACCCGTAGCAAGCCTAAAAATAAAATAAAATATGCAATAGTAATAGTACAATATCAAATTTGTAGCGGAAATAAAAATCGTAAATGTAATAATAACATTCTCATCAACTGGATTTAATTTAAATCTCAACTCATCGCATATATATATAAAATCTTTAATACAAATCCAGTTTCAATATAATACATCTCTTTAAAATAAAATACATGAAATCCAATACTTTAATTCACAACTACTGCAGTATCTAGATTATAAAATAAGATTCAAGTAAATGATTTACACAAAGAAGTCGGGGTGGAAGAAATCCGGCGTATCGACCTGCTACTGAGGTCTGAAGAAGTTGACTCTCCTGAAAAATAGTCAACGAAGGGGAGTCAGACCTCACTGAGTGAATTACTATAATATATATACATACACACTAAGTGACAATGCATACAGTCAACAATATATATGTAATATGTAAATATATACATGCAAATTCACAAAGATGCAATAAAATCATTTTATATATTTTCATTAAAAATCATCTTTTATGAAGGATCACATAGAACCCTAGAATAACGTAACCTCAGAAAATAGTGTTAAACAACACTCTAGCCATACAGGCTCACTTATTCCAAATATATCCACTTAATCCATTTAGACAGTAGATTGGCCCCGAGACACTAAGTCAACCGAGCTCCAGCAGTCTGACTGCCAGTGTGATTGGCCCCGAGACACTTAGTCAACCGAGCTCCAGGAATCACACCTCCAAACCATATCTCACACATATCAATAATCATATCAAATCAATATCCACAAATAGTTAGTAATATAGCCTAAAGCTATAGGCGTACCGGTACGTACTCGATCCTAGTGCTGCCCACTAGGTAGCACGTTCTATTGATATCCTTCATCATTAATAATGTAAAACATTCATTCACAAAAATAAATGATGCATGAATGTAAATGAAATAACAATATAATCCATATATATACCAGAAATATACCAAAAGTAAACCAGGTATATTTCGAGTATATATACGTCAAATAAATCCAGTCAAATCATAAATTAAACTAAAAATATATTTAAAAACATTTTAAATATATTTTATTAACAAAACATGTATATAATTTATTATATACCAAAAATATACTTAATATAAACTTAAGAAATAATCAAATTATTTATGCATATTTAATCAACATAAAACATGCATTTCTAAATCATGCACCCTAAGCATATATATATAGTATAGTAACTCACCTAGTGCGCTCCACGAGACGGGTCCGACGGGCCTGGTCCACTAGCCCTCGGTCTCGGCGCAACTAAACAAGCAATAACGACAGACATTAGAATAAACCTAACAGAAATCCTAGGATTCAATCTAGAGTATTTAAATACGAAAACAGAATTAGGATTCGACTGGACATCACGTTTTACGAGAATTCTATCAAAAATCCAACAGAACCTCCCCTGTAAAACGGACATCTCTCTACTCAAAAGAGTAGAGCCAACCCTGCAAGGAAATACACTTCAAAAAACTACATAAAGCACAATCAAAATCCCACGGTCGAACTCCAAACTACAGTCCACCGACCGGGGTCCACAAACACAGAATAATTTCAGATATACCAAAAATATCCTTATAACATAAAAATTCATTTTATAAGTAGAAATTACATAATTAACCTTAAAACACAGTAAAAACCGATAAAAACTCATTTTATTAGAAAAACCGTATATTATATATATAATTGAAAATAATTCACGAAAAAATAGTTTTAATTAGTTAAAAATACCAAATAATTATAGAAATCATTTTTATACCTTAAATAACTATTAAAACCAATTAAATTATATTTTTAGACAATTTGGGGTAAAATTACCAAAATACCCCTATATATATAAATATACTAAAATTACTTCAAAAATTCACCAAAAATTATAAAATTATCCAAAATTAATTTTATCAACATATTTATCAATAATATAAATAATTAAACTCAATTAACCAATTAAATTCAAATAAAAACACAATTAACCCTAATTTTCCCAAAATTCCATAAACTTCAATAATTCAAAATAAATACTTAGAAATTCATAAAAATTCCAAATAAATTCCTATAATTCATTTAAACACTTAATTTAACCATAAACTCCAATTTCATAATTTAAATAATTAATTTCCAAAAATTAGAAAATAATATTAAAATATTCAAAAATACCCAAAAATCCAAATAATCTACAAAAATTCCACAAAAATTCATACATGTATATTAAGCTACTATGAACAACATTTGTGAAGGGAGTTTCCATGAATCAACCAATTCAAAGCTCAAAAAAATCAAAAACCCTAATGTGGCCGAATTCGAAAAATCGAAACCTAAGCAAATCTAAACCATTTTAGCTCAAACCAAAGCTAGAATCACACTCACCGGAGCTCAAGGAGAAGAAAGAGACTGGCAATGTCGAAAACGGTTGTAATAACCCTAATTTTTAAATTATTTTATTATATTATGAGATATGCAATGTTAATAAATTTTTAAAAATTTAATTTAATTATTTTACTATTTTGTGATTAATTATTATTATTTTATATTTAATTGAATTTTCTACGTAAATATATTATTTTGAAATTTATTATTTTGGACGTTTAAATTTAATTATGTATATTTATTATTTGTAAATACTATTATTTTAATAACGTTAATTTAGTGCATGGTTATTTTAATATTATTTTTTTTAGTACTAACATTATTTTATTTTTATTGATTTACATAAAATTATTTCATAAATATTGTTTATATTATTGTTATTTTCAAATGTGTTATGTGTTATTATTATCATGGTTATTATTTTCATTAATATTATCATTAGTATTATTTTATTGTTTAATATTATTATGAATATTATTCTTATTATCCAATTATTTTATTAATAGTATAAATTTTAATTATTGATAATTTTATATTGTGTATATTATTATGCATGTGTGTGTCATGTGTGTACCTATATATATATATATATATATATATATATATATATATTATAATGAGTGGTTGAGATTAGTTTATTATAAAATATTATTATTATATTATATTATATAGTTTATTATTAAAATATATACACAAACAAACAAACAACACACATATACATATATAAACACACACATGCACGTGCACATATACACACCAACACACACACATCAACAAATATACATATAAACATACAAACAACACAGCACACATTCAAAAACATTTAGCAAAATAATGCAGAAGCTTCTGTGACCATCCTACCTCCCGCAACATCTTGATCCAAGCTCGTCGGTGTGCCTCCATCACTTCCAACCGACCACTTCCTCCTTCTAGCCTCGTCGTCGTCGTCCAGAAGCCTTGAAACCGCTAGAAAAAACTGAATTCTTCACCTACTGCTACAGTAACTCCGGCGAGGATCCGGCCACCTTTGCTTGAGTTCTTGGGTTCTTTGGATTCCTTGAGTTATGAGAACTCTATTTCTAAGCTCGGATTGAGCTCAAACCATCTCGTTTGTAAGTTTTGTTAAATTTTTATTTTTGAGCTTTTAGGGTTTTTATTTTTTTTTAGGTTGATTTTTATTGATTCAAGCAAACTCCCTTTGTAAATGATGATCCTTATAGCTTGAGCTTCATGAATATATTTTTTTTATAATTTTTGGAATTTATTTTAATTTTGGTGAATTTTTTTTATTATTTTAATATTATTTAATGAATTTTCGAAAATTAATTAATTAAATTATGAAATTGTGTTTTATGGTGATTATAGGAGTTGAAATGAATTATAGAAATTTATTTGTAATTTTTGTGAATTTTTATGTATTTATTTGGAATTTATTAAGTTTAGGTAATTTTGAAAAATAGGGTTAATTATGTGTTTAATTGAAATAAATTGGTAAATTGTGTATATTTATTGATATTATCGAATTATATGTTGATAAATTAATTTTTTGAGTAATTATATAATTTTTGGTGAATTTTTGAACATTTATAGTGAATATATATAATAGGGGTATTTTGGTAATTTTACACTAAATTGGTTAAAAATGTAATTAAATTGGTTTTAATAGTTATTTAGGGTATAAAAATGATTTCTGCAAATTTTTAATATTTTTAACTAATTAAAACTATTTTTCGTAAATTATTTTCAAATTATATATAATATACTATTTTTCTAAATAAATGGGTTTTTATTGATTTTTAGTATGTTTTAGGGTTAATTACGTAATTTGGATTTATAAAATGTATTTTTATTATATAAGGGCATTTTCGGTATTTTATAAATATTCTGTGTATTGTGAACCTCGGTCGGTGAATTGTAGTTTGGAGTCCGACCGAGGGATTTTGATTGTAATCCTGTGTGTTATTCCGAAGTGTATTTCTTTGCAGGACTGGCTCTACTCTTTGAGTAGAGAGATGTCCGTTTTACAGGGGAGGTTTTGCCGGATTTTCGGTAGAATTCTCGTAAAACGTGATGTCCGGTCAAATTCCTATTCTAAAGCTGTGTCTAAAATTCTAGATCGAGTCTTTAGAATTTTTGTTAAATTTATTCTGATTTCATGTTGTCATTTGTTGTCTAGCTGCGCCGGAACCGAGGCCTAACGGACCAGGCCCGTTGAATATGTCTTGAGAAGCGCACATCAGTGAGTTATTATACTGTATATATATGCATTGCATATAGGGTGCATTTATTTAGAATTTTTCATTTTCATTGTATGTTTAAAAAAAAAAGATTTAAATTATAATATTTCTGGTATATCTAGCGTTGCATTTTATATATATGCATAATAAATAATTAGGCATGTTAGTTTGATATATGCACATTAAACAATT
The DNA here is from genome assembly GCA_947683625.1 of Mallotus nudiflorus. Taxonomy (NCBI): domain Eukaryota; kingdom Viridiplantae; phylum Streptophyta; class Magnoliopsida; order Malpighiales; family Euphorbiaceae; genus Mallotus; species Mallotus nudiflorus. The sequence goes on along the minus strand of CANTUR010001147.1, from coordinate 49,929 downwards.
AGGTTTAGGTTTAATACATTTGAGTAATATACACATGTTTTAAAATGTACACTTAGACATAATTATTTTATTAAATGATTAGTATACTTTAGGTATAATTTCAGTAGATTTTAGGTTTATTCTTAATTAATTGCATGTTAAATTATAAACCTACACTTAAATTATTTTTAAGTTATTTTTGGTATATTTTTTTATTTATTTCCGAATAAATAAATGTTTTATTATTAAATTAAACCTAACACATTAGTGGTATATTTAAGGTTTATTTTTGGATATATGCATGATAGATAATCGGGTTTATTTTTAGTATATTTGTGAATATATGTTAAACACAAAAACGTATTTAAATGAATATTTAGACATAAATGGTTTATTAAATGATTTGAGTACTTAGGGTATATCTTTTGCATATTTAAGTATATTTTTAAGATAATGCATGTTATATTATTGTTACTCATTTAAATTGTTTTTAACTATATTAATGATTTACCTTTAGTTTATTTCATATTTTATTTGACTATATATATATATATATACCTGAAATATACTGGGTATATTTTAGGTATATTTTTGGTATATATATATATGGTTGGTTTTACTATTATGAATATTGTTCTACATTAATTATTTTTTCGAATGAATGATTTATTCGAAGTGAAGGATATCAATAGAACGTGCTTCCTAGTGGGCAGCACTAGGACCGTGTACGTACCGGTACGATAGATAAGGATTGAGTGAGAGTTAAAATTTGGTGATTATAATTGATTTAACTGATTTGACTAGATTAATGGTATGTTAGATAGTGTGATTGCTGGAGCTCGGTTGACTAAGTGTCTCGGGGCCAATCACACTGACAGTCAGACTGCTGGAGCTCGGTTGACTTAGTGTCTCGGGGCCAGTCTACTGTCCATAAGTGAATTGAATGATCTATTGGGTTGATTGAGATGTGAGGTGATGGATAGTGTGATTGCTGGAGCTCGGTTGAACAAGTGTCTGGGGGCCAATCACACTGACAGCCAGACTGCTGGAGCTCGGTCGACTTAGTGTCTCGGGGCCAGTCTGCTGTCCAAATTGGAATAAGTGTTCTATTTGGAATCAAGTGAGCCTGTATGGCTAGAGTGATGATGAGATTGTTTGAGGTTGTTATTATTTAGGGTTCTATGGATCCTTCATGAATTAAAACAAACGTTTTCTACATTTAGTATATTTATAAAAGCAAAGTTTGGCATTCGTGTGAAATGTGTGTATATACATATATATATAAGAATGCCTGATTGTTATGGTTTAGTTTGCATGTATATATAGTATAATAATTCACTCAGTGAGGTCTGACCCCCCTCAATTATTTTTTTTCAGGAGATTCCATATCGTCAGACCTTAGTTGTAGAGTTCCTCGCCGGTGTTCTTCAGTCCCGGCTATTTTATGCAAATGTATATTTTGAACTTTGAATTGTATTCTAGAAACTGCAGTAGTAGTGTTATTATATTGGAAGTGTATTATTTTGTTTGGATATTAAATACTCTGAGAATTTGTATTTGAACATTTCACGAATATGTATTCATTTATAAAAGGATTTGGAGTATTTATTTTATATATTGATGCAGAAAATTTTAATTTGGTCGTACTTTTATATAATTATTGTATGATTTTATTTTCTAAGGCTTGCTACGGGTTCCGGATTCGAAAGAATTCCCGTTCCCTAGCGCCGGTCATGACTCCTAGTTTGGGTCGTGACAACGGTGGTCGGAATCGTCGTCAACGGCAAAGGGAAGAAGTTTTGGCCAAAAGGGAAGAAAGGGCTTGCCGGCGCCGGGGAAGGGAGCTGAGGGCAACGGAGTGGCTGGCTGAGGAAGGTGGAGCTCCTGGCGGCACACCGACGATCGGAAATCGAAAGTTGCAGGCGGTGAGGGGTGGTGGTCGGGCGCTCGGGAAGAAGAAGAAGAAGAAAAAAAAAAAGAAAAAAAAAAGGAAAGAAAAAGAAAAAAAAAAGAAAAAAAAAAGAAAAAAAGAAAAAAAAGAAAAAGAAAAAGAAAAATAAAATAATTAAATAATAATAAAATAATTTTAATAATTTAATAATACATAAAATAATTAAATAACAATAAATAAATAAACAAATAATAAAATATTAGGGTAATATATATTAAACCCTAATTAAATAAATATACACACACATAGGCTTTATTTAGTATTTTAAAAATACGCATGAGTTCATGCAAGTCCGAAAATACATTTAAAATAATTAATAATACATTGTTTACGTGAAAATTTCCCCGAAAATGCAAGTCCCGGGAAAATTTTACGTAAAACACTGTAAATAATACACAATATTAAAAATAGGTTTTAAATACATATCAACTCATGAAAATATCGTAATATATACATAAAAATTATTAACACTGTATATCCCGGTATAGTGTAAAAATATTTTTAAAACACGGGATATTACAATTAATTACCCTAATTTTTATTATTTATTATTTAGTTTTAATATTATTTAATTATTTTAAAGTATATAAATTATTAAATATATTAAATTATATGTGTGTGGAGTATATTTAAAGTGTGTAAGAGTTTATATTATTATAATATATAGTGTGAGTATATATATATATACATAATATATAGTTAAAAAATCAAAACTTTGCCAAATTACCACTTTGCCCCCGACTCCCTCTCCTTCTTCCCCGATCATCCAACCACCATCACCACCGTCTGTCACGCCATTTCCTTCCCGTTGGTGTGCCTCCCGGCATGCCACCTTCTTCCTCAACCATTCCCGCCACCTGTAGTAGCCGTTTCCGGCATCGAATGAGCTCGTTTTGGCCGGAAAGCCGAAACTTCAAGCTACCGTCAATCACAGCAATTCCGGCCACCATTTTTGACACCGCCGTCTCTATCTTCTCCTTGAGCTCTGGTGAGTGTGATTCCAAGCTTTGTTTCACTAAAAATGGTCTAGATTTGCCTAAATTTTGATTTTGCAATTTAGGCCTATAAGGGTTCCTAATTTTTTTAAGCTTCAATTTGATTGATTCATGAAAAATTCCTTCACAAAATTTGATCCTAGTAGCTTAATATTCATGCTGGAATTATTTTAGAATTTTTGGAATTTATTTTGATTTTCGGGTATTTTTTATTATTTTATTATTATTTTCTAATTTTTGAAAATTAATTAATTAAATTATGAAATTGTGTTTTATGGTAAATATAGGTGTTGAAATGAATTATATGAATTTATTTATAATTTTTATGAATTTTTATGTATTTATTTTGAATTTATTTAATTTATCTAATTTTGAGAAAATAGGGTTAATTATGTGTTTAATTGAAATAAATTGGTTAATTGAGTATATTTATTGATATTATTGAAATATATGTTGAGAAAATTAATTTTGATTAATTATATTATTTTTGGTGAATTTTTTGATTTATTTTAGTATATTTATATATATATGGGCATTTTGGTAATTTTACCCTAAATTGGCTAAAAATGTAATTAAATCGGTTTTAATAGTTATTTAGGGTATAAAAATGATTTCCACAAATTATTTAGTATTTTTAACTAATTAAAACTATTTTTCGTAAATTATTTTCAATTATATATATAATATACGATTTTTTCTAAATAAATGAGTTTTCATCGGTTTTTAATGTGTTTTAGGGTTAATTAAGTAATTTGTATTTATAAAATGTATTTTTATTATATAAGGGTATTTTTGGTATTGTCACGACCCAAAACAGGGCCCATGACCGGCACTAGGGAACGGGAATTCTTTTAAATCCGGAACCCGTAGCAAGCCTAAAAAAAAAACATGCAATAGTAATAATAATATCACAATTAAATAAATTATTGTGCGGCGAAATAAAATCATAAATATCAAAATAATATCCATATCTCATATATAGATAAATCATTTGAATACACATCCAGTTCAAATTCTTAAAATACATATCTCGTATAAATACAATACATCAAACCCATAATTAATTTACAACTACTGCAGTGTCTAGATTATAAAAATAAAACTCAAGACTCAGATAAGCAGTTTACACAAAGAAGCCGGGATGAAAGAAATCCGGCGTACAGGCCTGCTACTGAGGTCTGAAGATGATGACTCTCCTGAAAAATGGTCAATAAAGGGGAGTCAGACCTCACTGAGTGAATTACTATAATATATATACATGCATACTAAATGTCAATGCACACAGTCAAAAGTATATATAATATGTATATATACAGGCAATTGCACACAGATGCAATAAATTCATTTTATATATTTTTATTGAAAAATCACAGTTCATGAAGGATCAAATAGAACCCTATAATATCGTAACCTCAAACAGTGTTAGACAACACTCTAGCCATACAGGCTCACTTATTCCAAATATATTCACTTGGTCCATTTAGACAATAGACTGGCCCCGAGACACTAAGTCAACCGAGCTCCAGCAGTCTGACTGCCAGTGTGATTGGCCCCGAGACACTTGATCAACCGAGCTCCAGCAATCACACCTCCAAACCATATCTCACACATCAAATAATCATATCCAATTAATATCCACAAATAGGTTAGTAATATAGCCTAAATGTTATAAGCGTACCGGTACGTACTCGGTCCTAGTGTTGCCCACTAGGTAGCACGTTCTATTGATATCCTTCATTGAAATATAAAACATACATTCTTAAAAATAAATGATGCATGAACTTAAATAAAATAGCAACATAAACCATATATATACTAGAAATATACCAAAAGTAAACCAAGTATATTTCGAGTATATATACATCAAATAAATCCAATATAATTACAAAATAAACTAAGAATATACATAAAAACATTTTAAGAATAATATATTAATAAAACATGCATATAATTTGAAAATATACCAAAATATACCAAAGATAAACCAAAAATAAACTAAAAATAAACTTAAATACTAATCAAATTATTCATGCATATTTAGTCAAAATAAAACATACATCTCTAAATCATGCACCCTAAAGCATATATATATAAAATAGTAACTCACACTTAGTGCGCTCCTCGAGATGGGTCCAACGGGCCTAGTCCACTAGCCCTTGGTCTCGGCGCAACTAAACAAACAATAAATAACGGACATCAGAATAAACCTAACAGAAAACCCTAGAAACTCAATCTAGAATATTAGATACCGAAACAGAATTAGGGTTCGACCGGACATCACGTTTTACGAGAATTCTACTGAAAATTCGGCAGAACCTCCCCTGTAAAATGGACATCTCTCTACTCAAAGAGTAGAGCCGGCCCTGCAAAGAAACACACTTCAAAAAACAGGCACAACAACTCATCCACAACCCCTCGGTCAGACTCCAAACTACAGTCTACCGACCAGGGTCCACAATTCACAAAATAATATAAAAATACCAAAAATGCCCTAACATCACAGAAATACATTTAATAAGTAGAAATTACATAATTAGCCTTAAAACACAGTAAAAATCGATAAATACTCATTTTATTAGAAAAATCATATATTATATATATAATTGAAAATAATTCACGAAAAATAGTTTTAATTAGTTAAAAATACTAAATAATTTGTAGAAATCATTTTTATACCTTGAATAATTATTAAAACCAATGAAATTACATTTTTAGCCAATTTTGTGCAAAATTACCAAAATGCTCTTATATATATAAATATACTAAAATTACTTCAAAAATTCACCAAAAATAGTATATTTATCCAAAATTAATTTTCTCAACGTATTTATCAATAATATCAATAATTAAACTTAATTCACTAATTAATTTCAATTAAAAACACAATTAACCTAATTTTCCAAAATTACATAAACCTAAATAATTCAAAATAAATACATAGAAATTCATAAAAATTCCAAATAAATTTCTATAATTCATTTCAACACCTATATTTATCATAAAACACAATTTCATAATTTAATTAATTAATTTTCTAAAATTAGAAAATAATATTAAAATATTCAAAAATAACCAAAAATCAAAATAATCTCCAAAAATTCTACAAAAATTTATAAATGTAGATAAAGCTACTAGGATCAACATTTGTTAAGGGACTTTTCATGAATCAACCATTTGAAGCTCAAAAAAATTCAAAAACCCTAAGATGGCCAAATTGAATAATTGAGAAAAACCTTACCAAATCAAGTTTTGAGCTTAAAAAAAGCTTGGAATCATCTTCTATGGAGGCTAGGGAGACCAACAACACCAGAATCACTAGATTTGGTGGTCGGGAAGTCAGTGAACGGCAAGGAGGGAAGTTTCGGCCATTCCGGCCAAAATCAAGCCAAACAGTGCCGGAGAAGAAGGCTAGGGGCGGCGAAATGGCTGGAGGAAGGAGGTGGCATAGTGGGAGGCACAGTGATGGTAGGTGGCCGGCGCACGTAGTGGTGAGGGAGGTTGGGTTCGTTGGGAAGAGAAGGAAGAAGGTGATGGCAAACTTGTAATTTTTACAAACTTTATATTTTGATAAATATTATAAGTATATTGTCACGACCCAAAACAGGGGCCATAATCGGCACTAGGGAACGGGAATTCTTTCGAATCCGGAACCTGTAGCAAGCCTAAAAAAATAAAATAAACATGCAATAGTAATAACAATATATAATGCAGCGGAAATAAAAGTCATAAATATAATAATAACAATTGCACCAACTGGATTTAAATCAAATATTCATCTCATATATATATAAGCTCTTTTAATACAAATCCAGTTCAAATATAATACAACATCTCTTTAAATATTTAATGACTACTGCAGTGTCTAGATAAAATAAAACTCAAGACTCAGAGAAAAAATTTACACAAAGAAGCCGGGGCGGAAGAAATCCAACGTACAGGCCTGCTACTGTGGTCTGAAGATGATGACTCTCCTGAAAAATAGTCAACGAAGGGGAGTCAGACCTCACTGAGTGAATTACTATAATATATATACATGCATACTAAATGCCAATGCACACGGTCAAAAGTATAATATATATATATATATATATATATATATATATATATATATATATATATATATATATATATATACAGGCAAATACACACAGATGCAAGAAATTCATTTTATATATTTGACTGAAAATCATCGTTTATGAAGGATCAAATAGAACCCTATGATATCGAAACCTCAATCAGTGTTAGACAACACTCTAGCCATACAGGCTAACTTAATCCAAATATATCCACTTAATCCATTTAGACAGTAGACTGGCCCCGAGACACTAAGTCAACCGAGCTCCAGCAGTCTGATTGCCAGTGTGATTGGCCCCGAGACACTTGGTCAACCGAGCTCCAACAATCACACCTCCAAACCATATCTCACATATCAAATAATCATATTCCATCAATATCCACAAACGGTTAGTAATATAGCCTATCTGCTTTAAGCGCATCGGTACGTACTCGGTCCTAGTGCTGCCCACTAGGTAGCATGTTCTATTGATATCCTTCATTAATAAATATAAAACATTCATTCACAATTAAATGATGCATGAATTAAGTAAAATAATAATATAAACCATATATATACTGGAAATATACCAAAAATAAATCAGGTATATTTCGAGTATATATACGTCACATAAATCCAATTAAATTACAAAATAAACTAGAGATATATTTGAAAACATTTTAAACACAGTTCATTAATAAAACGTGCATATAATTTAATATATACCAAAAATAAACCAAAAATATACTTAAATACAAATCACATTATTTATGCATATTTAATCAAAATGAAACATGTATTTCTAAAATCATGCATCCTAAAGCACATATATATAAAATAGTAACTCACACTTAGTGCGCTCCACGAGATGGGTCCGACGGGCCTGGTCCACTAGGCCTCGGTCTCGGTGCAACTAAACAAACAATAATGACAGAAATCAGAATAAACCTAATAGAAAATCCTAGAAACTCGATCTAGAATATTAAACACAGAAACAGGATTAGGGTTCGACTGGATATCGCGTTTTACGAGAATTCTACCAAAAATTCGACAGAACCTCCCCTGTAAAACGGACATCTCTCTACTCAAAGAGTAGAGCCGACCCTGCAAAGAAACACACTTCGAAAAACAGGCTCAACTACACATCCACAACCCCTCGATCAGACTCCAAACTACAGTCTACCGACCGAGGTCCACAAACACAGAACAAATTTCAAAAATACCAAAAATACCCTTATAACATAGAAATACAATTTATAGGTAGAATTTACATAATTAACCTTTAAACACAGTAAAAATCGATAAAAACTCATTTTATTAGTAAAACTGTATATTATATATATAATTGAAAATAATTCACAAAAAATAGTTTTAATTAGTTAAAAATACTAAATAATTCGTAGAAATCATTTTTATACCTTAAATAACTATTAAAACCAATTAAATTACATTTTTAGCCAATTTTGTGTAAAATTACCAAAATACCCCTATATAGATAAATATACTATAATTACTTCAAAAATTCACCAAAAATAGTATAATTATCCAAAATTAATTTTCTCAACATATTTATCAATAATATTAATAATTAAACTCAATTATCCAATTAATTTCAATTAAAAACACAATTAACCTTATTTTTCAAAATTTCCATAAACTAATTAAATTCAAAATAAATACTTAGAAATTCATAAAAATTCCAAATAAATTCCTATAATTCATTTCAACACCTATATTCATCATAAAACACAATTTCATAATTTATTTAATTAATTTCCGAAAATTAGAAAATAATATTAAAATATTCAAAAATACCCAAAAATCAAATTAATCTCCAAAAATTCCACAAAAATTCAAACATGTAGATTAAGCTACTAGTATCAACATTTATGAAGGTAGTTTTCATGAATCAATCAATTCAAAGTTCAAAAAAATCAAAAACCCTAATGTGGCCGAAATCAAAAATTGAAACCTAAGCAAATCAAGACCATTTCAGCTCAAACAAAAGCTAGAATCACACTCACCGGAGCTCAAGGAGAATAAATAGACCAGCGGTGTCGAAAATGGTGGCCAAAATCGTCGTGATCGACGGTGGTTCAACTTTTGGCTTCTCCGGCCAAAAATGGCTTCCAGACGTCGGAAACAGCTGCTACAGGTGATGAAAGAGGCTGAGGAAAGTGGTGGCACACCGGACGGCACACCAACGGCAAGGGATCGGGACGGCAGCGACCGGATTTGCGCGGGGAAGTGATCGGGGAAGAAGAGAGGAATCGGGGGCAAAAACGTAATTTTCTAAAATTTTTGGTTTTTAACTTATAATATGTATATATATATACTTTATACTATATATTAAAATAATATTAAATTACACACATTAAATATACACCACACACATATAATTTAACATTTTAATAATTTATACTAAATAAAAATAATTAAATAACAATAAAACTGATAAATAATTAATAAAATATTAGGATAATATTAATTAAACCCTAATTAAATAAATATATACACACATAGGCTTTATTTAGTAATTTAAAAATATGTATGAGTTCATGCAAGTCCGTAAATCTATTTAAAATAATTAATAATAAAATATTTACGTGAAAATTTCCCCGAAAATAAAAGTCTCGGGAAAATTTTACGTAAAGCACTTAAAATAATGATAAACAATTAAAAATCAATTTAAATTAAATAAAAGCTTATTAAATATCAATATTATATTTCAAAATTATTAACACTGCATATCCCGATACAGTGTAAAAATGTTTAAAAACACGGGATATTACATATATATATGTATATATATATCTATACCCTATATTATTTTAATATATAATATTATATAGATAATAAATATTCACCACACACATTAAATATATATTTTAACAATTTTATACACCTAAAATAATTAAATAATATTAAAACAAATTAATAAATAATAAAATATTAGGGTAATTAATTAAACCCTAATTAATTAAATAAATACACATATATACATTATTTAGTATTTTAAAAATATGTATGAGTTCATGCAAGTCTGAAAATCTATTTAAAATAATTAATAGTAAATTATTTACGTGAAATTTTCCCCGAAAATGTAAGTCCCGGGAAAATTTTACATAAAGCACTTAAAATAATATACAATAATTAAAATAAGTTTTAAATACATATTAACTCATAAAATATCATAAATATATATACAAAAATTATTAACACTGCATATCCCGATGCAGTATTAAAATATTTAAAAACTCGGGATATTACAGGTATTTTGTGAATACTCTGTGAATTGTGAACTCTGGTCGGTGATTTGTAGTTTGGAGTCTGACCGAGGGGTTTTAGTTGTGAATTCTGTGTATTTTTAAAGTGTGTTTCTTTGCAAGGCCGGCTCTACTCTTTGAGTAGAGAGATGTCCATTTTACAAGGGAGGTTCTGCCAGATTTTTGGTAGAATTCTCGTAAAACATGATATCTGGTCGAGTTCTAATCCTAATTCTGTCTCTAGTATTCTAGATCGAGTCTTTAGAACCTCTGTTAGATTTATTCTGATTTCTGTTGTCGTTTGTTTGTTTAGTTGCACCGAGATCGAGGCCTAGTGGACCAGGCCCGTCGGACCCATCTTGAGGAGCGTAATAATTTGTGAGTTGCTATCTTATATATATATGCTCTAGGGTGCATGATTTTAGAAATATATATTTTATTTTGATTAAATATGCATAATGGTTTAATTAGTACTTAAGTTTATTTTTAGTTTATTTTTGGTTTATTTTTTGTTTATTTTTGGTATATTTTAAACTAAATGCATGTTTTATTAATGAATTATGTTTAAAATGTTCTTGAATATATTTCTAGATCATTTTGTAATTTAATTGGGTTTATTTGATGTATATATACTCAAAATATACCTAGTTTACTTTTGGTGTATTCCTAGTATATATATGATTTATGTTGCTGTTTATTTTAAATTCATATATCATTTATTTTATGAATGTATGTTTTATATTTAAAATGAAGGATATCAATAAAATGTGCTACCTAGTGGGCAGCACTAAGACCGAGTACGTACCGATACGCTTATAGCATTTAGGCTACATTACTAACTATTGGTGGATATTGATGGGATTTGATTATTTGATGTGTGAGATATGATTTAGGAGTGTGATTGTTGGATCTCGGTTGACCAAGTGTCTCGGGGCCAATCACACTGACAGTCAGACTGCTGGAGCTCGGTTGACTTAGTGTCTCGGGGCCAGTCTACTGTCCAAATGGAATAAGTGAATATATTTGGAATAAGTGAGCCTGTATGGCTAGAGTGTTGTCTAACACTGTTTTGAGGTTGCAATTTTCTAGGGTTCTATTTGATCCTTCATAAACAGTGATTTTCAATAAAAATATATAAAATGATTTTATTGCATCTGTGTGTATTTGCTTGTATATATATGTAATATATATACTATTGACTGTGTGCATTGTCATTTAGTATCCATGTATATATATTATAGTAATTCACTCAGTGAGGTCTGACTCCCCTTCGTTGACTATTTTTCAAGAGAGTCGTTGTCATCAGACCTTAGTAGCAGATCCTTACGTCGAATTTCTTCTACCCCGGCTCTACTATGTAAACTGCTTACTTGAGTCTTATTTTTATTAAATCTAGACACTGCAATAGTTGTAAACATTAAAAAAGGATATTTTATTATATTCGTATGAGTTATATACTTTAAATATTTGAACTGGATTAGTATTAAAAGTTTATTTTATATATATTCAAGATGAGTTGTTGATTTAAATCCCGAGGTGGATTATTATTTAATTATTTATGATTTTATTCCACTGCACAATATTTTTAATTATGTTATTAATATTACTGCATGTTTTATTTTATTTTTAGGCTTGCTACGGGTTCCGGATTCGAAAGAATTTCCGTTCCCTAGCGCCGGTCATGGCCCCTGTTTTGGGTCGTGATAGTTTTTTATGATTTTATTATTTTACTGTTTAATATTGTTGTTTGTGTATTACGAACCTCAGTTGGGGATTGTGGAGTTTAGGTTCCCAACCCGAGGTGTTGTGCTTTGAAATTTTAGAAGTGTATTTTCTATGCAACATCGGCCCTATTTTTGTAGCGAGATATCCGTTTTACAGAGGAGACTCTGTCAAATTTTTAGTAGATTTCTCGTAAAACGTGACAACCGATCTGAGTCTAGTTTTGAATTTTGATTAAGTCTGTCTATAGTAATCCTAATCCTAGAAACGTAAAGTTAGCAGTTTATTCTGATGATATTATTATTTTATTTTTCTAACAGCACCGAGACCGAGGCCTAATGGACCAGGCCCGCCGAGTCTATCTCGTGGAGCGCTAATCAGTGAGTTATTATACTGTATATATGTGTATTACATATAGGGTGCATGACTTAGGGCTTTTCATTTTCATTGTATGCTTTTAAAAGCAATTTAAATTTATAATATGATTTGGTATAATATTAGTTTATTTTCAGTACATCCTGATGTATACGTGTGCATATTTTCTATATACATTTAGGGTTTATTTTTAATATATGTATATTTATTCATAATTGTTTTATTAAATGATTAGTATACTTTAGGTATATTTTAGGTGTATTCCTAAATAATTGCATGTCATATTGTTGTTTTATACTTAAATTGTTTCTAAGTATATTTTTGGTATATTTTCAAATAAATGCATGTTATATTATCAATTCATTCTTAATTGTTTTTAAGTATATCATTGGTTTATCTTTGGTATATTTCATATTTGATTTTATTTTATTTGACATATATATACTCAAAATATACTTAGTTTATTTTAGGTATATTTCTAGTATATTGTAATATCCCGAGTTTTTAAATATTTTAATACTGCATCGGAATATGCAGTGTTAATAATTTTTGTATATAATATTGATGTTTTATGAGTTTGTTATTTAATTAAAAGCTTATTATATTATTTTATTTTAAGCACTTTACGTAAAATTTTCCCGGGACTTGCATTTCCGGGGAAATTGACACGTAAATTATTTATTATTAATTATTTTAAATAGATTTCCATATTTGCATGAACTCATATGTACTTTTAAAGTACTAAATAAGCGTATATATGTGTATTTATTTATTTAACTAGGGTTTAATTAATTTCCCTAATATTTATTTTATTTTATTTTATTATTTATCAATTAGTTTTAATATTATTTAATTAATTATTTTTAGTGTATAAATTATTTAATATATTAAATTATATGTGTGTGGTGTATAATTAATGTGTGTGAGTTTATATTATTTTAATATATAGTGTAAAAGTATATATATACATATACACTTAATATTAAACAAAAATATAAAGTTTGAGTTATTTACAAGTTTGCCATTCATCCCCGATCGCCTCCATCGCCGTTCCACCATCTGTCATCCCATTTTCTCACCATCGGTGTGCCTCCCGGTGTGCCACTGTAATATCCCGTATTTTTAAAAATATTTTTACACTGTACCGGATATACACAGTGTCAATAATTTTTATGCATTATGTGATATTTTTTATGAGTTAATATGTAATTTTAAACCTATTTGATTACTGTCTATTATTTATCAGTATTTTACGTAAAATTTTCCCGGGGGACTTTCATTTTCGGGGAAATTTCCACGTAAACAATGTATTATTAATTAATTTAAATGTATTTACGGGTTTGCATGAACTCATACATATTTTTAAATTATTAAATAAAGCCTGTGTGTGTATATTTATTTAATTAGGGTTTATTATTACCCTAATATTTTATTATTTATTTATTATTATTTGATTATTTTATTTATTATTAAATTATTAAAATTTATTATTTTATTTTTAATTATTTATTTATATTTAATTATTTTAATTTATTTTATTTTTTTTCTTTTTTTCTTTTTTTCTTTTCCTTTTTCTTTCTTTTTCTTTTTCTTTCTCTTCCTTTTTCTTTCTTTTTCTTTTTCTTCTTCTTCTTCTTCTTCTCCCCGCGGGCGCCGACCACCACCAATTCTTCTCACCGCCGTTTCTCCCTCCTCCGGCCACCGTTTTTCGACACCGCCCGGTCTCTATCTTCTCCTTGAGCTCCGGTGAGTGTTATTCCCAGCTTTGGTTTGAGCTAAAATGGTCTAGAATTGCTTAGGTTTTGATTTGAAGTTTTCGGCCTCTTTTGGTTTTCGATTTTTTTGAGCTTGGATTTTGGATGATTCATGGAAACTTCCTTCACAAATGTTGTTCCTGGTAGCTTAATCTTCATGTATGAATTTTTACAGAATTTTTGGAGATTGTTTGGATTTTTGGGTATTTTTGAATATTTTAATATTATTTTCTAATTTTCGGAAATTAATTATTTAAATTATGAAATTGGAGTTTATGGTTGAATTAGGTGTTTAAATGAATTATAGAAATTTATTTGGAATTTTTATGAATTTCTAAGTATTTATTTTTAATTATTGAAGTTTATGTGATTTGGAAAATTAAGTTAATTGTGTTTTAAATTGGATTTAATTGGTTAATTGAGTTTAATTATTGATATTATTGATAAATATGTTGAGAGAAAATTAATTTTGGATAATTTTATGATTTTTGGTGAATTTTTGAAGTAATTTAGGTATATATATATATATAGGGGTATTTTGGTAATTTTTACCCTAAATTGTCTAAAAATGTAATTTAATTGGTTTTAATATTTATTTAAGGTATAAAAATGATTTCTACAAAATATTTAGTATTTTTAACTAATTAAAACTATTTTCCGGGAATTATTTTCAATTATATATATAATATACGGTTTTTCAAATAAAATGAGTTTTAATCGGTTTTTACAATGTTTCAAGATTTATTATGTAATTTCTACGTATGAAATGTATTTTTAGGATTTAAGGATATTTTTGGTATATTTGAATATATATTCTGTGTTTGTGGACCCCGGGTCGACAGATTGTAGTCTGGAGTCCGACCGAGGGGGTTGTGATTGATTGTGGTGTTTATTTTTGAAGTGTATTTTCTTTGCAGGGTCGGCTCTACTCTTTTGAGTAGAGAGATGTCCGTTTTACAGGGGAGGTTCTGCCGGATTTCCGGTAGAATTCTCGTAAAACGTGATATCCAGTCGAACCCTAATTTTCGATTCTGTGTTGAATACTCTAGATTTAGTTCTAGGATTTCTGTTAGGGTTATTCTGATGTCGATTAATTATTTCTTGTTTAGTTGCGCCAGAGACCGAGGGTTAGTGGACCAGGCCCGTCGGACCTGTCTCGTGGAGCGCATTAGGTGAGTTACTATATTATATATATATGCTTAGGATGCATGATTTAGAAAATGCATGTTTTATTTTGACTGAATATGCATAAATAATATGATTTATATTCAAGTATATTTTTGGTATATAATAAATTATATACATGTTTTATTAATAAAATATATTTAAAATGTTTTTAAATATATTTTTAGTTTAATTCATGATTTGATTGGATTTATTTGACATATATATACTCAAAATATACCTGGTTTATGTTTGGTATATTTTCGGTATATATATGGTTTATATTGCTATTTCATTTATATCCATGCATCATTTATTTTGTGAATGAATGTTTTATATTTAAGAATGAAGGATATCAATAGAACGTGCTACCTAGTGGGGCAGCACTAGGACCGAGTACGTACCGGTACGCCTATAGTATTTAGGCTTTATTACTGACTATTTGTGGATATCGATTTGATTATGATTATTGATATATGTGAGATGTGGTTTGTGGGTGTGATTGCTGGAGCTCGGTTGACCAAGTGTCTCGGGGCCAATCACACTGGCAGTCAGACTGCTGGGAGCTCGGTTGACTTAGTGTCTCGGGGCCAGTCTACTGTCCGTATGGATTAAGTGGATATATTTGGAATCAGTGAGCCTGCATGGCTAGAGTGTTGTTTAACACTATTTTTCTGAGGTTGCGATATTCTAGGGTTCTACGTGATCCTTCATAAAAGTTGATTTTCAGACAAAATATATAAAATGATTTTTCTGCATCTGTATGAACTTGCCTGTATATATACATATTACTCATATACTGTTGACTGTATGCATTATCACTTAGAGTGTATGTATATATATTATAGTAATTCACTCAGTGAGGTCTGACTCCCCTCCGTTGACTATTTTTCAGGAGAGTCAACTTCCTCAGACCTCAGTAGCAGGTCGATACGCCGGATTTCTTCCGCCCTGGCTTCTTTATGTAAATTATATACTTGAGTCTTATTTATTTTATCTAGACACTGCAGTAGTTATGATTTTCAGTAGTTGTGATTTTCAGTAGTTGTGAATTAAAGTATTTATTTTAAAGAGATGTATTATAGTAAAACTGGATTTGTATAAAGATTATACATTTATGGGATTATATATGCGATGTGATGAGTTTTGAATTAAATCCAGTTGAGATGGATGATATTGAAATATTAATGATATTATGATTTTTATTTTCCGCTGCATATTATATTTTTATGGTTATTATTGCATATTTATTTTATTTTTAGGCTTGCTACGGGTTCCGGATTCGAAAGAATTCCCGTTCCCTAGCGCCGGTCATGGCCCCTGTTTTGGGTCATGACAAAGTTGGTATCAGAGCGAAGTTCGTTTCAGAATGGAGTTCTGTGTCAAGGCTTAGTTTTGTGAGTTGTGGCCCTAGTTTTAAAGTTGTGTTTTCTGTTGGACTACTGCAGTGTATTAGGTTCGAGTATGTCTTGATGAGTATTCCTTGCTGTAGTTTTCAGCGTTATTCCTTCGTTGTCTGTTTTGTCTGAATCTTTCCGTTTGTCTTTTCAGAATGAGGAGGCGAGCGCGTGTCGCTCCACCGGTCGTTGAGGCCGAGGATGATGAGTCTTTTCAGGATGAGGTTTTACCTCCTGAGCAGCCAGTTAGACGTAGAGGTCGTGGCAGGGGTAGACCTCGAGGAGCGGCAGGTCGCCGTAGGCAGAGAGAGTTACAGGACGAGGAGCCTGTTGAGCCTGAGTTTGATGTTCCTATTCCTCCTGTTGTTCAGCCTGTTCAGCCTGCCTATCAGCAGGGTATGTCTGACCCTGAGGCAGCTTTGTTCTATGCTAGAGTTGGCAGGATTGCTTTTGATGGGACTTCTGATCCTTTAGATTTTCTGCATGCGATTGAGACTAGGACTCGGACTACTCATACCGAGTACCAGAGGATCATGATCGTTGAGTTGTCTGTCGAGGGATCAGCTTTGGATTGGTTTATTCAGATGATCCAGCCTTATATGATGACGATGACCTGGGCTCAGTTTCGAGAGCGGTTCATGAGGAGATTTTATCCAGAGCCTCTTCGTTTGAGCTATCGTCTTCGTCTGACTAGTATTTCTCGTGGAGATCGATCTGTAGAGGAGTATATCCGAGAGTTTCTTCGTCTGGGTAGATATGCTGAGGATCTGATGCGAGATCAGTATTTCGCTGTTACTACCTATGTTACTGGTTTGGGTTCAGCTTTTGCTGGTATGCCTACAGCAGGTCTTACTTTGGAGTCGGTGATTGAGCTGAGGTTAGTTAGGCAGGGAGCGATGCCTGATTATTACCAGTTGGGAGTTCAGTCGAGTGGATTGCAGGCTACTCCGTATTCGAGTTTTCATGTTGGTTCGAGTAGTCAGCAGCGAGGTTCGACTCAGCAGAGTCAGAGACAGCAGCAGTCGATTGCTAGTGCAGCACCCGTGCCATTTCAGTTACAACCAGCTCAGCATCATTCTACTCAGTTTGTTCCACAGCAGAGTCGTGGTAGAGGTACTAGAGGAGGTACCCGAGGTGTTGGCCAGGCTTCTACCAGTCAGCAGGGAGGTCGAGGTCAGGCCAGAGTTTTTCATCTGACTCAGCAGGATGCTCAGGCATCTAATGCAGTCGTGGCAGGTATTCTTTCTGTTTGTTACCTAGATGCTTTGGTTTTGTTTGATCCGGGTGCCACGCATTCGTTTGTTTCTCCTGTTTTTGCTTCTAAATCTTATTGGCAAGCTTTGAGGATGGCTTTTCCTTTGTCTGTTGCCACTCCTCTGAGCGATTCTTTGGACGCCGATATTGTTCTTTCTGGTTGTCCAGTTCTCGTGGGAGATAGAGAATTACCCGTTGATTTGATTTTGTTGGATGTGATGGAGTTTGATGTTATTTTGGGAATGGATTGGTTGTCTCAGCATTATGCCGTGGTTGATTGCAGGAATAAGGAGGTGATTTTCAGAATTCCTGGTGAAGTAGAATTTAAGTTTGTTGGTGACAGGAGTTCAGCACCTCAGAATCTTATTTCGGCTATTTCTGCTAGGAAGTTGTTGAGGAAAGGTTGTCAGGGGTTTTTGGCATTGGTCAGGGATACGTCAGTGGAGAAGTTGTCACTCACAGATGTTCCTGTTGCTTGTGAGTTTCCTGATGTTTTTCCCGAGGAGTTGCCAGGTTTACCACCTCATAGAGAGATTGAGTTCTGTATAGATGTGGTTCCAGGTATTACTCCTATATCTATGCCACCCTATCGTATGGCTCCTGCAGAGTTGAGAGAGTTGAAGGAGCAGTTGCAAGAGTTGTTGGATAAAGGTTTTATCAGACCTAGTGTTTCCCCTTGGGGTGCACCAGTCTTGTTTGTGAAGAAGAAGGATGGTACCCTGAGACTGTGCATTGACTATAGAGAGCTTAACAAGGTGACAGTGAAGAACAAGTATCCTCTCCCGAGGATAGATGATTTGTTTGATCAGCTCCAGGGTGCACAATTATTTTCTAAGGTTGACTTGAGGTCGGGTTATCATCAGCTGCGGATCAGTGAAGCTGATATTCCTAAGACAGCGTTCCGCACTCGATATGGTCATTATGAGTTTCTGGTGATGTCTTTTGGTTTGACTAATGCACCAGCAGCTTTTATGGACCTGATGAACAGAGTATTCCGACCGTATGTGGATCAGTTTGTAGTAGTCTTCATTGATGATATACTGGTATATTCGAGGAGTATGGAAGAGCATGTATATCATTTGAGGATTGTACTACAGACACTGAGAGATCATCAGCTTTATGCTAAATTCTCGAAGTGTGATTTCTGGATGGAGAGTGTTTCTTTTCTTGGACACGTAGTGTCTAAAGAAGGTATTCAGGTTGATCCACAGAAGGTTGAGGCAGTATCTGAGTGGCCTAGACCTACTTCAGTTACTGAGATTCGGAGTTTTTTGGGTTTAGCCGGGTATTATAGGCGGTTTGTGCAGGATTTTTCCAGGATAGCAGCCCCTATGACTCGCTTGACTCAGAAGAATGTTAGATTCGAGTGGTCAGAAGCTTGTGAGAATAGTTTTCAGTTGTTGAAGGAGAAGTTGACCACAGCGCCAGTATTAGCTTTGCCTAATAGTATGGATAAGTTCACAGTTTACTGTGATGCCTCTAGAATTGGTCTTGGTTGTGTGTTGATGCAGAATGGAAGGGTGATAGCCTATGCTTCGAGGCAGTTGAAGAAGCATGAGCAGAACTATCCCACACATGATCTGGAGATGGCTGCAGTGATCTTTGCTTTGAAGATTTGGAGACATTATTTGTACGGGGTGACTTGTGAGATAATTTACTGATCACAAGAGCCTTAAGTACATTTTCCAGCAGCGAGATTTGAATTTGAGGCAGAGAAGATGGTTGGAACTGTTGAAGATTATGATTACGAGATTCTTTACCATCCGGGTAAAGCTAATGTGGTAGCAGATGCCTTGAGTAGGAAGTCCTCAGGTAGTCTTGCTCACATCGGTGTGGAGAGGAGACCATTGATCCAGGAGTTGCATCTGATGGTGGATCAAGGTCTGATGATGAAGATCAGTAGATCAGGTGGACTGTTAGCTCAGTTTAAAGTACGATCTGTGCTAAGGGATAGGATTAAAGCAGCTCAGAGCCGAGATCCTATTCTGGAAGAGCTTGCAGAGAATGTCAGAGCAGGGAAGTTCACTGATTTCACACTCGATGATGATGGTGTGTTGTGGATCAGTGGTAGATTGTGTGTTCCTGATGTGGATGATTTAAGAGAAGAGATCCTAGAGGAAGCACATTCTACAGCCTACAGCGTTCATCCTGGTGTTACTAAGATGTACCATAGTATCAGAGATCTATACTGGTGGGATGGATTGAAGAAGGATGTTGCTGATTATGTTGCTAAGTGCTTGACATGTCAGCAAGTGAAAGCCGAACATCAGAAGCCTTCTGGGAAGCTTCAGCCTCTTCCTATTCTTGAGTGGAAGTGGGAAAGGATAGCTATGGATTTTGTGGTCGGTTTACCTCGTTCGAAGGATGGATACGATTCCATCTGGGTGATTGTAGACAGGTTGACGAAGTCTGCACATTTCTTGCCTGTGAAAGCTACATATTCAGTTGCTAGATTGGCGAAGTTGTATGTGAAGCATATTGTGTGCCTTCATGGAGTACCTGTGTCCATTGTGTCAGATAGAGGTTCGGTGTTTACTTCTCGTTTTTGGCAGAAGTTGCAAGAAGCGATGGGCACTAGGTTGGATTTCAGTACTGCTTTTCATCCTCAGACAGATGGTCAGTCTGAGAGGACGATCCAGACACTGGAAGATATGTTGAGAATGTGTGTCTTGGATTTGGGAGGTAGCTGGGATGATCATTTGTCGCTTGTTGAGTTTGCATATAATAACAGCTACCATAGCAGTATTGGCATGGCACCATACGAGGCGTTGTATGGAAGGAAGTGTAGATCCCCGTTGAGTTGGGATGAGATTGGTGAAAGAGCTTTGACTGGACCAGAGATGGTTCAGGATGCTGCAGAGAAAGTCGTCGTGATCAAGCGCAGGTTAGAGACCGCAGTAAGCAGACAGAAGAGTTATGCGGATCCTAGGCACAGAGATGTGGAGTTTCAGGTTGGAGATTTCGTTTTTCTGAAAGTATCTCCGATGAAGGGTGTGATGAGATTTGGCAGGAAGGGTAAGTTAGCACCGAGATATATTGGACCGTTTGAGATTCTGGAGAGAATTGGCACTGTTGCATATCGGTTGGATTTGCCTCCGAGTATGTCACAAGTGCATCCAGTATTTCATATCTCGATGTTGAGGAAGTATATCTCAGATCCTTCACATGTGTTGCAACCTGACAGTGTGGAAGTGAGTGAAGATTTGACGTTTGTGGAAGAACCTGTGGCGATCGTAGATTTTCAAGTTCGACAGTTGCGATCGAAGCAGATTCCGATGGTCAAGGTTTTGTGGCGTAGCGACAGAGTTGAAGAGCATACGTGGGAGACTGAAGCTGAGATGCGAGCTTCTTACCCGTATCTCTTTCCTTCCTGATTCTGTAATCTTGTTTTTAGAATTCGGGGACGAATTCTTGTAAGGGGGGAAGACTGTAATATCCCGTGTTTTTAAAAATATTTTTACACTGTACCGGGATATACAGTGTCAATAATTTTTATGCATTATGTGATATTTTTTATGAGTTAATATGTATTTTAAACCTATTTTGATTACTGTCTATTATTTTCAGTATTTTACGTAAAATTTTCCCGGGACTTTCATTTTCGGGGAAATTTCCACGTAAACAATGTATTATTAATTAATTTAAATGTATTTACGGGTTTGCATGAACTCATACATATTTTTAAATTATTAAATAAAGCCTGTGTGTGTATATTTATTTAATTAGGGTTTATTATTACCCTAATATTTTATTATTTATTTATTATTATTTGATTATTTTATTTATTATTAAATTATTAAAATTTATTATTTTATTTTTAATTATTTATTTATATTTAATTATTTTAATTTATTTTATTTTTTTTCTTTTTTTCTTTTTTTCTTTTCCTTTTTCTTTCTTTTTCTTTTTCTTTCTCTTTCCTTTTTCTTTCTTTTTCTTTTTCTTCTTCTTCTTCTTCTTCTCCCGCGGGCGCCGACCACCACCATTCTTCTCACCGCCGTTTCTCCCTCCTCCGGCCACCGTTTTCGACACCGCCGGTCTCTATCTTCTCCTTGAGCTCCGGTGAGTGTTATTCCAGCTTTGGTTTGAGCTAAAATGGTCTAGAATTGCTTAGGTTTTGATTTGAAGTTTTCGGCCTCTTTTGGTTTTCGATTTTTTTGAGCTTGGATTTGGATGATTCATGGAAACTTCCTTCACAAATGTTGTTCCTGGTAGCTTAATCTTCATGTATGAATTTTTACAGAATTTTTGGAGATTGTTTGGATTTTTGGGTATTTTTGAATATTTTAATATTATTTTCTAATTTTCGGAAATTAATTATTTAAATTATGAAATTGGAGTTTATGGTTGAATTAGGTGTTTAAATGAATTATAGAAATTTATTTGGAATTTTTATGAATTTCTAAGTATTTATTTTTAATTATTGAAGTTTATGTGATTTTGGAAAATTAAGTTAATTGTGTTTTAAATTGGATTTAATTGGTTAATTGAGTTTAATTATTGATATTATTGATAAATATGTTGAGAAAATTAATTTTGGATAATTTTATGATTTTTGGTGAATTTTTGAAGTAATTTAGGTATATATATATATATAGGGGTATTTTGGTAATTTTACCCTAAATTGTCTAAAAATGTAATTTAATTGGTTTTAATATTTATTTAAGGTATAAAAATGATTTCTACAAAATATTTAGTATTTTTAACTAATTAAAACTATTTTCCGGGAATTATTTTCAATTATATATATAATATACGGTTTTTCAAATAAAATGAGTTTTAATCGGTTTTTACAATGTTTCAAGATTTATTATGTAATTTCTACGTATGAAATGTATTTTTAGGATTTAAGGATATTTTTGGTATATTTGAATATATATTCTGTGTTTGTGGACCCCGGTCGACAGATTGTAGTCTGGAGTCCGACCGAGGGGTTGTGATTGATTGTGGTGTTTATTTTTGAAGTGTATTTTCTTTGCAGGGTCGGCTCTACTCTTTTGAGTAGAGAGATGTCCGTTTTACAGGGGAGGTTCTGCCGGATTTCCGGTAGAATTCTCGTAAAACGTGATATCCAGTCGAACCCTAATTTTCGATTCTGTGTTGAATACTCTAGATTTAGTTCTAGGATTTCTGTTAGGGTTATTCTGATGTCGATTAATTATTTCTTGTTTAGTTGCGCCGAGACCGAGGGTTAGTGGACCAGGCCCGTCGGACCTGTCTCGTGGAGCGCATTAGGTGAGTTACTATATTATATATATATGCTTAGGATGCATGATTTAGAAAATGCATGTTTTATTTTGACTGAATATGCATAAATAATATGATTTATATTCAAGTATATTTTTGGTATATAATAAATTATATACATGTTTTATTAATAAAATATATTTAAAATGTTTTTAAATATATTTTTAGTTTAATTCATGATTTGATTGGATTTATTTGACATATATATACTCAAAATATACCTGGTTTATGTTTGGTATATTTTCGGTATATATATGGTTTATATTGCTATTTCATTTATATCCATGCATCATTTATTTTTGTGAATGAATGTTTTATATTTAAGAATGAAGGATATCAATAGAACGTGCTACCTAGTGGGCAGCACTAGGACCGAGTACGTACCGGTACGCCTATAGTATTTAGGCTTTATTACTGACTATTTGTGGATATCGATTTGATTATGATTATTGATATATGTGAGATGTGGTTTGTGGGTGTGATTGCTGGAGCTCGGTTGACCAAGTGTCTCGGGGCCAATCACACTGGCAGTCAGACTGCTGGAGCTCGGTTGACTTAGTGTCTCGGGGCCAGTCTACTGTCCGTATGGATTAAGTGGATATATTTGGAATCAGTGAGCCTGCATGGCTAGAGTGTTGTTTAACACTATTTTTCTGAGGTTGCGATATTCTAGGGTTCTATGTGATCCTTCATAAAAGTTGATTTTCAGACAAAATATATAAAATGATTTTTCTGCATCTGTATGAACTTGCCTGTATATATACATATTACTCATATACTGTTGACTGTATGCATTATCACTTAGAGTGTATGTATATATATTATAGTAATTCACTCAGTGAGGTCTGACTCCCCTCCGTTGACTATTTTTCAGGAGAGTCAACTTCCTCAGACCTCAGTAGTAGGTCGATACGCCGGATTTCTTCCGCCCTGGCTTCTTTATGTAAATTATATACTTGAGTCTTATTTATTTTATCTAGACACTGCAGTAGTTATGATTTTCAGTAGTTGTGATTTTCAGTAGTTGTGAATTAAAGTATTTGTTTTAAAGAGATGTATTATAGTAAAACTGGATTTGTATAAAGATTATACATTTATGGGATTATATATGCGATGTGATGAGTTTTGAATTAAATCCAGTTGAGATGGATGATATTGAAATATTAATGATATTATGATTTTTATTTTCCGCTGCATATTATATTTTTATGGTTATTATTGCATATTTATTTTATTTTTAGGCTTGCTACGGGTTCCGGATTCGAAAGAATTCCCGTTCCCTAGCGCCGGTCATGGCCCCTGTTTTGGGTCGTGACAGCCACCTCCTTCCTCCAGCTGTTCCGCCGCCAGCAGAGTCCATTTCCGGCGTCGGAGGAGCTCGATATCGCCGAAAAGCCAAAATTCATTCTCACCGTCGTTCACGGTGTTTATGGCCACCATTTTCGACACCACCGGTCTCTTTCTTCTCCTTGAGCTCCGATGAGTGTGATTCCAAGCTTTTTTTCACTTAAAATGGTCTAGATTTGCTTAGGTTTTGATTTTTGCAATTCGGCCATTTTAGGGTTCTTGATTTTTTTGAACTTCGAATTGATTGATTCATGAAAAATTCCTTCACAAATGTTATTCCCCCTAGCTTAATCTACATGTGTGAATTTTTTTAGAATTTTTTGAAATTATTTTGATTTTTGGGTATTTTTGAATATTTTATTATTATTTTCTAATTTTGGAAAATTAATTAAATAAATTATGAAATTGTGTTTTATGATAATTATAGGTGTTTAAATGAATTATAAAAATTTATTTGGAATTTTTATGAATTTCTATGTATTTATTTTGAATTTAATTAGTTTATGTAATTTTTGAAAAATAGGGTTAATTGTGTTTTTAATTGAAATTAATTAGTTAATTGAGTTTAATTATTGATATTATTGATAAATATGTTGAGAAAATTAATTTTGTGCAATTTTTGGTGAATTTTTGGTGTAATTTTAGTATATTTATATATATAGGGGTATTTTGGTAATTTTACCCTAAATTGACTAAAAATGTAATTAAATTGGTTTTAATAGTTATTTAAGGTATAAAAATGATTTCTAAAAATTATTTGGTATTTTTAATTAATTAAAACTATTTTTCGTGAATTATTTTCAATTATATATATAATATACGATTTTTCTAAATAAAATGAGTTTTTATCGGTTTTTACTGTGTTTTAGGGTTAATTACGTAATTTTTACTTATTAAATGTATTTATATGATATAAGGGTATTTTTGGTATTTCTATATTGTTTTGTGAATTGTAGACCTCGATCGGTAAACTGTAGTTTGGAGTCCGACCGAAGGATTGTGATTAGGATTCTATATCTATTTTTTGAAGTGCATTTCTTTGCAGGGCCGGCTCTACTCTTTGACTAGAGAGATGTCCATTTTACAGGGGAGGTTCTGCTGGATTTTCGGTAGGATTCTCGTAAAATGTGATGTCCAGTCAAACCCTAATTTTGATTCTGTGTCTAATATTCTAGATTGAGTTTTTAGGATTTTCTGTTAGGTTTACTCTGATGTCTGTTATTTTTGTATGTTTAGTTGGGCCGAGACCGAGGCCTAGTGGACTAAGCCTGTCGGACCCATCTCGAGAAGCGCACTAAGTATGAGTTTCTATTCTATATATATATATATATATATATGCTTTAGGGTGCATGATTTAGAAATGTATGTGTTATTTTGATTAAAAATGCATAAATAATTCAATTGGTATTTAAGTTTATTTTTAGTTTATTTTTGGTTTATCTTTGGTTTATTTTGGTATACCTTAAATTATATGCTTGCTTTATAAACATTTATATTTAAAATGTTTTTAAATATATATTTAGTTTATTTTACGATTATATTGGATTTATTTGACGTATATATACTCGAAATATACTTGGTTTACTTTTGGTATATTTCTAGTATATATATGGTTTATGTTGCTATTTTATTTAAGTTCATGCATCATTTATTTTTATGAATGTATGTTTTATGTTTTAATGAAGGATATCAATAGAATGTGCTACCTAGTGGGCAGCACTAGGACCGAGTACGTACCAGTACGCTTATAGCATTTAGGCTATAATACTAACCTAATTATGGATGTTGATTATATTGATTCGATTTAATATCTGATGTGAGAAATGATTTGGGAGTGTGATTGTTGGAGCTCGATTGACCAAGTGTCTCGGGGCTAATCACACTGACAGTCAGATTGCTGGAGCTCAGTTGACTTAGTGTCTCGGGGCCAGTCTACTGTCCAAATGGATCAAGTGAATATATTTGGAATAAGTGAGCTTGTATGGCTAGAGTGTTGTCTAACACTGTTTTGAGGTTGCGATATTCTAGGGTTCTATTTGATCCTTCATAAATAGTGATTTTCAATAGGGTTCTATTTGATCCTTCATAAATAGTGATTTTCAATAAAATATATAAAATGATTTTATTGCATCTGTGTGTATTTGCTTGTATACATACATATTATATATATACTTTTGATTGTGTGCATTGACATTTAGAATGCATGTATATATATTATAGTAATTCACTCAGTGAGGTCTGACTCCCCTCCGTTGACTATTTTTCAGGAGAGTCATCGTCTTCAGACCTCAGTAGCAGTCCTATACGCCGGATTTCTTCCGCCCCGGCTTCTTTATGTAAACTGCTCCCTTTAGTTTTATTTTTATAATCTAGACACTGTAGTAGTTGTAGATAAATTATGGGTTTTATATATTATATTTGTGTGAGTTATGTATTTTAAGAATTTGAACTGAAACTTGTATTAAAGGATTTATTTATATATGATATGAGAATTCGATTTAATTTCGTTTGACGGAATTATTATTTGACATTTATGATTTTATTTTCGCTGCATAATATTTTACTTAATAGTGTTGTTATTATTATTATTGCATGTTTTATTTTATTTTAGACTTGCTACGGGTTCCGGATTCAAAAGAATTCCCGTTCCCTAGCGCCGGTCATGGCCCCTGTTTTGGGTCGTGACATATATATATAGTTTATTTTATCATTATGATTATTATTCTGCATTATTTGTTTGTCCATATGAATGTTTTATTTTAAATGAAGGATATCGATAGAATGTGCTACCTAGTGGGCAGCACTAGGACCGTGTACGTACCGGTGTGATAGATTTAGGTTTGAGTGAGGAATTAATTGTGGTGATTACGATTTGATTGAGATGTGATGTAATTGAGAGTGTGATTGCGGGAGCTCGGTTGACCAAGTGTCTCGGGGCCAATCACACTGACAGTCAGACTACGGGACCTCGGTTGACTTAGTGTCTCGAGGCCAGTCTACTGTCCAAGTTGGAATAAGTGAACTATTTGGATTTAAGTGAACCTGTATGGCTAAAGTGATTATATGATTGATTGAGGTTATGATTAATAGGGTTCTATTTGATCTTTCATGTCTTAAAATAAATGTTTTCTGCATTTATTATATTTATTAAAGCAGAGTTGACATTTGTATAAAATGCGTGTATATATATATATATATATATATATATATATATATATATAAGAATGTTTGACTGGATAAGGTTTAGATGCATGTATATATAGTATAATAATTCACTCAATGAGGTCTGACCCCCCCCCCCCTTAATTATTTTTTTCAGGAGATCTATATTGTCAGACCTTAGAAGTAGAGTTCTTCACCGGTGTTCTTCCGTTCTAGCTATTTTATGTAAATGTATAATTTGAACCCTGATTTGTATTCTAGAAATTGCAGTAGTAGTGTTATTATATCATAAGAGTATTATTTTTATTTTGATATTAAATACTCTGAGAATTTTATTTGAACACTGTACGAATATATATTTATTTATGAAAAGATATTGAGTATTTATTTTTATATTTTGATTCGAAAAAATTTAATTCAGTTGTGCTTTTATCTATGTAATGCATGTTTTTATTTTTCTAAGGCTTGCTACGGGTTTCGGATACGAAAGAATTCTCGTTCCCTAGCACCGGTCATGACTCCTAGTTTTGGGTCATGACAGGGAGGCACTCTGACGGCCTCTGATCGGCATTGCAGAGGTGAGGGGGTGAGGGTGAGGAAGAAGTTGTTTTATTTTTTTATTATATATAAATTTTTTAAAAAACTTTAACTTTAATAATATAATTAAATAATAATATATACCCACATTAAACACACACCACACAATATTATATACATTTATATATATATATATATATATATATATATATATATATATATATATATATATATATATATATATATATATATATATATATATATATATATACACACATATGCATATAAAACAATAACCCTAATAATCATAATAATATATATATGCATGTATATGTGTATATATATATTATACACAAAATAATGATGCATAACACAATAAAATTTGTTAAAATAAAATAACATTAAACAATAAACTATTATTTCCCAAAATAATAGGTTTCAGGAAAATTTTTACGTAGAAAACTTTAAATAAATTTAAAATAACAATAATTATTAACAAAATAATTAAATATATATTAAAATTTATTAATACTGTATATCCCGATACAATATAAAAATATTTCCCGGGTTATTACATTAACATTAAAACATCAAAAATAATTATTTTCTCAATAATTATATAAAAAAATCCCGAAATAATAATATAATATTATTAAAAATCCATTTTCTCAATAATTACACAAATAATAATAAAAATGCATTTTATAAATCCAAATATCATAAATAACCCAAATATATAATAAAAGTTATAAAAATCCATTTTATTACCAAAATAATTTATAATATTTTATTTGAAAATGTTTTTCGAAAATTAGTTTTAATTAGTCAAAAAAAATAGTAAATAATTTTTAAAAATTCATTTTAATACCTCAATAAATATTAAAATTAATTAAACACAATAATTAACCATAATTATCATAAAATTACATAATTAACCCTATAATTCAAAAATTCACATAATATACTAATAATATTCAAAAATCCAATAAAAATTATATAAATACAAAAAAATTATTTTACCAACATATTTATCATAAATATCAATAAAAACATATAATTCGCCAATTATTTCTAAAAAAACAAATATTTAACCTAATTTTGTAAAATTTCCTTAAACTAAAAATAATTATATAAATTACACAAAATCATAAAATTTATAAACTAAATTCTAAAATTAATAATAACCAATAATAACACCAAAAATCACAAATTCATAATTTATATATGTTATAACTCGAATTTTTAAATAATTTTATTTTAAATCAGGATATGCAGTGTTAATAATTTCAGACAATATTTAAATATTTATCGATTTTGAGTTGATTATCATTAATTTATGTTAATTAGGGTTTCGATATATATATATAATGATTAGTATTTCGATAATTCATTTGTGTAATATATATATACACATGCATATATTTAGGCTTTATTATTTATTTAAAAAGTATATGTGTGTGTGTGTGTGTGTGTGTGTGTGTGTATGTGAGTATATAATTATGCATGTGTATAATGTGTGGTGTGTGTTTATTGTGTATATATTAAAGTTTATTAAATATTATAATATAAAGTTATAATATATATATATATATATATAAACCTAATTTACTAAAACTACCCCCTCTCTTCCTCACTCTCCCGAAACCCATCCTCACCGTCACCCTCATCGCCTGTCATCCCATTTTTAGGCCTTTGGTGTGCCGTCCGGCCTTATAGCTCCACCAGTATCTCCGCCGCCCTCCTCTCTCTTCCCTGGTGCCAATGGCAGCTCCTACATCAAAAAGAAGCCGAAACTCTTCTCTCCGGTGTTCCAAGCTTTTTTGGCCTCCATTTTTCACAATTTTGGTGTCCTTGAGCTCCTCAAGCTCCAGTGAACACAATTCCAAGCTTCCTTTTGTCTGAAAATTCGATTTGGTAAGGTTTTAAGCTAGTTTCCAATTTCAGCCATTTGTGGTTCTTGATTTTTTTGAACTTCATTCCTTGTGATTCATGAAAAGTTTCTTCATAAAAGTTGATCCCTATAGCTTGATCTTAATTCTATAATTTTTTTATAATTTTTGGAAATTATTTTGATTTTTGTGAATTTTTTATTATTTTATTAATATTTTCTAATTTTCGAAATTTAATTATTTAAAGTATAAAATTGTGTTTTATGGTGTTTATAGGTGTTAAAATGAATTTTAGAAATTTATTTGTAATTTTTATGAATTTTATATAATTATTTTGAGTTTATTTAGTTTATGTAATTTTTGGGAAAATTAGGTTAATTATGTGTTTTATTAAAATTAATTGGTTAATTGAGTATGTATATTGATATTATTGAATTATATGTTGAGAAATTAATTTTTGAGTAATCATATTATTTTTGGTGAATTTTTTATTAATTATAGTGAATTTATATAATTAGGGGTATTTTGGTAATTTGGCACTAAATTGGCTAAAAATATAATTAAATTGGTTTTAATAGTTATTTGAGGTATAAAAATGATTTCTACAAATTATTTAGTATTTTTAACTAATTAAAACTATTTTTCGTAAATTATTTTCAAATTATATATAATATACTATTTTTCAAAATAAATGAGTTTTTATTGGTTTTTAATATGTTTTAGGGTTAATTATGTAATTTGGAGTTTAAAAATGTATTTTGGTCAATATTTATGAATTTATCGAGAATTATTGATTTTTTTATAATATTTTATTAAAATTAGGGTTTTTATGTAATTATCGGTAAATAATTATTTTCAGTGTTTTGAATACATAATTTGCTATATTTTGAGTATTGAAGGGAATTTTTGATATTTTAGGTATTTTAATGTGTTCTGTGTTTATATTGTGAATCGTGAACCTTGGTTGGTAGAATTGTAGTTTGGGAGTCCGACTGAGGAGTTGTGAGATCGTATATTTTTGAAGTGTGTTTTCTATGTAGGATCGGCCCTATTTTTATAGGGAGATGTCCATTTTACAGAGGAAACTCTGTCAAAATTTTGGTAGATTTCTCGTAAAACGTGACAACCGGTCCGAGTCTAATTTTGAATTCCTAATTAAATCTGTCTATAGTAATCCTAGAAGTATAGAGTTAGAAGTTTATTCTGACGGTTATTATTATTTTATTTTTCTAGTTGCGCCAAGACTGAGGCCTAACGGATCAGGCCCGCTGAGTTTGTCTCATGGAGCGCTAACATGTGAGTTATTATACTGTATATATATGTATTGCATATAGGATGCATTACTTAGGGTTTCTCATTTTCATTATATGTTTTTAAAAGTGATTTAAATTATAATATTTTTGGTATATCTAGGGTTGTATTTTTGTATATATGCATGTTATTTTGATATATACACATTAAACGATTAGGGTCATGTTTAATACATTTCAGTAATATATTCATGTTTTAAATGTACATTTAGTCACAATTATTTTATTTAATGATTGGTATACTTTAGGTATAGTTTCGGTATATT
The DNA here is from genome assembly GCA_947683625.1 of Mallotus nudiflorus. Lineage (NCBI taxonomy): Eukaryota > Viridiplantae > Streptophyta > Magnoliopsida > Malpighiales > Euphorbiaceae > Mallotus > Mallotus nudiflorus. The sequence goes on along the minus strand of CANTUR010001147.1, from coordinate 18,260 downwards.
TTAGGTTTATTCTTAAATAATTGCATGCTATATTGTTGTAATATCCCGTAATTTTAAAAATATTTTTACACTGTACCGGGATATGCAGTGTCAGTGATTTTTGTATTTTATACGATATTTTTATGAGTTGATATGTGTGAGATGTGGTTTGGGGTGTGATTGCTGGAGCTCGGTTGACCAAGTGTCTCGGGGCCAATCACACTGGCAGTCAGACTGCTGGAGCTCGGTTGACTTAGTGTCTCGGGGCCAGTCTACTGTCCATATGGATTAAGTGGATATATTTGGAATTAGTGAGCCTGTATGGCTAGAGTGTTGTTTAACACTATTTTTCTGAAGTTGCGATATTCTAGGGTTCTATGTGATCCTTCATAAAAGTTGATTTTCAGACAAAATATATAAAATGATTTTTCTGCATCTGTATGAACTTGCCTGTATATATACATATTACTCATATACTGTTGACTGTTTGCATTATCACTTAGAGTGTATGTATATATACTATAGTAATTCACTCAGTGAGGTCTGACTCCCCTCCGTTGACTATTTTTCAGGAGAGTCAACTTCCTCAGACCTCAGTAGCAGGTCGATACGCCGGATTTCTTCCGCCCCGGCTTCTTTATGTAAATTGTCTACTTGAGTCTTATTTATTTTATCTAGACACTGCAGTAGCTGTAAATTACAGTATTGGATTTTATGTACTTTATTTTAAAGAGATGTATTATGTTAAAACTGGATTTGTATAAAGATTATACTTATGAGATTATATATGTGATGTGATGAGTTTTGAATTATATCCAGTTGTTATGGATGATATTGTAATATTTATGATATTTATGATTTTATTTTCCGCTGCACATATATATATTATATGGTTATTGTTATTGCATGATTTTTTTTTTATTTTTAGGCTTGCTACGGGTTCCGGATTCGAAAGAATTCCCGTTCCCTAGCGCCGGTCATGGCCCCTGTTTTGGGTCGTGACAAAGTTGGTATCAGAGCGAAGTTCGTTTCTGAGTGGAGTTCTATGTCAGGGCTTAGTTATGTGAGTTGTGGCCCTAGTTTTAAAGTTGTGTTTTCTGTTGGACTACTGCAGTGTATTAGGTTTGAGTATGTCTTGATGAGTATTCCTTGCTGTAGTTTTCAGCGTTATTCCTCCGTTGTCTGTTTTGTCTGAATCTTTCCGTTTGTCTTTTCAGAATGAGGAGGCGAGCGCGTGTCGCTCCACCGGTCATTGAGGCCGAGGATGATGAGTCTTTTCTGGATGAGGTTTTACCTCCTGAGCCGCCAGTTAGACGTAGAGGTCGTGGCAGGGGTAGACCTCGAGGAGCGGCAGGTCGCCGTAGGCAGAGAGAGTTACAGGACGAGGAGCCTGTTGAGCCTGATTTTGATGTTCCTGTTCCTCCAGTTGTTCAGCCTGCCTATCAGCAGGGTATGTCTGACCCTGAGGCAGCTTTGTTCTATGCCAGAGTTGGCAGGATTGCTTTTGATGGTACTTCTGATCCTTTAGATTTTCTGCATGCGATTGAGACTAGGACTCGGACTGCTCATACCGAGTACCAGAGGATCATGATTGTTGAGTTGTCTGTCGAGGGATCAGCCTTGGATTGGTTCATTCAGATGATCCAGCCTTATATGATGACGATGACATGGGCTCAGTTTCGAGAGCGATTCATGAGGAGATTTTGTCCAGAGCCTCTTCGTTTGAGCTATCGTCTTCGATTGACCAGTATTTCTCGTGGAGATCGATCAGTAGAGGAGTATACCCGAGAGTTCCTTCGTCTGGGTAGATATGCTGAGGATCTGATGCGAGATCAGTATTTCGCTGTTACTACCTATGTTACTGGTTTGGGTTCAGCTTTTGCTGGTATGCCCACAGCAGGTCTTACTCTCGAGTCTGTGATTGAGCTAGCTAAGGAGATCGAGCTGAGGTTAGTTAGGCAGGGAGCGATGTCTGATTATTACCAGTTGGGAGTTCAGTCGAGTGGATTGCAGGCTACTCCGTATTCGAGTTTTCATGTTGGTTCGAGTAGTCAGCAGCGAGGTTCGACACAGCAGAGTCAGAGACAGCAGCAGCGAGTGCATCGGAGCAGTAGACATGGTCGTGGAGGTCAGCGTAGATCATTCAGATTTGGGTCAGGTGCTTCGAGCAGCAGCAGTGGTCGTAGTTCTGGATCAGCGGCCAGTGTTTGTCAGACTTGTGGTAGAGTCCATCAAGGACCGTGTTATCTGACACCGTTGACATGCTTCAGATGCGGGCAGACAGGACATTTTGCCAGATCGTGTCCTTATCCCGGATATCAACAGCAGCAGATTCCGCGATTCCCACAGCAGTCGATTGCTAGTGCTGCACCTATGCCATTTCAGTTACCACCAGCTCAGCATCAGAGTTCTACTCAGTTTGTTCCACAGCAGAGTCGTGGTAGAGGTACGAGAGGAGGTACCCGAGGTGTTGGCCAGGCTTCTACCAGTCAGCAGGGAGGTCGAGGCCAAGCCAGAGTTTTTCATCTGACTCAGCAGGATGCTCAGGCATCTAATGCAGTCGTGGCAGGTATTCTTTCTGTTTGTTACTTGGATGCTTTGGTTTTGTTTGATCCGGGTGCCACGCATTCGTTTGTTTCTCCTATTTTTGCTTCTAAATCTTGTTGGCAAGCTTCGAGGATGGCTTTTCCTTTGTCTGTTGCCACTCCTCTAAGTGATTCTTTGGACGCCGATATTGTTCTTTCTGGTTGTCCAGTTCTCGTGGGAGATAGAGAATTACCCGCTGATTTGATTTTGTTGGATGTGATGGAGTTTGATGTTATTTTGGGAATGGATTGGTTGTCTCAGTACTATGCCGTGGTTGATTGCAGGAATAAGGAGGTGATTTTCAGAATTCCTGGTGAAGAAGATTTTAAGTTTGTTGGTGACAGGAGTTCAGCACCTCAGAATCTTATTTCTGTTATTTCTACTAGGAAGTTGTTGAAGAAAGGTTGTCAGGGGTTTTTGGCATTGGTTAGGGATACGTCAGTGGAGAAGTTGTCACTCACAGATGTTCCTGTTGCTTGTGAGTTTCCTGATGTTTTTCCCGAGGAGTTGCCAGGTTTACCACCTCATAGAGAGATTGAGTTCTGTATTGATGTGGTTCCAGGTATTACTCCTATATCTATGACACCTTATCGTATGGCTCCTGCAGAGTTGAGAGAGTTGAAGGAGCAGTTGCAAGAGTTGTTGGATAAGGGTTTTATCAGACCTAGTGTTTCTCCTTGGGGTGCACCAGTCTTGTTTGTGAAGAAGAAGGATGGTACCCTGAGACTGTGCATTGACTACAGAGAGTTGAATAAGGTGACAGTGAAGAACAAGTATCCTCTCCCGAGGATAGATGATTTGTTTGATCAGTTCCAGGGTGCACAATTCTTTTCTAAGGTTGACTTGAGGTCGGGTTATCATCAGCTGCGGATCAGTGAAGCTGATATTCCTAAGACAGCTTTTCGCACTCGATATGGTCATTATGAGTTTCTGGTGATGTCTTTTGGTTTGACTAATCCACCAGCAGCTTTTATGGACCTGATGAACAGAGTATTCCGACCGTATGTGGATCAGTTTGTGGTAGTCTTCATTGATGATATACTGGTATATTCAAGGAGTATGGAAGAGCACGTATATCATTTGAGGATTGTACTACAGACACTGAGAGATCATCAGCTTTATGCTAAATTCTCGAAGTGTGATTTCTGGATGGAGAGTGTTTCTTTTCTTGGACACGTAGTGTCTAAAGAAGGTATTCAGGTTGATCCACAGAAGGTTGAGGCAGTATCTGAGTGGCCTAGACCTACTTCAGTTACTGAGATTCGGAGTTTTCTGGGTTTAGCCGGGTATTATAGGCGGTTTGTGCAGGATTTTTCCAGGATAGCAGCCCCTATGACTCGCTTGACTCAGAAGAATGTTAGATTCGAGTGGTCAGAAGCTTGTGAGAATAGTTTTCAGTTGTTGAAGGAGAAGTTGACCACAGTGCCAGTATTAGCTTTGCCTAATAGTGTGGATAAGTTCACAGTTTACTGTGATGCCTCTAGAATTGGTCTTGGTTGTGTGTTGATGCAGAATGGAAGGGTGATAGCCTATGCTTCGAGGCAGTTGAAGAAGCATGAGCAGAACTATCCTACACATGATCTAGAGATGGCTGCAGTGATCTTTGCTTTGAAGATTTGGAGACATTATTTGTACGGGGTGACTTGTGAGATATTTACTGATCACAAGAGCCTTAAGTACATTTTCCAGCAGCGAGATTTGAATTTGAGGCAGAGAAGATGGTTGGAACTGTTGAAGGATTATGATTGCGAGATTCTTTACCATCCGGGTAAAGCTAATGTGGTAGCAGATGCCTTGAGTAGGAAGTCCTCAGGTAGTCTTGCTCACATCGGTGTGGAGAGGAGACCATTGATCCAGGAATTGCATCTGATGGTGGATCAAGGTCTGATGATGAAGATCAGTAGATCAGGTGGACTGTTAGCTCAGTTTAAAGTACGATCTGTACTAAGGGATAGGATTAAAGCAGCTCAGAGCCGAGATCCTATTCTGGAAGAGCTTGCAGAGAATGTCAGAGCAGGGAAGTTCACTGATTTCACACTCGATGATGATGGTGTGTTGTGGATCAGTGGTAGATTGTGTGTTCCTGATGTGGATGATTTGAGAGAAGAGATCCTAGAGGAAGCACATTCTACAGCTTACAACGTTCATCCTGGTGTTACTAAGATGTACCACAGTATCAGAGATCTATACTGGTGGGATGGATTGAAGAAGGATGTTGCTGATTATGTTGCTAAGTGCTTGACTTGTCAGCAAGTGAAAGCCGAACATCAGAAGCCTTCTGGGAAGCTTCAGCCTCTTCCTATTCCCGAGTGGAAGTGGGAAAGGATAGCTATGGATTTTGTAGTCGGTTTACCTCGTTCGAAGGATGGATACGATTCCATCTGGGTGATTGTAGACAGATTGACGAAGTCTGCACATTTCTTGCCTGTGAAAGCCACATATTCAGTTGCTAGATTGGCGAAGTTGTACGTGAAGCATATTGTATGCCTTCATGGAGTACCTGTGTCCATTGTGTCAGACAGAGGTTCAGTGTTTACTTCTCGTTTTTGGCAGAAGTTGCAAGAAGCGATGGGCACTAGGTTGGATTTCAGTACTGCTTTTCATCCTCAGACAGATGGTCAGTCTGAGAGGACGATCCAGACACTGGAAGATATATTGAGGATGTGTGTCTTGGATTTGGGAGGTAGCTGGGATGATCATTTGTCGCTTGTTGAGTTTGCATATAATAACAGCTACCATAGCAGTATTGGCATGGCACCATATGAGGCGTTGTATGGAAGGAAGTGTAGATCCCCTTTGAGTTGGGATGAGATTGGTGAGAGAGCTTTGACTGGACCAGAGATGGTTCAAGATGCTGTAGAGAAAGTCGCCGTGATCAAGCGGAGATTAGAGACCGCAGTTAGCAGACAGAAGAGTTATGCGGATCCTAGGCGCAGAGATGTGGAGTTTCAGGTTGGAGATTTCGTTTTTCTGAAAGTATCTCCGATGAAGGGTGTGATGAGATTTGGCAAGAAGGGTAAGTTAGCACCGAGATATATTGGACCGTTTGAGATTCTGGAGAGAATTGGCACTGTTGCATATCGGTTGGATTTGCCTCCGAGTATGTCGCAGGTGCATCCAGTATTTCATATCTCGATGTTGAGGAAGTATATCTCAGATCCTTCACATGTGTTGCAACCTGACAGTGTGGAAGTGAGTGAAGATTTGACGTTTGTGGAAGAACCTGTGGCGATCGTTGATTTTCAAGTTCGACAGTTGCGATCGAAGCAGATTCCAATGGTCAAGGTTTTGTGGCGTAGCGACAGAGTTGAAGAACATACGTGGGAGACTGAAGCTGAGATGCGAGCTTCTTACCCGTATCTCTTTCCTTCCTGATTCTGTAATCTTGTTTTTAGAATTCGGGGACGAATTCCTGTAAGGGGGGAAGACTGTAATATCCCGTAATTTTAAAAATATTTTTACACTGTACCGGGATATGCAGTGTCAGTGATTTTTGTATTTTATACGATATTTTTATGAGTTGATATGTGTGAGATGTGGTTTGGGGTGTGATTGCTGGAGCTCGGTTGACCAAGTGTCTCGGGGCCAATCACACTGGCAGTCAGACTGCTGGAGCTCGGTTGACTTAGTGTCTCGGGGCCAGTCTACTGTCCATATGGATTAAGTGGATATATTTGGAATTAGTGAGCCTGTATGGCTAGAGTGTTGTTTAACACTATTTTTCTGAAGTTGCGATATTCTAGGGTTCTATGTGATCCTTCATAAAAGTTGATTTTCAGACAAAATATATAAAATGATTTTTCTGCATCTGTATGAACTTGCCTGTATATATACATATTACTCATATACTGTTGACTGTTTGCATTATCACTTAGAGTGTATGTATATATACTATAGTAATTCACTCAGTGAGGTCTGACTCCCCTCCGTTGACTATTTTTCAGGAGAGTCAACTTCCTCAGACCTCAGTAGCAGGTCGATACGCCGGATTTCTTCCGCCCCGGCTTCTTTATGTAAATTGTCTACTTGAGTCTTATTTATTTTATCTAGACACTGCAGTAGCTGTAAATTACAGTATTGGATTTTATGTACTTTATTTTAAAGAGATGTATTATGTTAAAACTGGATTTGTATAAAGATTATACTTATGAGATTATATATGTGATGTGATGAGTTTTGAATTATATCCAGTTGTTATGGATGATATTGTAATATTTATGATATTTATGATTTTATTTTCCGCTGCACATATATATATTATATGGTTATTGTTATTGCATGATTTTTTTTTTATTTTTAGGCTTGCTACGGGTTCCGGATTCGAAAGAATTCCCGTTCCCTAGCGCCGGTCATGGCCCCTGTTTTGGGTCGTGACAATTGTGAACTTACACTCAAATTGTTTTTAAGTTTATTTTTGGTATATTTTTTATATATTTCCCAAATAAATGCATGTTTTATTATTTAATTCAAACTTAACATATTAGTGGTATACTTAGGGTTTATTTATGATTTATGCATACTAGAAAATTAGGTTATTTTGGTATATTTGTGAATAAATGTCAAACCTAAATGCATATTTTAGTGCATAAACATGTTCTAAATGAATATTTGTGCATAATTGTTTTATTAAGTGATTTGTGTACTTAGGGTATATCTTTTGTATATTTAGGTATATTTTTAAGTAAATACAGGTTATATTATTGATACACACTTAATTGTTTTTAACTAAATTTGTCACGACCTAAAACAGGGGCCATGACCGGCGCTAGGGAACGGGAATTCTTTCGAATCCGGAACCTGTAGCAAGCCTAAAAATAAAATAAAACATGCAATAGTAACAATAACAATAATATATATATGCAGCAAAAATAAAAATCATAAATATAATAATAACATTTCCGTCAACTGGATTTAATTTAAATCTCAACTCATCACATATATAAAATCTCTTTAATACAATCCAGTTCAAATTCTTAAAATGCATCTCGCATAAATAACATACATAATGTCTCATAATTAATTTACAACTACTACAGTGTCTAGATTATAAAAATAAGACTCAAGTAAGCAGTTTACACAAAGAAGCCGAGGCGGAAGAAATCCGGCGTATCGACCTGCTACTGAGGTCTGAAGAAGTTGACTCTCCTGAAAAATAGTCAACGGAGGGGAGTCAGACCTCACTGAGTGAATTACTATAATATATATACATACACACTAAATGACAATGCATACAATCAACAGTATATATATAATATGTATATATACAGGCAATTACACACAGATGCAGGAAAATCATTTTATATGTTTTTATTAAAACCGTCATTTATGAAGGATCAAATAGAACCCTATGATATCGCAACCTCGGAAATAGTGTTAGACAACACTCTAGCCATTAAGGCTCACTGAATCCAAATATATCCACTTAATCCATTTAGACAGTAGACTGGCCCCGAGACACTAAGTCAACCGAGCTCCAGCAGTCTGACTGCCAGTGTGATTGGCCCCAAGACACTTGGTCAACCGAGCTCCAGCAATCACACCCAAACCATATCTCACACATCAAATAATCATATCCCATCAATATCCACAAATAGTTAGTAATATAGCCTAAATACTATAGGCGTACCGGTACGTACTCGGTCCTGGTGCTGCCCACTAGGTAGCATGTTCTATTGATATCCTTCATTAATAAATATAAAACATTCATTCACAATTAAATGATGCATGAATTTAATTGAAATAACAATATAAACCATATATATACCGAAAATATACCAAAAGTAAACCAGGTATATTTCGAGTATATATACGTCAAATAAATCCAGTCAAATCATAAATTAAACTAAAAATATATTTAAAAACATTTTAAATATATTTTATTAACAAAACATGTATATAATTTATTATATACCAAAAATAAACCAAAAATATACTTAAATACAAATCACATTATTTATGCATTTTAATCGAAATAAAATATATATTTCTAAATCATGCATCCTAAGCATATATATATAGTATAGTAACTCACCTAGTGCGCTCCACGAGATGGATCCTGTAATATCCCGTGTTTTTTAAAAAATATTTTTACACTGTACCGGGATATACAGTGTCAATAATTTTTATGCATTGTACGATATTTTTATGAGTTGATATGTATTTTAAACCTATTTTAATTACTGTCTATTATTTTCAGTGTTTTACGTAAAATTTTCCCGGGACTTTCATTTTCGGGGAAATTTCCACGTAAACAATGTATTATTAATTATTTTAAATGTATTTACGGGTTTGCATGAACTCATACATATTTTTAAATTATTAAATAAAGACTGTGTGTGTATATTTATTTAATTAGGGTTTATTATTACCCTAATATTTTATTATTTATTTATTATTATTTGATTATTTTATTTATTATTAAATTATTAAAATTTATTATTTTATTATTAATTATTTATTAATATTTAATTATTTTAATTTATTTTCTTTTTTTTTCTTTTTTTTTCTTTTTTCTCTTTCTTTTCCTTTTTCTTTCTTTTTCTTTTTCTTTTTCTTTCCTTTTCTTTCTTTTTCTTTTTCTTCTTCTTCTTCTTTCTCTCCCGCGCCCGACGCCTGACCACCATTTTCTCACCGCCGTTTCTCCCTCCTCCGGCCACCGTTTTCGACACCGCCGGTCTCTATCTTCTCCTTGAGCTCCGGTGAGTGTGATTCTAGCTTTGGTTTGAGCTAAAATGGTCTAGAATTGCTTAGGTTTCGATTTGAAAATTTCGGCCTCTTTGAGTTTTCGATTTTTTTGAGCTTCGATTTCGATGATTCATGGAAAATTCCTTCACAAATGTTGTTCCTGGTAGCTTAATCTTCATGTATGAATTTTTACAGAATTTTTGGAGATTTCTTGGATTTTTGGGTATTTTTGAATATTTTAATATTATTTTCTAATTTTCGGAAATTAATTATTTAAATTATGAAATTGGAGTTTATGGTTGAATTAGGTGTTGAAATTAATTATAGGAATTTATTTGGAATTTTTATGAATTTCTAAGTATTTATTTTTAATTATTGAAGTTTATGTGACTTTGTAAAATTAAGTTAATTGTGTTTTAAATTGAATTTAATTGGTTAATTGGGTTTAATTATTAATATTATTGATAAATATGTTGAGAAAATTAATTTTGGATAATTGTATGATTTTTGGTGAATTTTTGAAGTAATTTAGGTATATATATATATATATATAGGGGTATTTTGGTAATTTTACCCTAAATTGTCTAAAAATGTAATTTAATTGGTTTTAATATTTATTTAAGGTATAAAAATGATTTCTACAAAATATTTAGTATTTTTAACTAATTAAAACTATTTTCCGGGAATTATTTTCAATTATATATATAATATACGGTTTTTCTAATAAAATGAGTTTTAATCGATTTTTACAGTGTTTCAAGGTTAATTATGTAATTTCTACCTATAAAATGTATTTTTATGATTTAAGGATATTTTTGGTATATTTGAATATATATTCTGTGTTTGTGGACCCCGGTCGACAGATTGTAGTCTGGAGTCCGACCGAGGGGTTGTGATTGATTGTGGTGTTTATTTTTGAAGTGTATTTTCTTTGCAGGGTCGGCTCTACTCTTTTGAGTAGAGAGATGTCCGTTTTACAGGGGAGGTTCTGTCGAATTTTCGGTAGAATTCTCGTAAAACGTGATGTCCAGTCGAACCCTAATTTCCGATTCTGTGTTGAATACTCTAGATTTAATTCTAGGATTTCTGTTAGGGTTATTCTGATGTCGATTAATTATTTCTTGTTTAGTTGCGCCGAGACCGAGGGTTAGTGGACCAGGCCCGTCGGACCTGTCTCGTGGAGCGCATTAGGTGAGTTACTATATTATATATATATGCTTAGGATGCATGATTTAGAAAATGCATGTTTTATTTTGACTAAATATGCATAAATAACATGATTTATATTCAAGTATATTTTTGGTATATAATAAATTATATACATGTTTTATTAATAAAATATATTTAAAATGTTTTTAAATATATTTTTAGTTTAATTCATGATTTGATTGGATTTTTTTGACATATATATACTCAAAATATACCAGGTTTATGTTTGGTATATTTTCGGTATATATATGGTTTATATTGCTATTTCATTTATATCCATGCATCATTTATTTTTGTGAATGAATGTTTTATATTTAAGAATGAAGGATATCAATAGAACGTGCTACCTAATGGGCAGCACTAGGACCGAGTACGTACCGGTACGCCTATAGCTTTAGGCTATATTACTAACTTATTTGTGGATATTGAATTGATTATGATTATTGATATATGTGAGATGTGGTTTGTGGGTGTGATTGCTGGAGCTCGGTTGACCAAGTGTCTCGGGGCCAATCACACTGGCAGTCAGACTGCTGGAGCTCGGTTGACTTAGTGTCTCGGGGCCAGTCTACTGTCCATATGGATTAAGTGGATATATTTGGAATCAGTGAGCCTGTATGGCTAGAGTGTTGTTTAACACTATTTTTCTGAGGTTGCGACATTCTAAGGTTCTATGTGATCCTTCATAAAAGTTGATTTTCAGACAAAATATATAAAAATGATTTTTTTGCATCTGTATGCATTATCACTTAGAGTGTATGTATATATATTATAGTAATTCACTCAGTGAGGTCTGACTCCCCTCCGTTGACTATTTTTCAGGAGAGTCAACTTCCTCAGACCTCAATAGCAGGTCGATACGCCGGATTTCTTCCGCCCCGGCTTCTTTATGTAAATTGTCTACTTAAGTCTTATTTATTTTATCTAGACACTGCAGTAGTTGTGAAATAAAGTATTTGTTTTAAAGAGATGTATTATACTAAACTGGATTTGTATTAAAGATTATACATTTATGAGATTATATATGCGATGTGATGAGTTTTGAATTAAATCCAGTTGATATGGATGATATTGTAATATTTATGATTTTTATTTTCCGCTGCATATTATATTTTTATTGTTATTATTGCATATTTATTTTATTTTTAGGCTTGCTACGGGTTCCGGATTCGAAAGAATTTCCGTTCCCTAGCGCCGGTCATGGCCCCTGTTTTGGGTCGTGACAGATCCGACGGGCCTGGTCCACTAGCCCTCGGTCTCGGTGCAACTAAACAAGCAATAAATAATCGACATCAGAATAAACCTAATAGAAATCCTAGAATTCGATCTAGAGTGTTAAACATAGAATTAGAAATTAGGGTTCGACCGGATGTCACGTTTTACGAGAATTCTATCAAAAATTCGGCAGAACCTCCCCTGTAAAACGGACATCTCTCTACTCAAAAGAGTAGAGCCGACCCTGCAAGGAAATACACTTCGAAAAACAGGCTCAACACAAATCCACGATCAAAATCCCACGGTCGGACTCCAAACTACAGTCCACCGACCGGGGTCCACAACCACAGAATAATTCCAGATATACCAAAAATATCCTTACAGCATAGAAATTCATTTTATAAGTAGAAATTACATAATTAACCTTAAAACACTATAAAAACCGATAAAAACTCATTTTATTAGAAAAAACCGTATATTATATATATAATTGAAAATAATTCACGAAAAATAGTTTTAATTAGTTAAAAATACTAAATAATTTTTAGAAATCATTTTTATACTTTAAATAACTATTAAAACCAATTAAATTACATTTTTAGCCAATTTGGGGTAAAATTACCAAAATACCCCTATATATATAAATATACTTAAATTACTTCAAAAATTCACCAAAAATTATACAATTATCCAAAATTAATTTTCTCAAAATATTTATCAATAATATCAATAATTAAACTCAATTTACCAATTAAATTCAAATAAAAACACATTTAACCTAATTTTCCCAAAATTCCATAAACTTCAATAATTCAAAATAAATACTTAGAAATTCATAAAAATTCCAAATAAATTCCTATAATTCATTTCAACACCTAATTTAACCATAAACTCCAATTTCATAATTTAAATAATTAATTTCCGAAAATTAGAAAATAATATTAAAATATTCAAAAATACCCAAAAATCCAAAAAATCTCCAAAAATTCTACAAAAATTCATACATGTAGATTGAGCTACTAGGAACAACATTTGTAAAGGGATTTTTCATGAATCAACCAATTCGAAGGTCAAAAAAATCACAAACCCTAATGTGACCGAAATTGAAAATTCGAAACCTAAGCAAATATAAACCATTTTAGCTCAAAACAAAGCTAGAATCACACTCACCGGAGCTCAAGGAGAAGAAAGAGACCGGCGGTGTCGAAAACGATGGTCGAAAATGGGAGAAATGGTGAAGGGAAGAAGTTTCGGCCAAAGGAAGAAAAAGGAGCTACCGGCGCTGGAGAAGGAGGCTGTTGGCGACGGGGGACGGCTGGGAACAACGGTGGCAAGCCGGGAGGCACACCGACGGTAGGTGACCGGAGTTGCAGCAGGAGGGAAGGGAGTCAGGCGCACGGGAGGGAAGGAAGAAGAAGAAGAAGAAAAAGAAAAAGAAAGAAAAGAAAAAGAAAAAAAAAAAGAAAAAAAGAAAAAGAAAGAAAAATAAAAATAATAATAAAATAATAATAAAATAATTTTAATAATTTAATAATAAATAAAATAATTAAATAACAATAAATAAATAAATAAATAATAAAATATTAGGGTAATATATATTAAACCCTAATTAAATAAATATATACACATAGACTTTATTTAGTCATTTAAAAATACGCATGAGTTCATGCAAGTCCGAAAATACATTTAAAATAATTAATAATACATTGTTTACGTGAAAATTTCCCCGAAAATGCAAGTCCCCGGGAAAATTTTACGTAAAACACTGTAAATAATACACAATAATTAAAATAGATTTTAAATACATATCAACTCGTGAAAATATCGTAATATATATTCAAAAATTATTAACACTGCATATCCCGGTACAGTGTAAAAATATTTTAAAAAACACGGGATATTACAGTCTTCCCCCCTTATAAGAATTCGTCCCCGAATTCCAAAAGATAAGATTACAGGATCAGGAAGGAAAGAGATCCGGGTAAGAAGCTCGCATCTCAGCTTCAGTCTCCCACGTATGCTCCTCGACTCTGTCGCTACGCCACAAAACCTTGACCATCGGAATCTGTTTCGATCGCAACTGTCGAACTTGAAAATCAACGATCACCACAGGTTCTTCCACAAACATCAAATCTTCACTCACTTCTACACTGTCAGGTTGTAACACGTGTGAAGGGTCTGAGATATACTTCCTCAACATCGAGATATGAAATACTGGATGCACCTGTGACATACTCGGAGGCAAATCCAATCGATATACAATAGTGTCAACTCTCTCCAGAATCTCAAACGGTCCAATGTATCTCAGTGCTAACTTACCCTTCCTGCCAAATCTCATCACACCCTTCATCGGAGATACCTTCAGAAAAATAAAATCTCCAACCTGAAACTCTACATCTCTGCGCCTAGGATCCGCATAACTCTTCTGTCTACTAACTGCGGTCTCTAATCTGTGCTTAATCACGGTAACTTTCTTTGCAGCATCTTGAACCATCTCAGGTCCAGTCAAAGCTCTCTCACCAATCTCATCCCAACTCAGAGGGGATCTACACTTCCTTCCATACAACGCCTCATACGGTGCCATGCCAATACTGCTATGGTAGCTATTATTATATGCAAACTCAACGAGCGGCAAATGATCATCCCAACTACCTCCCAAATCCAAGACACACATCCTCAACATATCTTTCAGTGTCTGGATCATCCTCTCAGACTGACCATCTGTCTGAGGATGAAAAGCAGTACTGAAATCTAACCTAGTGCCCACCGCTTCTTACAACTTCTGCCAAAAATGAGAAGTAAAACACTGAACCTCTATCTGACACAATGGACATAGGTACTCCATGAAGGCACACAATATGCTTCACATACAACTTCGCCAATCTAGTAACTGAATATGTGGATTTCATAGGTAGGAAATGTGCAGACTTCGTCAACCTGTCTACAATCACCCAGATGGAATCGTATCCATCCTTCGAACGAGGTAAACCGACCACAAAATCCATAGCTATCCTTTCCCACTTCCACTCGGGAATAGGAAGAGGCTGAAGCTTCCCAGAAGGCTTCTGATGTTCGGCTTTCACTTGATGACACGTCAAGCACTTCGCAACATAATCAGCGACATCCTTCTTCAATCCATCCCACCCAGTATAGATCTTTGATACTGTGGTACATCTTAGTAACACCTGGATGTACGCTATAAGCTATAGAATGTGCTTCCTCTAGGATCTCTTCTCTCAAATTATCCACATCAGGAACACATAATCTACCACTGATCCACAACACACTGTCACCATCGAGTGTGAAATCAGTAAACTTCCCTTCTCTGACATTCTCTGCAAGCTCTCCTAGAATAGGATCTCGGCTCTGAGCTGCTTTAATCCTATCTCTCAGTACAGATCGCACTTTAAACTGAGCTAGCAGTCCACCTGATCTGCTAATCTTCATCATCAAACCTTGATCCACCAACAGATGCAACTCTTGGATCAATGGTCTCCTCTCAACGCTGATATAAGCAAGACTGCCTGAGGACTTCCTACCCAAGGCATCTGCTACCACATTAGCTTTACCCGGATGATATAGAATCTCACAATCATAATCCTTCAACAATTCCAACCATCTCCTCTGCCTCAGATTTAGATCTCGCTGCTGGAAAAATGTACTTAAGGCTCTTGTGATCAGTAAATATCTCACAAGTCACCCCGTACAAATAATGTCTCCAAATCTTCAAAGCAAAGATCACTGCAACCATCTCTAGATCATGTGTAGGATAGTTCTGCTCATGCTTCTTCAACTGCCTCGAAGCATAGGCTATCACCCTTCCATTCTGCATCAACACACAACCAAGACAAATTTCTAGAGGCATCACAGTAAACTGTGAACTTATCCACACTATTAGGCAAAGTTAATACTGGCGCTGTGGTCAACTTCTCCTTCAACAACTGAAAACTATTCTCATAAGCTTCTGACCACTCGAATCTAACATTCTTCTGAGTTAAGTGAGTCATAGGGGCTATAATTCTAGAAAAATCCTGCACAAACCGCCTATAATACCCGGCTAAACCCAGAAAACTTCGAATCTCTATGACAGAAGTAGGTCTAGGCCATTCAGATACTGCCTCAATCTTCTGTGGATCAACCTGAATACCTTCTTTAGACACTACGTGTCCAAGAAAAGAAACACTCTCCATCCAAAAATCACACTTCGAGAATTTAGCATAAAGCTGATGATCTCTTAGTGTCTGTAGTACAATCCTTAAGTGATATACATGCTCTTCCATACTCCTCGAATATACTAGTATATCATCAATGAAGACTACCACAAACTGATCCATATACGGTCTGAATACTCTATTCATCAGGTCCATAAAAGCTACTGGTGCATTAGTCAAACCAAAAGACATCACTAGAAACTCATAATGACCATATCTCGTGCAGAACGCTGTCTTAGGAATATCGGCTTCACTGATCTGCAACTGATGATAACCCGACCTCAAGTCAACCTTAGAAAAGAACTGTGCACCTTGTAGCTGATCAAATAAATCATCTATCCTCGGGAGAGGATACTTGTTCTTCACTGTTACCCTTATTCAGCTCCCTGTAGTCAATGCACAGTCTCAGGGTACCATCCTTCTTCTTCACAAATAGGACTGGTGCACCCCAAGGAGAAACACTAGGCCTAATGAAACCTTTATCCAACAACTCTTGCAACTGCTCCTTCAACTCTTTCAACTCTGCAGGAGCCATACGATAAGGTGGCATAAATATAGGAGTAGTACCTGGAACCACATCTATACAGAACTCAATCTCTCTGTGAGGTGGTAAACCTGGCAACTCCTCGGGAAAAACATCAAGAAACTCACAAGCAACAGGAACATCTGTGAGTGACAACTTCTCCACTGACGTATCCCTGACCAATGCCAAATATCCCTGACATCCTTTCCTCAATAACTTCCTAGCCGTAATAGCAAAAATAAGATTCTGAGGTGCTGAAACTCCTATCACCAACAAACTTAAATTCTTCTTCGTCAGGAATTCTGAAAGTCACCTCTTTATTCCTGCAATCTACCACGGTATAGTGCTGAGATAACCAATCCATTCCCAGAATAACATCAAACTCTATCACATCCAACAAAATCAAATCAACGGGTAATTCTCTATCTCCCATGAGAACTGGACAACCAGAAAGAACAATATCAGCGTCCAAAGAATCGCTCAGAGGAGTGGCAACAGACAAAGGAAAAGCCATCCTCGAAGCTTGCCAATAAGATTTAGAAGCAAAAACAGGAGAAACAAACGAATACGTGGCACCCGGATCAAACAAAACCCAAGCATCCAGGTAACAAACAGAAACAATACCTGCCACTACTGCATTAGATGCCTGAGCATCCTGCTGAGTAAGATGAAAAACTCTGGCCTGACCTCGACCTCCCTGCTGACTGGTAGAAGCCTGGCCAACACCTCTGGCACCTCCTCTAGTACCTCTACCACGACTCTACTGTGGAACAAACTGAGTGGAACTCTGATGCTGAGTTGGTGGCAACTGAAATGGCACGGGGTGCAGCACTAGCAATCGACTACTGTGGGAATCACGGAATCTGCTGCTGCTGATACCCAGAATAAGGACACGATCTAGCAAAATGTCCTGTCTGCCCGCATCTGAAGCATGTCAGTGGTGTCAGATAACACGGTCCCTGATGGACTCTACCGTAAGTCTGGCAAACACTGGCCGCTGATCCAGAACTACGACCACCGCTGCTACTCGAAGCACCTGACCCAAATCTGAATGATCTACGCTGACCTCCATGGCCATGTCTACTGCTCCGATGCACTCACTGCTGCTGTCTCTGACTCTGCTGAATCGGACCTCGCTGCTGACTACTCGATCCAACATGAAAAACTCGAATATGGAGTAGCCTGCAATCCACTCGACTGAACTCCTAGCTGGTAATAATCAGGCATCGCTCCCCTGCCTAACTAGCCCTCAGCTCAATCTCCTTAGCTAACTCAATCACAGACTCCAGAGTAAGGCCTGCTGTAGTCCATACCAGCAAAAGCTGAACCCAAACTAGTAACGTATGTAGTGACAGTGAAATACTGATCTCGCATCAGATCCTCAGCATATCTACCCAGACGAAGAAACTCTCGGGTATACTCCTCTATAGATCGATCTCCACGAGAAATACTGGTCAAACAAAGATGATAACTCAAATGAAGAGGCTCTGGAAAAAATCTCCTCATAAATCGCTCTCGAAACTGAGCCCACGTCATCGTCATCATATAAGGCTGGATCATCTGAATGAACCAATCTAAGGCTGGTCCCTCAACAGATAACTCGATGATCATGATCCGCTGGTACTCGGTGTGGAGCAGTCTGAGTCCTAGTCTCAATCCCGTGCAGAAAATCTAACGGATCGGAAGTACCATCAAACGCAATCCTACCAACTCGGGTATAGAACAAAGCTGCCTCAGGGTCAGACATACCCTGCTGATAGGCAGGCTGAACAGGCTGAACAACTAGAGGAACAGGAACATCAAACTCAGGCTTAACAGGCTCCTCGTCCTGTAACTCTCTCTGCCTATGGCGA